>CM055404.1:146428298-146537248 GCA_029228625.1 Pseudolycoriella hygida
TTTTTTTTTTGTAAAGTTTTTTATTAAAACTGGTCATGAGATGACCAACCATTAATTTACATCTGAGTTTGTTTTAGTTTTAGGATTTCACAAAGTATCCATTGATAGACTTTGCACTTTGTCTGTGTTGGATGGGATTGAGTAGAGTTGTTATATTGCAACTATTCCTGTCTGTGGACGAGTTCATGTGGCTTGGTGCGTTTGAGTCGTCTTATGTTCTGTTCGTGGTCCAATAAGCGAAGGGCCTCAGGATTTTCATGTTGAATGAGTCTATTTTCATGCTTTTTGCGATCGTCTTGATGACCTCGGAGACCATAGGAACTTTAAGGTCGCGATGGATGTCGTTGTTTCTGATGTACCAGGGGGCGTTAACGATGGTTCGTAAAGCTTTATTTTGAAACGTTTAGATTGTCTTGATGTGACATTCGCTCGCACATCCCCACAGTTGGATGCCGTACATCCAGATTGGTTTTAGGATTTGATTGTAGATGAGCAATTTGTTGTGGATTGAAGTTTTCGATTTTCGGTTCAGTATCCAATACATTTCTCGAAATCGGATGTTTAGTTCGGTTATTTTGGTTTTGATATGCTCTAGCCATTTGACTTTAGCATCGATGTATGAAATCGATTCCAAGGTATTTCGCCGAATATTTGTGTGGAACGAGGTTTCCATTCATCCTTAGTCTCTTGGGGTGCGGTATTTTTTTGTTTGTGAAATTGACGTGAACTGCTTTTTGGTCGTTCAGTTTAATTCTCCATTTCTTTGTCCAGTTTTCAACAGCGTCATTGGATTTTTGAAGAAGTGCCGTTGATTGAGCATCCGTTTTGGCTGTGGCTGCATTAGCTGTGTCATCTGCGAAGGTAGCTGTCATAACATTTGTTGTTTGAGGTAGGTTCCTGGTGAATAGAAGATACAGGATTGGTCCCAAAACACTTCCTTGAGGAACTCCAGCCTTTATTCTGAGTACAGGAAGAGAATCACAAGCTTGTGCATCCTTCTTATTTCTCTTTTATCTCTTTTTTCACGCATTCGCTTGCATTTTGTGCATGTAAAACTCGGTTTTTCGGTGAAACGAGCTAAAACGAAACGTTGCACAATCTTACGATTCTTCTCCTGTATGAATGAAAAAATTCTCTGATTTCAATATCAACATAGTCAGTGTGGTCGCCGTTTTCCATATTTTTCAGGTGGATTTTTTTAAGGTGTGTTTTCTCACGTCATTTTTTACGGAATTTCGTTTGAATTATTTTTCTAAAAATTGCTTGCGTTTTTGGATTTTATCAACAGTGATTTTGCGAATATTTGTACAAATTTTGGGTCCTATTTTTTCGCGATTAATTAGCCTTTCGATTCTTTGTTTTATTGTAAAAACAAGTAATTTCTCATTTTGGAAAAATTTGGCTTCTCCGGAGAGTAATGGCTATCTAAGTGAGCGCATGTGGGGAGGGGGGATGATAAAAATGGTTTCTTGGCTATAACTCGTGTAAAACCAAATTAAACTGTATGGAGTGGTAGTCTCCAATGATACAAATATTTTCAGTACTGCACCCACTCCTGTAGTTACTAGTCATTTTCGGCGAAAACTTTGAGGTCACTTACCTGTTTGAAGCAGCGATGACCTGAAGAACGGGTTAGCTCAGTGGTAATGTACTGGCTTTCCACCAAGAATATCCGGGTACAATCCTGGTGGGGACAAATTCTGTATAAGATTTTTCTTCAATATTTAGCATGAAAGTAACGTTCCAAGGCACACCCAGGCTTCATAATTCGGGTGGTTGTGCATTTGGTGAAGCAACGAATCGTACTCAGAAGAATGACAAATATGACGTCACCCATATTCGATGAATTCTGTGTGCAAATATCTGAGTCTAACTTTAGGCGGAGATATAATTAGCACCAGAAGAAATCCTGATTGTAAAATGCTAGCTACCGTTAGGCGTGGTTCGGAATTCATGTTAAGCAATAAATGCCTGCCGGTATGCGAACCGGCATTCTAAGCCCTCCTTGTTTCCGCACTTATTACATCGTAGGTGGTGTAACTAGAAAATAAGCACGAGATTTTGAATAACCCGGTGAAAGATTTGGAGACATGTGGTGGTGATAGTGCTGAGTCACAGATGTCGCATGGGAAACATGTGATGAGCCATTCTGTCATACGATTTGACAACTGATTTGCTAGATTTCACAAAAGTTCAGAGTTCGTTCTTTTCGTATTTGGACGCAGAACAGTAAAGTTGTATCTTAAGAGTTAACTTGTTGCTCGTTATTGCTTGTCACTTCTCTTACAAGGCAAGGCCAGTTGGGCCTGATTTGAATTGCATTTAGAAGCTCGTTGTTTCGAGGTAAGTTTTAATACCCAAAGCTATTCCCCAACAACTTCTAAGTTGTATCGATAACAGCTTCTAGGTTTGGATATAAAGGCTATTGATTTGGACGAATTTGTGGATGATCAGTTATAGAAACGAATTTAAAGAGAATTGATGGTTTTGTTTTAGGATTTGTGGACTCAGTACACGTTTGTCTCATCACCGAACATACAGGTTTAAAATATGTTCAGTGAATTTGCTAGTTATTTATATTATCCATCATAACTTCACAATCACAGCGCTAAAATTTAATTTCGAATTCCATTGTTACTTAACATTTTCACAGTTAAAGCGCTAAAATCCACTTTTAACCAATCGCAGGGATGTATTTGTGCTCTTCAACGCCCCAATAATGCATTTTCTGTCATGTACTAATACCACTAATTCATAGTTTCAAACGGCTCCAACTACTAAATCTACTAACACCCACACTTCACCCCACACCTTCCGCCACCAGCCCCCTAAAGTAAAATTTTACCATAATTTGTGTTTAGATTTGACAATCGTTACAGTGGGTAGTAATAACTTCGGTAACGATTTCGAATAAACCAATGATCTTTACTTCTCAAGTTATTCGAATTTTTCTTCAAAATCGCTATCCAGCAGCGTAAGTCGTTTTGGACTACTTTGACTAACCTTAAATGCCGAACCACCCAAGAGGTTTTCACAAATCATTAATTATTTTGTTCAGTGGGTCGATACATTTCATTTGACACCTCACTTAACTCATTATGACCCCTACGTTGGTGAATATTTCGTTGAAAAATGCCCTTTATCTCACCCGTATCCAAATTTCTCGACGTTCCCAACCACCCCCAACTTCTTATTAGAAAGTGTTCTTCTTTTCTCCTCACTTTGGGTCACGTGTGACCTCGTCACAAAATAGACGAATTGAAAGTTAGCACCCAGCAAGAAAAGGCATAATTACCATGTCAGAGCCTTCTCGTAGAGACTGCAGATTGTGGAGAAGTACATTGAGGAAAATATCTACAAGCGACGTAGGCACTATGTTTATAATATACGCCGCCGACGTATTATATACGCGGTGAATGTATTATCAATCTTATTTAAGAGTTGTGTAGTATGCCATACGTAACTCATAACATGAACTCACATAATACGTGCACGTTGGATAAAATACGTCGGCGGCGTGTACGTCGCTTGTAGATATTTTCCTCAGTGTAGCGTATAGGCGGGCAGCTGGCATCGTCGTCTTAATAATTTTTTTCTATGTCCTAGGGACATTGTCCCTCTACCTCCACACTCTATATTGCCTTTATTTATTTATTTATAATTACTTGACTGATTATAGTTACAAATTTTGTTGCTTATTTAAGTTTCAGCGTTCGATGAACTTTTAAAGAAACATTAATTTTAAACTTTAAATTATGAATTATCTTTAGTTTTTTTTATAAATGTGTTAAAGTCTATGTTTATTTATTAATTAATTAAATCCCTAAATCCCCCTTTTTTTTAAACAGGAATTTCTAATTTTTAATTTTTGTATACAATTGACTAATTTGGCCGTTACTATAAATATTATGGAGAAGAAGAATGACAAAGCTTGCTCAAAAATACTTTCAAAGTTGATGTATATGCTAAGAGACTGACTAGTGCCCACAGCGTGCATGAATAGTAGGAGTGCCATCGTTCCTCCACGGTCTCACTCCACCCATGTGCAATTTAAAGTAAAGTAAATAAGTTTTGGAAGAAGCATCTCACTGTGAATCAACTCTATCGACGACGCCAAGAAATGAAAACGGAAATGAAAATGAAAAACTCTAGCCAGGGTATTGCTGTTCGGATAGCCACTCCTTTAATTTTCTCTTAAATCCGAACACACTTGCAGTCTTCACACTCACAAGCAGAGAGTTGTACATAATGCTACCGACCTTGGCCACCGCCCCTTCCCCTATTTTCGTACGTGAAGCAGAACAGTACAACAGCTTCCGATTCCTGGTATTATACCCGTGCTCTACTTTCTTAAACGTGACAGTATTATGTGCCTGACCAGCTACCGCAGCATGCACGTAAGTACAAACACTCATCTTATAGAGGCTATTGATATTTAGCACTCTCGGACAGTGTAGATTGAAGAGGTCATCAGTGGGGTGACGCTGACGCAGTTTACATGCATGCTTCAAGCATCTCTTTTGCATGTTCTGTAATTGTTTAACGCACTTTTTGCTCGCTTTGCCCCAGATACCGGTTAGGGCAATTCCCCGAACTCCCGCAATTTCTAACTTTCTTATGAGTATTCCATGGTCTACACAGTCAAAAGCTTTCATCAGATCGAGAAATACTGCACTAACCACTTCACCACTATCAACATCTGTTAGTAGTTTATTCAGTAGATCGAACGTTGCAGTTTGAGTCCCTGACTTCTTTCTAAACCCGTATTGCCTCCTGTACAGATAGCCGCTGGCCAAGAGGAAGGACATCAGACGTTTATGCAGGACTTGTTCAAAAATTTTATTCAAAACTGGCAGCACAGAGATTGGTCTGTAGTTAGACGGATCTGCTTTCGCGTCAGACTTGTGTATCGGCGTTACCCTCGCAGTCTTAAGGCTTTCAGGGTACGTCCCGGTGAAGATTGCAAGGTTCACAATACACGATATCTCCGACGCTATCTCACATGCACAGCTTTTAAGACTTAGAGCAGGTATCTCATCATAACCCGCACTCTTGTTTACATCAAGACTGAGCAGTAGGTTGAGAATCTCGCTAATGCCTGTCGGCTCAAGGAAGATGCTCCTGGGATTCCTGCGCAGAGTCATTCGTGATATTACCAGCTATTTCATGTCCCACCTCAGAGGCAGTTGCCTTTTGAAGGTCTCCTGTTACTGGTTCTCCTCCCACAATCAGCTTGTCAACCAGCTCAGCTTTAGCTTTACGCCTGCCTAAGACCCTATTAATGTTCCTCCAAGTACCTCTCTTACTACTAGTGTCTTTAAACATTTCGTCGTAATACTTGCTACTATAAAACTTGTGGAGCTCATCTATTTCCGAGTCAAGAGATTTCAGCTTTCCTTTGACCGCTTGGTCGTTGCTGTTTCCCTGCCTCTTGGCCTTTAAATACAAGTTTTTCCTCTTTTTAATCACGTCAAGGAGATGGCCATTCATGTACGGGAAGAGCTCTTCCTTGCGGTCACAGCGAACCTCCTTCGTAGTAGTGGACTCCTCGTAGGTATCTTTAAAGACCTTGACGAAGTCATTTAGAAAAGCATCCGGGTCATTATAGGACAACGTTGGAAAACCCGTTAGCCTGCTCGCAAGGGTATTCCTCATCTTGTCATAGTCTGTAGTGACCTTAAGAGTTGACTTTGGTTGACTTACCGCACTGACGTCAACGTGTGTAAATATTGCAGAATGGTCACTCAGGCTATCGTCAACTCTGACTGTATTGCAATACATTTCTAGTTCGTCACTAAAATTACACAAAACATGGTCGAGAAGGGCTGCACTAGCTGGCCTAGTGACATGTTCGTTAGCCACTTGGCAGTCATACGAGGTTAACAGATTAACATACTTGTGTTCCTTTGAGGTACACACAGTACCAGCACGATCTTCAAGAAGATTAATGTTAATATCTCCTAGCAAAAGGCAACGCTTATGATCACGCTCTTCAAGAAAACCCTGTAGGTGCCTCAGAAAGGGAGTAACATTATCGGCTACGGGAGGACGATAATACCCTACCAAGTGCATTGGCTTTTGCACGTCGCTTGTAGCTATTTCAACAGATACGGAGAAAAACTTGCATTTGTTGATCACTTTTCGATTTATTTTTCTACTTTGAATGTTGATGTATATTACCAATACTCTCAATAAACTTTGAAGACTACAACGAACAGTAGAACTCATTATGTGCAACCCAGAAATCTTCGGTATTAAAACCGGGATCCCGGTATAAGAGTATCTCGTAATACCGAAAGCATGTTTCGCTAAGACCCTCCGATTTTCCCTTCCCTGGTCGTAATAAAAATAAATTCTCTTCACTCAACAACATCAATGAATTACATTTTATACACTTAATCTGACAGCAGCTCTGAGTCTATATAAAATTGCTCGAACCGAAATCGAACTCACAAAACTCATCACAATTAATGGTAACAAATAAATAAACAAGTAAACTTTGTAAGTGTTAGTTAAAACACTTCGAGTCCCATTGTTAACAACTGATGTTTTATAAATACGACGTCAAGAGGTCGTAAAATTTCACTTGACAATCAATACACTTTATGCATCATTGATTTACGTGCGAGGATATTGTATATAAACCCGGAAAACCATGCGCCGTTGTGTCATGTGCCTGTTATGACAATATAGAATAAGTGATTTTTTATTGGTACAGCGCAAGTAAACATTAACGCAATAGCTATTAAAGTGACAAAGCGGAGCGGATGTGACAATTATGAGTAATTTTACCCTGAACTCTGCTTACTGATTTTCGAAAAACGGAAGGCCAATTCCTTCTAACTTCATTAACGCACTTGATATTAAAAATATCTTATCGTCCCTTTCGAATCTCAAAAGTGATCTCCTTGCAAGGAAACAATCAAAGAATGTTAACAAGATCATAAACCAGAGTTTTTTTTATATACTTCCTGTTTGTTAGTTTAAGTAAACTGAAATATTTCAGGAAAGTGAAATAACATGTGTCTCAGAAAATGTGTTCGGCTTTGTTTTGTTTTCATGATAAAACTTCTAAGGAAAAAGGGACATTTCGTTGGTGCATTTTACATGAATTGCAAATTACTCGGCATATCCGTCAAAACATTATCTCAAGTGATTCCAAAGCGACACATCAAAAAGATGTATGCAACATTTAAGGAAGCAGATGGATTAACTTAAGCCATAAAGTGTAATTTGATCCTTTTTTCGAGACCAGTGTGTGTGTTTGTTTGTTCAACATCTACAAGGCAAAAGGGCACGTGCTCTTTTTCTAGATTTTTATAAATTATGTTTTTGAACTTTAAAGACTAAAAAAATTGACGACCTTATAATCTGGGTTAATGCATGCAATGTCAAGGTTTGTAGGTTTTATAGTTTTGTAAATTGAACAGATTACGGAAGGAGGAAATTGACATCTTCTATGAAACTACGAATGATGAAGACAATGTTTATTAATAAATAAATCATTTATAAACGATCGTAAATAGCAAGATGAATGCGAATTTGTTTCAGTTGAAGGTTTACGATATCGCCCGTCTTGGGAAAGAAGAGGGTAAAGAGAAATTCATTCAATCACTGTGTAGGTGTATGAAGGTCATCAGGAGGTTGTCAAAGTAGTAAGGAGAGAAACGACGGAAGCGGATAAACCTGCGCATAAGTACAAGACTCATATTTACTTTGCCATGTATGTAAATAATTAATTTTTAATTGTGCAGAGTTTGAACTAGACCCGTACGCCGGTCCGCAAATTTTTCAGAAAAATAACGTCATTTAGTGCCGACGGACACATTCAAAAATGACGTCACGCTGGCTATAAAAAATTAGTATCCATAAAAAGGTCATAGCTCCTGCAGTACAGCAAATTTTGTTTATAGGACTCTGGCTACCCCCCAAACAGGGGATGTGTTTGGGGGGGGGGAGGTGGTAGCCGGAGTACTATAAACAAAATGTCTGACCAGTTTGGAGTTATGAACTTTGTGGATTTTATAGCAAGCGTGACGTCATTTATGAAGAGCCCATAAAATTGGAATATTTCGTATAGACATTTGATCCGATTTGAGCCGCCCTGCACATTTTTGATCATGTTTGATCGAAATATCAGACCGACGTGTCTAATTTCAGCCAGCTAGTGTTCTTCACCTGCTCTACATTTGAAGGGGTAATAATTCATAAAGTACGTACATAGAGAATTCGATTTTTTGACACCGCTCTCCCCTTGAACGAAATTAGAGCACATGCCCCTTCCTCATGTACGTGCAAATTCAGAATCTTTTTATACTCAAAGTTTCATAAAACATCGAATTTTTTCAGTGGAAATGACAGTCCAACGGAAAACAAAGCATATTCAAGGTATAGTCGACCGTCATGGTTGTCATGGTTTTCTCGAATATTTTGATTATCATTCTGAATTTTCTCTAAAAAGCGATATTAGCAGCCTGTCTGATATCACTCCCTATTCCAGCCGGTACAGATTTTAAGGCTTATTCAAATGGAATTTCACAGGGAAGTTTCCATACCGATTTAAAAATCGCGACCGGGTCGAGGATTTCCATATAACTTTCTCGCGCTAGTGCGAGAAAGTAAATGACGAAATTACTTCGTTACGAAAAACATCGTTCGATACAAGTGCACTGGAAACTGCATATACTAGACCCTCTTCACATATACTTGTGGGCTGTATAATTATTCAACATACTAGTGTAACATACAAAATGAGTGTATAGTTTGCATACACGTTAAATAATTTTACAGTTCACAAGTAATATAATCATCACACCAGTATTATACATTTGAATAGGGTTTAGGATCAAAATATGGAGCATATCACATTTTTGAGGTTTTAGCGGGTCGTATGATGGTATTTTATCGCACACGATGTCTGCCGACCTCGGCTTCGTCTCGGATCGACATCTGACATCTCTTGAGATAAAATACCTTCAAACGTCACTAGTATCGAAAGTTGCAATTTCAATATTTTTTCAACAAACCTTTCTTCGCAAAATATGTGACGTTCATCCTCGGACATCCTCTCAAGGAAAGTTGAGAAAACTAATAAAAATTTAGGAGAGATTGGTGTGAAAGTTTAATTTTAATTTTCTTCAAAACGGCAGGTTAAGACCGTACGTGGCTGGTATTCCTAATAATCCCTTGTTTGAACACAGTTCGTACGACGCGACAGTACGACAGTTGAATCATAAATCATAAAATGAAACATGAGACGGACTTCGTAAGGCGCTTTGAAGTTGTAGTACCCAGGAGGTTGGAATGACTGGAAAGCTGGCCAAGCTGCATGTCAGGGGAAGGAGTCGTGAGCTTCACCGAGGGGTCCAAAACCTCAGAAGGTTATTCTCTGTGGAACCGTCGGTGAACAGATCGTATGACCTAGGAAGGTTCACCGACGTTTTCCCAAACAATCCCATGCTGTTTAACAAGCCAGTTTTTTACGATGCGTTTTCTTTTTGATTTCGATATACCGCAGAAGGGCGTTGGCCCTATCGGACGCTCATTTGCTCCCTTGTCTGCTAATTCGTCAGCCTTCTCATTGCCCTGAATACCAGAGTGACCCGGCACCCACAGGATTGTCACTTCATTGTTCTTGTTGGCTAGCTCATTGAGAGCTTCCTTGCATTGGCGCACCGTTGCCGATCTGACGATGGGGGATTCTAGTGCTTCAATTGATGCCTGGCAATCCGAGCAAATATAGAGTCTTCTATCCTTAAAAGTCTCGGTACTGATCAGTTCGAATATTGCTATGAGCTCCGCTTGCATTACAGTAGTAAAATAGCCGAATGGTACATAACCTTCAATACCGGCTTGTTCACTGATGTAGCCAGCTCCAGACAGTCCTTCTTTCTTGGATCCGTCTGTGTAGCTCACTAGACCATCTTCCGGGGGATAGATTTTTTCCCTACTCGGTATGACACATCTAAAATTATCATCCAGCATCAACATAGTCGAGATCTGGTCACTCCTCATCAGAAGAGTGTCATCGTTTATTAGGTTCCATGTGTCTAATAGCCAAGATCGGTACCCAACATCCATTACATTGAATGTTGAGTGCTGAGCTAAAGGCTGTAGAATTTACAAATGGGTCAAGCGGTGGGATAGAAAGAAGAACTTCTATTGCTCTTGTGGAAGTGGTGACTTGCACAAACATGCTAGTCTCTGGAGTTTGTCTAGTCTCTTTTTTGTTGTTTCTAACTGCACTCTAGGCCATCAGACAATGCACGCATGACAAAACATTGGTCTTACAACAGCTGTATAGATCCACCAGATAGCTTTTGGGGAAAGGCCCCAGGTTTTTCCGAAGGCATTTCTGCACATCCAAAAGATACCAATCGCTTTGTCCAGCTTGTCATTTAGATGCATTATCCATGTCATCCTATGGTCGAAGGTGACTCCTAGGTATTTTACCGTCATTAATCTTGTGTTTTCTTTTGAAAAGTAATAACTTTGTTTTTCGTGGATTTACTCGGAGTTCTTTTTCCTTACACCATTCTTCTACTACTTTCAACACCCCTCTCATCAGATTCCCCAGGGTTGTAGGGCATATTCCTCCAATGAGGACAGAGACATCATCAGAACAAAGACATTCATTATGCGAAAAATTAATTTCTTCCTACAAATCGATGTCTAATATCAACTTCGGCACACTTTCAATAAAAAAAAAACTTCTCCTTCATATTACTCCCGTAGTCCCATATAAAACGCCTTCACAAAAAAATGTTGCATCATCTCTTAATGATCTCATATAAAATAAGAAAATAATCCTGGACTGAATTTATTGTTTCCTATTTCACCACATCAGTAGCATTTGGTATAAGCTTCACCGTAAAAAAATTGAATTTGTCGTTTTTTTTCCTCAAAGTATAATCACATAATGCAAGACTAAAATATTAAAAAATTTCCATTTATCTTGTTCTATTCTTCACATTTACTGAACACTTGGCATGGCATGGCAAGTGTGCGTTCGTATTTTTTAGTTTTTTTTTTATGAGATTTACCTTTGAACCGGGCTCGTGCCAGACGCTTATGGTGCGTATTTTCAATTTGATTTGGTATGGTTGTTAATTTGAGTTTCTTCGAAAAAGAAAGAAAAATCAATGAACGAATCCGTGGTATGGATGGAGCTTTTTGTAATAACTTTTTAATAGAAAATACTGAAATTCATGGACTTGTAATTATGTTGTGTGAATGGAACCCACCAACAAAAAATCATTAATTCTGTTTTAAGGCACTTCCAACAATGAGAAAGATGTATTTTGTAGCTTGTTGCTATAAACTTGTTTGGAGTAATTGTTATATGTTTGTCATGACAATTTCAAACATAATATATTTGCCGCAACCATGGTACATTTGGTGTCACAAAAACTCATGTTTGGACTTAATGTTGTTGAGACAATCATATTATGCTGTTAGCAATCATATTAGGTTTTTTGTTACAAATATTCAATGGTTGTCCCAATCGAATACATAAAATCTTTTCGTAAAAGTTAAAACAAAAACATAAAATCCATTTACCGTAGGCATTCAGTGATCATTTTTTCGGTAGCATAGGGTTTTCCTTTTTATTACCAAAACAAAAACCTATCACATATGGTGCGTGTTTTTTTATAAATTGATTGAGGTATGCCAATGCACTTAACCGAATGCATACCACTACATCATTTTACAGAAGGGAGGCTCATGTAGAAAAAAAGATGCATCGCAACCAAATCATTTATACCAAAATTATCCTATCCCCGCTTTGTGTTTTTACAAATTTTTCTTTGATGTAGCAAAATGCAAACTGTAGAACACGTATGCGTGCGCATTTTTGTTTTGCCTCATGTGTGATGGATTTTTTAGATGAAATTATGGTTTTCGATGACTGTGGCTTTCAATTTTATAAAAACACAAATTTTGAAGAAAGAAAAAAGGTAGACCAGACATTAAATGCTGAACATCTGCTGTACGAAATAGCAATTTTGTTTCGATATGTTTGATTTGAAAGAAATTTAGTATTTTAATCCTATAAAATAATCCACAACGAAAGCCCATTACGAATATGTTGCGGAGTTGAGCATAATCGGTAGAATACAATATTTAGCACCGAGTCGTATGCGATTGACGTCTTTTTTATTTTTGTCATACTTCATTGATTCCGAAGATATTTTTACAGACAATTTACTTCTTGGAAATGGAATTTGTGTCCAAATATTTCTCCAATTATACGACTTAAGACCATCGCATGTTCACTAATCTAATAAACACTTTTTATATAAACTTTTTCTTGTATCGGTACCAGGGCTTATTTTTGGGAATTTTGATTAAAATTACAGAAAATTCAAAAAAATTAATTTCTCGAATTTTACGGAATTTTCGGGAATTTTTCAGGAATTAAATTCCCAAAAATTGGCGCTGATCGGTACTCTCCAAAAGCAAGTACCATTATAGCTATAGACTAATATGTGGGCAGTGCCACTGAAATACGTATGGGATTTATTTACTCAAAACATTGATGTGGGGTGTGAATGGGGTGCTTCAGTTAACAGATTGTGTCTGACTTCACCCGATTCCCCGTTTTCTTCACTATGTCACTTAAAATTATTCAAAATTTTGTACAAGAAGAAAAATTTCCTAGTGACGAAAGTAGTTTTGCTAGTGACGAAAAATTGCGAAGAAATGAAAATTTCAATCATTTTCTCTTTCCCAATCATTTTCAATTTCCCAATAATTTTCCTTTTCCCATTCATTTTCCAGTCTTTCAGTTATTTTTCTCTCGTATTTTTCTCCCAGTATGTTAAACAACTAATGTCACCATTTCGCGTCACAAGAAGTCCTGCAGTTTAGCGTTGGATGCCATCCGCAAAAGTGTGAAATCAAGACGGCTGGTTAAGTCATGACTCTTTAAAACACAGTTCCCGGTCGTTTGTCGATTTTTTTTATACTTAACTTAGCCGATGTTATTCTCCTACTTCATAGGATCAGGATATAAGAGAGTTTGGGCAAAACGACTTATAGCCAAATTTATATAGCTATAAGTATTAAGTTATATGTTTACTTTTAAAGTTACAAGTTTACGTTATAAGTTATAAGTTTACGTTCGAGGTATGAGTTATAATTTATAAGTAACAAGTTACAAGTTTACGGTACAAGTTATAAGTTTATAGCCCATATCAGTATTGTAACTGACCCAGATCAGTACTGATGAGTTTAAAAACTGATCCGAGTCAGTACTGATCAGTTTCAAAACTGATCTGAATCAGTACTGATCAGTTTCAAAACTGATCTGGATCAGTACTGATCAGTTTCGAAACTGATCTGTATCAATACTGATCAGCTTCAAAACTGATCAGTTTAAATACTCATCCGGATCAGTACTGGTCAATCTGAAAATTGATATGAATTAGTACTGATCAGTTTTAAAACTAAACCTGATAAGTAACGATCAGTTTTAAAACTAATATGGATCAGTACTGATCAGTTTCAAAACTACTAATCCAAATCCGTTTCGAAACTGATCAGTTCTGATGCGGATCAATTTGGGAACTGACCAGTACTGGTCTGTATTAGTTACAATACTGATCTGGGCTATAAACTTATAATGTTAGCTTATAACGTAAACATATAACTCAAAACAAATAGCTTTATGTATATGTTATAAATTTGGCTATAATCGGCTTTGCCCAAACTCTCTATAGGGCGCGAACATTTACCGTTCTTCCCCAAACATAAATATATAAATATAAAGTTCAAACGTAACCAAAGACCCGTACGTATCATAATAGATGTGGCAAACTGAATAAACGTTGCAAAAAGTCTCGAACGTATCTTCATATAAAAATGAACAAACAATTCAATGTTTAATATTCTTTTAGAACTATAAAAATTTAAAAGATCCACAGAAATTAAAATTATCCAAGGCACCATCCATTAAACCAGTCCCATTTTTTTGGCCGATTTTTTTACCCCCACTTACCCCTTGTCTTTACTTTTCTTATACCTTATGACACATATGTCACATTTTCGTCATACTCCCTCCCCCCTTAGAAGTAAACGAGATTTATGGATGGCCTCTGGTGCAAAATGCCCTACCGAAGTACGTCATTTGAATTATTTTGTCATTGACATGACGCTCAAACATTAACACATCTGGAACAGTTGCGTTTTTCCGGTTTCTCGACTTGTCGAACTTCTTTTATGACAAGCAGTATGGGCTTAGGTCCTTTAGTGGGACTCATGTGGCATTGTTTGAGCTTGTGGATTATATTTCTTTCCATATTGATAAGGGGAAAACAGTTACTGGTCTCTTTCTTGACATCTCTAAGGCGTTCGACACGGTGGATCATGCGCTGTTATTAAGTAAATTATCAACTGCCGGTATTAGAGGTCTGGCTCTTGATCTTATCTCCAGCTACTTGGAGCACAGGTATCAACACGTTGTGGCGAATGGGGTGAATGTGGGTCATTCTTTGTGAAATCAACCAAACTCAAAATGACGCGTTCGAGGAACCTAATGAAATTGTGACGGGTGATAGGGCTAATTGATATCAGAAAATTGGTGAAGACATATTTCCGGGGAGAGTCTTAGTTTAGCTGGCACGACTACTCAAAAATGCACTAAAATCTTTATCGAGAAAAAAATTAAAAATGGGTGAAACTGTTCACTCCCCACCGTAATTTTTTCAGGGTATGTGAGAAATAAAGTAAAGTTTTTTTTATATGTAAAAGTAAAAATCAAGAAGGGTAGTCATCTCGAAAACTCGAATTTTTCAATTTGAAGGCCTGCGGAGGCCAGAAAATTGACTTTTTCAAATCGATTTTGTTATTACCTAAAAGTTTCATCTAACGTCTGTCTAAATCAGCCATTGTCACTTTAATCGGATTTATCAATAAAAAGTTATAGAATTTTAGAGAAATGACTGTACCCGATTTGAGTGCATTTTTGAGTAGTCATGACCGCTAAGCTAAGATTCTCCCCGGAAATAGGTCTTCCACAATTTTCTTATATCAATTAGCCCTATCACCCGTCACAATTTCATTAAGTTCCTCGAACGCGTCATTTTGAGTTTGGGTGATTTCACAAAGAATGACCCGTATGTGTCTAGGAGTCCCTCAGGGTAGTGTTTTGGGTCCACTGCTATTCTTGATCTTCATCAATGATCTGCACCGTCTTCCTTTGGAATCTCAACCATACCTGTTCGCGGATGACTCGACCATCTTTACCTCGTCTATTTGTTTTGCGAATAATATAATGAATGTTAACAATGACCTCAAAACGTTATCGGAATACTTCAATGCGAATAAGCTTACTTTGAACCTCAAGAAGACCAACGTTGTGCACTTTAGATCTGTTCGTACCACTATTGATGATTCATTAGAAGTTAGGTTCAATGGAAATGTGATCGAAGCGGTTGACTCTGTTAAATACTTGGGTGTAATTTTGGACAAACACTTGAGTTGGAATTTCCACCTTACAAAGCTGTGTTCTAAGATCTCCGGGTTAACTGGTATCTTGCGAAAGTTGAAGTATGTAGTGCCTATCAGAATCTTGCAACTGCTACGCTCATAAGATTGTGAACCTTGAAAGAAAACAAAAAGCTGCATTGAGGGTTGTCTATAGGCTACCCTATAGGTACCCCTCAGGGCGGCTCTTAGTGGATCACAGTCATGGCATTCTGCTTGTTAAAAAATTGTACAAGCATGCAGTTTGTAAGTTTGTGTATGATTCTACCAGAGGTCTGTGTCACCACACAGTGGATTTCCGTAGGCCACAGTGAAGAAATTAATATACCGCAACCTATGTTTGAGTGTAGCATTTGTTATTGTTACGGCCAAGCCATTATTCACCCATTGACCTTTTTTTTTCTTTTTTGCCTTAATTTTATATGTTTTATGTTTTTATGATTTTTCGATTGATATTTTTATGTTCCTTAAAATTGCGGTGCAAAATGGAACATTTATGATATTGTTTATGAATAAATATATGAATATAAATATAATAATTATATGAATAAATAAATGAAATGAAATTATGGAGATAATTAGAAGAGATGACATATCACAAACAGAATCAACGTAGTTTCTCCGAAAAATCCTGAAACTACTTCCACCAACTTTGCCTTTGGAACAAACTTTTTAACTGCTATAGTTCTAGAGATACTTGTAAGTCATTCCTCCCAATTCAAGAAGTGTCTATATCCCGATATTGTATCATTTCCTTATAAAATCCTGAAGCTTCTTACTCTAAAATGTAATTCTCTACAACTTTGTCTTTGGAAACAAGTTTATAACTGCCATAGTTCTAGAGATATGAGACATCTCTTCCAATTCTAGAAGTAGTCATATCCTGGGATTGGGCCATTTTTCCCTAAAGAACTGAAACACATGTTCTCTAGAATGCTATTCTCTATAACTTTGCCTTTGGAAGACACTTTCTAACGCTTATAGTTCCAGAGATATTAGTCATCCGTTCCTATTATAGAAGTGACTAAGTCCCGGGATTAGGTCATTTTTCCTTAAAACCCTGAACCCAACTTTTTAACTGCCGTAGTTTTAGAGATATGAGAGATATTCCCTCCTAATTCTAGAAGTGGTCATATTCCAGGATTTTGTGATTTTTCCCTAAAACCTTGAACCACGTCTTCTCTGCGACAGTGAATCCTCCATATTGCAAGACGAAAAACCATCTGCTTTCGTATATGGCCAAGAAACTCAATTTCGCCCATTCCATTGGTCCCAGTGCCCAGACCACTGACCCGATTTCCACAAAAAAAATTTCCCAGTTGTGTGAGATCAAAGCGAACTATTTCCGTGTTATATTTACCTGCTAAGATATTTGCGAAAAAGTTTCACCGTCCGTCGAAAATCTACGTTTCGACCATATCTCCGGAACTACTAAGCGGATTTTGCTCATCTTTGAACTTGAATCTACTTGAACTTCAACATATGTACCTTAGAGGGGAATCAAACTTTAGCGTAATCGGTTGATTCATTTGAAAAAAAAACTGTAGACGGTCGGACTGACGGACATTTTTTTATTGCTGATTCGTCATCTCTAGACGATAATAAATGTATCGATCTACCCCATGTTACAATACAATTGTTTGTAGCAAACGTAGAGAAATGTGCCAAAAGTAGGTCGGTAATACGCTTGTCCCATTTGGTAAGCGAATTTAAAGAGAAACGAACTGACAAGGCCAATTTGAGACCTTTTTGGCAACATTATACATCGGCTGCAACCTCCCGTAAGACCTCCCTATTCGAATGTAGCGTGAAATTCCATATGCTGTAATAATTTCAAATGACTTTTCCTTTTATTGTTTGAAAAAGGTATTAACGGTTTTCCGTAACACATTTTGCGTTTGCATAACGAAAATACAATTTCTTTCTTGTATTGGTTTTTTAACTCATGTTTTATCCAACCTTTTCGTAATATCTCCGGTTGCACATTAAAGTCCATGTGTCCGACAATAAAAATGTATTCGAACAAAATACGGAAAGGCAAATTGTTAAACATCTTGCCACTTATCAATAAAAGGAATCGAATAACAGCAGCTCTTTTCTGGCGTTTATATACATAGATTTGCATCAACAAACAAAACAATTTCTTTTCAAAAATCATTGATTTCAAAAATTAGCTTTCTATTAGACCTTTAGAATTTTAGATTTTCGGATAGGTGTAGTTGCATTGCTGTATACAACATAACACTTTTATCTTATTCGATCTTTCAGTCAGAGAGTTTCTTTTTTAACAACAACGTGCATTTGATCTAATAACACCCTGTCTCGGATGGGGTCCTGTGTAGAAGAATAGCTTTAATGAAATTCGATATTTAATAGAAAATTTATCGAATGTGTGAGTTAATAGACGCATGGCATTCAATATCGTATGACAACGCTAGAAATTGTGTGCCCAATGAGCTTGTTAACAGCCTTCTAATAATTAACACAAAATAAAAATGGGACTTTTACTTTACACTCTTTTTTACACTCATGTTTAGTTACGTCTCTTTACGATATGTGCGGCGATATTTGTTTATGAATATGACGCAATTTCTTTTAAAGGGAAACTTGGAAATGTGTTTTCTGAACTCAATTATTGATTTAATAAGTTGACACGTAACGGAAGACAAATATTTTGTACGAGGTGCTGTACTTTTTCAAGGTTTTCAGTTACATTTACCGAAATAGCTCTAATTTAGCTGGTGGATAAGATTTTCCACTCACATAAATACAGAAGTGTATGATTTGTTGATGTACTTAGCAAAAATAGTCTCTTTTCCTTAAAAAAAACTAAACCACGCGATCTTTTCCGTTCGTTATTTCCGTTTCTATGAATTTGTTTTCCTTTTGTGTATTCCATTTCTATTGAATAATTGTGACAAAAAACTGATTTTGGGTCAATCTGAAATCGTCATATCAATATACTCGAAAAAGGAACGTACAATAATGACGTGTACGTACTTTTTTGACCTTTCTGCCCTGTACTGACTTTGGCCTTCTTCCCCTTTCATGTTTATGTCTTTTACATCACTGATTCAAAACATTCCTATGTGTTACCCGAGCGAAACAAGCTTTTGAGATGAGACGTCGCAGTGAGTGGTGAATGAGACGTCTCAAAGTGAAAATTTCCATGAAAACGTTGGCTTCATTGAGAATTTTTGGTCTCATTTGGCGACAAAGAGACGTCTCACTGGACTTTCTTGTGAGGATAAGCAGAGACGTCTCTTTTTCGCCAAGTGAGGCCAAAAATCGTCAAAGAGGACAACTTTTTCTTGGAAATTTTCTCTTTGAGATGTTTCATTCATCTCTCAAAAAATTTTTTCACTTGGGCAAAGTTTCTTTGCATTCAAGAGAAGTGAATATTAAGTAGCGATAGCTGCTTTATGTTTTCACCCGTCCCGCCCGTCCGTGCACTACACTTCAATAAAGTACGCTGCAATTCCTATCGTTCGCTACCCTTCACTACAGTTTGCTACACTTCACTACAGTTTGCTACACTTCACTACAGTTTGGTACACTTCTCTACAGTTTGCTACGCGTTATTAAGTGGCGATAGCTACTTTATGACCGTTCGTCCGTCTGAGCATCTTTCATCCGTGGTTTGTCATCGATGATTGGAATTTTACTACACTTTATCGCTACCCATTTCAATGGTTTATCATGCTCGGAGCGGTGGCGGAGAGCGTGACGCAGTCCCCATACCCCAAAGAAAACGTCCACAAATCCAAAACACTCCATACAAAAACCTTTGGGACAAGACACGATGTATGGGCGAACTTTGGAGTTTTTCCCACCTGCCCCCCTCCCCCTCCAATTATTTAAAAAAAAACTACTTCCTATCGCCATATCGCCAATCAAAGATGACCAATTTTCATATAAAAATGGTAAAAATATGTTTGAAAATAATCAAAATTTTATTCCTGTGTGGGCTGTCGACGATCTATCTACTTGTTTTTCTCGAGAACCGCCCCAGCGATTTCCTTAAAACTTTTAGGGAAGTTCAGTTTCGGCCCCAAATGGAAAATTCAGCCGGTGGCTACCCCCAAAAAAATCTTGGAACTGAGTTATTGGCCTTCAAAGTTTTCATATAACCCCCATATATGAAAATCCACCACCGGAGCACTTCTTCGGCTAGTGGTCAGATCGCGGTGAATGGGGTATTAAATGAAAGGTATCCATCTCACGAAGCCAACGGAACCGGTCTTGTAGAAATCGGTTGGGGGCTTCGTTGCCAGGAGTCGGTCAAAGTGGTCCGAAATGAGCTACGCTGCCGTAGAGCGACTATGAGAAAAATTTTTTTTGAAATGACCGAAAATGATGTGTAATGATGTGGAAAGTGCGTAGGATGATGTGGGAAGTGTGTGGGATGATGTGGGAAGTGTGTAGGATGATGTGGGAAGTGTGTGGAATGAAGTGGGAGGTGTGTGGAATGGATCGGAAAATGTGTAGAATGAAGTACGAAGTGTGTCTGATTATGCGGGAAGTGTGTGGGATGATGTGGGAAGTGTGTGAGATGATGTGAGAAGTGTGTAAAATGATGTGAGAAGAGTGTGGGATGATGTGGGAAGTGTGTGGGATGATATGGGAAGTGTGTGGAATGACGTGGGAAGTGTGTGGGATGATGTGGGAAGTGTGGGAGATGATGTGAGAAGTGTGTAAAATGATGTGAGAAGAGTGTGGGATGATGTGGGAAGTGTGTGGGATGATATGGGAAGTGTGTGGAATGACGTGGGAAGTGTGTGGGATGATGCGGGAAATGTGTAGAGAGAGATAAATTGGAGATGAATTTTTTTCGGAGAAAAATTTTTTTGGGAGAAACTTTTTTTTCGGAGAAAATTTTTTTTAAGGAAAAATTTTTTTTGAGACAAATTTTTTCGAAGACAATTTTTTTCGGAGAAATTTTTTTTCTAAGAAAATTTTTTTTCGGAGAAAACTTTTTTCAAAAAATAGAAATTTTTTCAACAACTGAAAACTTCTAAAACGACTGATATCTCAACATAAACCTCTTTAAAGGTAAGTCCGTAAGTTTGCTTCCAAAATTAATGATATCGCTTGAGGTGACGCTATCGCTGATAATACGCAGAATTTTGTTTCAATGGAACCTTGTGTTCAAAGTTTTGATTTCCTGAAAAAATTACAGCGCTTTTTTTAAAACAAAATTACGTTGTGTTAAAAATATTGCGTCACAAATGCCGGATTTCCAACGATTTTCTTAACAATTCTTTTGAGTGTAAAAGAATTTTCTACGTTAATCTGCCCCTAGATAACAGTATATATATGGAAAATTTCGAGAATAGAAGAAAATTGGTAGAAAAATCAGTTAAATCAAGCATTTCCCGCACCTCCCCGTTATTAGGAAATCCACTTTATGATATTTTTTTTTCTCTCTGGCTGACACTAGGCTTCGGAACTTACGAAGGGCTCATAGTGGGTCCAAAAATTGATCAAAAATTTTATTTTGATAGATGGCGATGACAGAAAATTAAAAAAAAAAAAAACTTGGGTCTGAAATCTCATGTGGGCGAATTTTTTTTTCAGTCTGCAAACTTTCCGATAACAAAACTTATGAAGAGAGTAAACAAACAGAGTTCAACTTCCCTGTCATTTTTATCGCAAGCATCAACTTAACGCAATTTAATGTTTTTGTTATTCGGTTATCAACGTTCGATTCATTCACAAATATTCTTCTCGTATGTCGAATTTAAAGAAATTAATTATGACGCTTTTGGGTGGAGAGAAGTCTTCCAAAATGTTTGTAGGCTGAAGCTTTGAGTATCTTTGGGTGTAACATAGAAAAAAGGAGCAAAATTTGTTTTATGGCGTTTTTATTTACAATTAGAATGATGCATTATAAGGCACATTAAATGCAAGTTCCCATAATGTTACGATGAAGAGATGTAAGCGTATTCGAAGGGAGCAATACTTAGGATTTTGTAAGGAAATGTCAACTCGTTCAACTGTACGCTTTCGTTTCTTTACTGATTTCTGCAAAATGTTTATCCATTAGGAGCTTTGTCGAGTTGGTTAGATCGGAAACATCGTCCTTGGTCATTCCTTTGCACTGTATAGCTGGTAAAATCGAAATAATGATTTTCCCTGGAAAACACATTTCTCAAATATGAAACGAAAAGCAAAAAAGAAAGTAAAATGCACCTTCGCCGAAACGTTTCTCCTTACTGCTTAGAAAATGATATCGTGACACCACCACCGGCTGTACCATACTTTGACTGTCGATTGCCAAATGAAAAGCTCCTTTTTTGAATGGTAAAATTGTGCCATCTTGCGATCGAGTTCCTTCGGGAAAAATAACAATTTTATTGAAGCGTTTTTGGATCGCTTCGAGTTGCATCTTTAGTAACGACAGAGCACCCTCTTTGTTGTTTCGATCAATGAACAGAGTTCCACACAGCCATACGCCGATACCGAACGGGAACGCGTACAGTAAAAGTCTCTTAATTATCACGACTCCTCTTCCAATTATTGGCCACAAGTAAGCGGTTACTGAATCAGAATGTTTGGTTACTATAGACTAGAAAACAAATTCTTGGTTCACTTACCTGCTAAATCAATACCGCTTTGGTGAGGAGCCACGACAATTACTCCTCCCTCATTTCTGTCCAGGTTTTCGATTCCTCTGACTTCATATTTCAATCCCAATAGATTAACCGTCTTGCGGAAACCCCATGCTGATAACCTTTTGAAAATCACGAGGTTAACTTTCGAAGTCACTACTCCTGTAAATACTTACAGTCCTATCCTGTAGTCTCTTATAGGATAGAAAAGAAGTGATGGATATGGAAAGATCAATGCTGATATTGCGGTTCCCAATAAAAAAAATGTAAACTTTGCGTAGTATTGGAATCGGGATGAAAGTTTACAACCCACAAACAAAATCAACACAAAACCGAGGAGTTTGTAGATGAACTACAAAGAAAATATTTTTTTGTTCCATATTTCGCTTGAATTTTACTTCTTATACAATTCACACGTACCATTACCAAAATAAAGCGACAATGTTTATGAACGAACGAAACTGATCAATCTGGAAGAGAACTAATATAACGTATGGTAAGTTTTTAAATGAAATAAAATTTATCAGGTCGATGGAGATAAGGTGGAAATGCATGCCGCACAGATAAGATAAATTTCATGGATTTTTGTCATCTTACGTTATTGACCATGAAATCGCGTTTTATCAATCTTCTATTTTTCTGTCAGTTCAATCTTGATTTGACCCTTACATTATCAACCGTCAGCAAATCAGCTCGCTACTGCTGAATTGCACTTTTATTAAAGTTAAATTATCATTTAGATTGCTGTATTGTGCCGATTCGAAGTAAACAATCTATTGTAACGATGGAGGAAAATTACGTAGAGTGTTTTGATCATAAAATTGTATAACTCTCAATGGTGATCAATTCGTTCGCACAAAGTTAACAGTAACAGTCTTCGGGATGGAAGAGAACCCTCTCTCGTGCTGGCAATTTTGTGTCCAGTATCAGGTAATCTGGTTTGCCCCGGCATTACTTTATACGACTGCAGTTTTTCTTACAATAAATATTATAATGCCTGTAGTCGGAAATTGGCGCTTACTTACAGAATAGTTATTTATGCAACTAGTTTCGAAATGGAGTTGTTTTTGTCACTAGATGTGAAATTATCAAACGAGCGAAGCGAGTTGGATAATCACATCGTGTGACAAAAAAAACCAATTTCGCAACGTGTTTCATACAAGACTTTATGCAACAACTTGTGAAACGCGAACTTTTGAATGAGTGATAAAAAGTTACTTTTTTTATCACTAGTGACAAAAAGTTACTTTTTATCACGCAAGTCAATTTTATCACTAGTGACAAAAAGTAACTTCTTATCACCTAAATGAGTTATCAGTCATGAGTAACTAGTGATAAAAAGTAAAACTTGTTATAAAACAACCTCTCTAACGTCACCGAAACGATGCATGAAAAAATTCACTTTTCACAACGCCGTTGTTACAAAAACAGTTTTTCGCAATTCACCGAAAAAAAACTTGCTTTTCCGTACGTCATTTCGGTATCGCATGAGGTTACTTTTCGCATGCGACAAAACTTTTTTTGCAATTCACCGACAAAAAATCGCTTTTTCGTGCGTCATTTTGGTGTCGCATGAAGTCATTTTGCCGTACTAGTGCGATGACGGTTTTTTTACGCACTACTTAAATGAATTTTTATATTAAAAGAAAATCTCGTTTTTGTCGGTGAATTGCAAAAAACGTTGTTTGATACACGTTACGTATGCTGGTAGTTTAACGCACACGATGTGTTGCCGAACTCGCCGTCGGCTCGTATCGGCAATCTCACATCCAGTGCGTTAAGCTATCTTCATACGTAACTTGTATCGAAAATTACTATTATGGCACTAGTGTGATAAATTTTCTCGCACTAGTGCGTAAAATCCCTTTTGCGCACTAGTCTAATAAAATTTTATCGCACTAGTGCATAAAAGCTGTTTTACGCACTAGTGCGAAAAAATAGCTGAAATTTCGGAAAATTTTCGCAAGTCGAAACACGTAGGGAAAAGCTCATTTTTGGTCGGTGAATTTGTAAAAACTTTGTTTGATACACGTTGCGTATGCTGGCAGTTTGGAAAATACCGTCAATAACCCCCAGTATTATTGTTGCAAAAACGATAATATCGTTTTGCGGACAATAATATCGTTGGAGCGGACGATATTATCGTTTCGCGGACATTAATATCGTTGCAACGGACAATATTATCGTCTCACGGACAATAATAGAGTTGCAGCGGACGATAATATCGTTGCAACGGACGATGGTTAGTTGGTTGGTTTATTTAGGAAGCATATTTCAGTTCGTTACAACAGTTTACAAAATACACTTAAATACTATGAAGCTAATTTATTTGTACCTCCGTCTCTTTAACGTCCTGAATTAAAGCACTGAGGCCATCTTTGTTGGGCCTATTGCGCTGCATCTCCTTCTCTATTAACTTTAAACTCCCCTTTCGGGTTCCATCAGTCTCCTGGTCTTTGTGATAAAGGAGAGCACGTTGACTAATTTCAGTTTTAGCTGCTCTTCGGGGGTCAGATAGAAGTCTCCTAAGAGCTTCGTTCTGAGACCTTTTAAAGCCGGACAAGCGCATATGAAATGTCTCGCCGTTTCTGGTTCTAGTCCGCAGCCACTGCATGTCGTATCTGCAATGATTCCCATCTTGCTGAGATGGTAATTCAAACTGTTGTGACCTGCTAAGATTCCTACAAGTTTGCTTAATTCACTCCTGTAGAGGCTCAACAGAAATTTTGTGTTTTCGACATTACATCCGATCAAAAATTCTTTAGATTGCCTACAGGTTGGGAGCGTTTCCCATCTATCCTGGTGG
This sequence comes from Pseudolycoriella hygida, assembly GCA_029228625.1. NCBI lineage: Eukaryota > Metazoa > Arthropoda > Insecta > Diptera > Sciaridae > Pseudolycoriella > Pseudolycoriella hygida. The sequence goes on from CM055404.1 coordinate 146,453,202, forward strand.
CACCGATTCATTTTCGCCTTCACTAAGGACTTAATTAAGCTTGCATGTCTGCTGACAGCAGGTTCTGGCACAATGAACGTGGAACTGCTTCCCTCTCTGGCCAACTGACCAGCTTTTTCGTTCTCCTGCACTCCTGAGTGACTTGGTAGCCATGTCAATGTGACTTTATTGTCTCTTGACAGAGTTTCCAGAGTCTCGAAGCACTGATGAATCAGTTTCGACGAAATCTTGACCGATGACAGCGCCTCTATGGACGATTCACTGTCTGAACAGATCAAGATTTTCTTGTTTCTGATGCCATTTCGCTGCATCCCATCTCAACTTTCACAGATGCCGACTATCTCTGACTGAAAAACGGTGGTTATGAACCCAGAGCCATGGATACATCGTATTCCAAGTCCTCTGAGTGCACACCTGCGCCCGTTCCTTCATCTGTCTTCGATCCATCTGTGTAAACCACGACATCCGCCTCTGCTGGAGGTGTCCCTAAATCATTCATACCTCTTTGGCAGGTGCGTTTCGAAACTTCTTTCGAAGCAGAAACGCGCTCTCATAGAGTCTTCTGGCTTATATACCTTGCTGAACTCCTCTTTGAGTTGCGAGAGAATACTTGTATGACCGAAATTTTGATCATATGCAATCCAATTTCCACCTTTGTACAGTCTATTCTCTATCATCTCGGCCTCCTGTTTTAAAAACAGGTCCAGCGGCGGCAGTGACAGTAGTATCTCCATCACCGCTGTCGGCGTCGATGTCATAACTCCAGTTATGCTCAGGCATGCTGGCCTCTGAGTCCGGTCTTGTCTGACGTTCTACACTACTCTTCTACTATCCGAAACGTGCAGCGGACGATAATATCGTTTCACGGACAATAATAACGTTGCAACGGACGATATTATCGCCCTTGTAATAGTAGATTATGCACCTCTTGCTAAACTTGTTATTTTGACGTGTGGCGCATTGTGGCCCTGGCCGAAGGCGTGGGTCATAATGCCACACGTCAAAATAGCAATATTGGCAAGAGATGTTTATGCTATTTTATCTATCGAGAGCAGATACATCGAGATAAGTAAATTTGCCCTAGAGGGATAAGTTCGAGATTATCGTTCTAGATAGATAAACGATATTATCGTCCCCGACGAAAATACACTGGTGGATTTTGGCCCCCGCCTGGCAGTTTAACGCACACGATGTGTTGCTGAATTCGCCTTCGGTTAGTGAAGACAATATCCCATCTAGTGCGTTAAACTACCTTCATACGTAACTTGTATCAAAAACTACTACGCTACGTTAGTTTGAAATTTCCACATCTAGTGACAAAAACTTGTTGCATAAATTACTATTTTATCATTATACGAGCCAAAACTTAGCCGTTGTTCAATTGATCATGTCTATTCACTGAACCTCAAGTGCTGACACCTTTGTTATTTAGATAGATAGATAGACGCTTCAATAATAACTAGTCTATTTTCTAAAGTGGCGCCATCCATAGCATTATACGGACTAACATTGAATTAATTACTTACTCAATTGCGTTGAAGATTTTTATTGCGAATGTTTGTATGTGTAGTGTAAAATCGGAAAAGTAGAAACACGCTTTCAGCGGAAAGGTTTTCATCGGTTTTGTATATGTAGGTAGTCGAAAAAACCGATAGATTCAACTTTTTTGTGCTCGGACAGATATGGGCATTACAAGTTGCCTGCCTCTCGACCTAACTGTTTTTTAATCATGAAGTCACAATCGTTAGCACGAAGTCTTGCTGCCGCAGTAAAATTTAATTAATCGGCCACACTTTCACCGGAATTATTTTCAACAGGTGAAAATTCTGAAAATGAGAATTGATCTTGCAGCGAAGGCAGTTGATGAGAAACATGAAACGACAATACACGAATTGAAATTAAGAGAGTAGGAACACGACCGGATTTTTTTCAATGCTACAGTTTAAATTCGATTGTTTGCAGCAATAAAATTCTCAGAAATGTAAAATCGGAACATCAAAAATATCGCTTCATCCACAGTTTCGAGTTTTAAGAACGTCGCACGGCATAAATCAAAAATAAAGACACTGCTCCTCCTAGTCTAATATCTGAACCCGGTATCTTTCGCACAAGTATTTAAGAAAACAAACAACAATGTAAACAGCTACCAACTTTTTAACGCTTAATTCACCCTAGACAGCAAAACTCACTTTGTACGCTTGACATGCGATCCAGTAACTTACAACACGATAACTGAACTTTTAAAATCAATTATTAGGAACGTTAGTCGCGTAAGTAGTTTTAGTTTTCTGCTGATTATTGATGCACAGAACGTACTATTGGGTAAGGTTAAGTCTGCAGCATACGAAAATTAACTGTCGGAACTACACGTCCGATATTCATTAGTATTGAGTTAACTCTTTAATCGTCCATGCGCTAGTAGTTATTTGCGATAAAAAATAACATTTAAACGTTGCATCTCACGGTGTTGTATATTATATCACTGGCAGAAATGAGCACGATCGTGTAGTCAACATAGGAGTGAAATGAATGGATTGTCTGAGATCGGCCTTCTAACAAAGCGAAATACCTTTTGTGGTATACGACACAGCATAGAAAATATTTTACTAATTTTATAAATATGCCAGCAACTTCAGACATTAAATCCACGTGTTTAGTTCGACTGTAGCTTATGTCATGAGCTGACAAGTAAAGCATTTTTCTTCGCTTGACGTTATAAAATTTTGTACACTTTTTCACAAGTCGACGCCGCACCAAAAGCTTTTCAATGCGAATTTTGTTGTCAAGTTGCTTCACTTGTTTGATACAATCCGGTTAACACGTTGATCAATGAGCACTGAGGAAAATATCTGTAAGCGACGTAGGAATTGTGTTTATAATATACTCCGCCGACGTATTATATACGCGCTGAACGTATTACACAGGATATATTCATATGAAACTGGACAAGCTACCATGTTTGCCACTTTCACACTTAAATTGAATGATTGAGAGAATCATAATAAGGTGTTCAGTATGGCCAGTATACGCGCTGATCGTATTATATACGCGCTGAACGTATTATCAACATCATTTAAGTATTGTGTAGTATGCGATAAGTAACGAACGTGTTATGAGCTCACATAATTCGTGCACGGTGGATAAAATACTTCGGCGGCGTATATCAAAAATCAACAACTAAAACAGAGTAGCAGTAGTTTTGATTGCGGTTACGATTACAAATTCAAATTTCCATTTATACTAAACCCTTCATTTCATCAGAATAGATGTGCACACATAATAAATATTGCAAGAAGACTCGGATGTATCTAAGTAAATATTGCCTGACTCTATAGTGGCAGTCCACATTAAATTGGATTAGAAATTGCCGAAATGTCAAGTGGATATATTTCGGGATTAGGATATTTTTCCCTAAAACCCTGAAGCACGTGTGTTCTCTAAAGTTAGATTCTCTACGACATTACCTATGGAAGAAACTTTCTAACGGCCATAGTTCTAGAGACATGAGTTGTCATTCCTAATTGTAGAAGTAGCTAAATCCCAGGGATTGGGACATTTTTCGAGAAAACCCTGAGACAGGTGCCCGTTGAAATTTGATTCTCTACAAGGTTTTCTTCTGATGTAAGTCACATTCCATCATATTTCATACTTAACCAAATATTCACGAAAAACCACCTAATCTTGTATAGCAGAGAAAAAGAATTTTGTCCATTCCATAGATTCCAGTGGCCGAACCATTCAAAAATCAATTTGACCCTTTCAGCGTGACGGGGGGAGGGGGGTGGTAGAAATTCCAAAATTCCTTACTATTTGAACCACTGGCGAAAGAGATGTTTGCGAAAAAGTTTCATCGAATTTTTTCATCACGTTTTTGGACACTCTTCCGACCTTATCTCCGGAACTGTTCGACCGATTTCGCTTATCTTCAAACTCGATCTCACCTTTTTAAGAAGAAAAAAGAATGACGAAGTACTCTCTTCTATGAGCGACAACAATTATCTGTTCGTAACTTATTCGGGTTTTCGAAAGCTGACATTTCAGCGTGAAATGCTTCATTACCCATAACTTCGTGTAAATTTAGCAATATTAGGACTTGCAGCAATGCCAATTCTGAACATCGACTCTGGCTACGAGTCTGCTCAACACACTTTAAACATTTCAACTACACCCAAACGTTTTTATTTTGTTACACTTTTACCTTACGCCAGTGTTTAGACCCGTACGAAGAACGAATAGGTCTTATGCGTTTACCACGACGTTCGTAACCACCCCAATTTCGACGTGGGAGTAGGGGGGGCATTGATCCTGATGCTTGGATGACGAATCAACAATAAAAACGTAGTCCGTCCGTCCGTCTGTCACCGCGATAACTTGAGGAAAACTCAACCGATTTTCAAAAACTTTTATGGGCTTGATTCTGGGCACTGTCGGCCCAAGGGCCGCTGAGCTAGGGCCGTTTAAGTGGTTTTTGGTCTTTTGTACATAGCTCGAGTAAACCTTTTCCGATTTTCATAAATTTTTTTTTGTATGAAAGATCCGGCCAACAATTTATGGAAGAAATATTTTTGGATTTGATTCCTTCGACCTAGCTAGGGCACTAAAACCGAGTCTATGCTAGGGCCATACGTGTTTTTTGTACATAACTCAAATAAATCTTTTCCGATTGTCGTAAAGTTTTTTTTGATTGCAAGATCTAGGCATGGTCGATAATCTATAAAAGAAACTTTTGCCTTTGCTTAGGGGTCAAGTTGGCCTCATGTCGGTCCTAAGGTCTCGGCCCTAACCAAAAAAACGTTTTTTTATATGTTGCAGAGCAGATCAAATTGAGGGAAACATTTTTGTCTATGGAAGTATGTGTCCGAGGCCTCTACCTTTCTCTCAATCTTTGACTGAGTGTGTTTTTGTCAACATATATTTTCTCCTATTTAAAGCGACAGAAACGAAACGGAGTCAAATGAGACATTCCATGAAAGGCTTCGCAAGACCAACGAACGCTTCGAGTATACATCTCAAAACCAAAGTGCAAAAGAATGTGCGGAAAGAGCAATATCATTGCAAATAACGAGACAAACAAAATTATTCGTATAAATTTTTTCGTTCCTGGCAAAATTTGAGATATCCACTCAAACCTCCCGCTATTATTGCAACACTTAATGGAATGTCTCATATGCAGCGACGCGACGTGGTTTTCGAACAGCGCATGTCTGAAAACAAAAGCAGACTATCTTTTGTTTTCAGACATGCGCTGTCATACATAAAATCGCAGGCATACATAAAAGCATGTGCCGGTTGTAGCGAAAAAGAAAACATTAGCGTAACGAGCCAATGATCTGCACACCAGAGTTTAAAACAAATTAACAGTTAGTTACACCATTTCACAGAATTGAATAAAACTTTTCCAAGTACAATCTAAGGATATTTTCACATTCGAAAGTAGGAGCCAACAGGCAAGAGTTCCTTAAGAGTCCCGACGTAGAGCCATACGGCAACGAGTTCTTTAGAACGTTTTGTACGACGATCACACCGGTAATTTAACTTTGAGTTCGAGCAAAAGAAACACTTTTTATAAAAACACATGTTCGACAAACAACAAAGAGAACAATGAGGCCTTGCGTGTAAAAGACAGGTGTCGTTTGAATCCAATAAAGGTTTTGTAATGAAATGTAAAACAAATACACAATTAATTACACAATTTAATTTAGAATTCGTTGTACAAAAGAAATCAAAGCTAGATAGTGCAAAATGAATCACAGAACCACACATCGAGAAAAATACTTTGAGAGAGCGTCGCAAAAACACGTGCTTTCATTTGACATCAAAACGAGGAAATCTTACTTTTTGATCGAAAACCTGATGGAAACTTGTATTCTTTACAAAATTTGTAGAAATCAATTTTTAGAGACGGTTTTAAAAACAATTTTTTGTTGTCTATTAACACTTATGAAAATACTCAGTTTTTTCAATTTTAAATATAAATTACTCCAACTGTCAATGACGTACAGAACGTAGACGACGGCGTAGACTCACATTATTTTGCTATTTAAATCAATGTGCACCATTTCATTGGCCATGGAATCTTTAATTTGCGTTTGTTTGTTTGAAACAGATGGCGACCAAACGAGTAAAAATTTTGATGATTACATTACTATGCACTCGGTTCCAACTCGGCACCAGGCTGCCTACTTGAGAAGTTTGAGTAACCATAAAAAACGCAGCCTGGTGCCAAATGGAAATTTACAGGTCTCCCTCATTTTATGCGGTGTGAATAACAAAAGAATTACAGCAGAATCTGCCTGTATATGACGTTTAATGTTCTTTACTGCCGTTACAATGACTTTAACAGATTTTCGGCAGCAGGCTGCGTTCTGTAAGGCTGCTAATACTTTTCAAGTACGCAGCCTGGTGCCGAGTCGGAACCAAGTGAACATGTTTATGTACTCGTTTCATCATCTAACATTGCCAAAGGAATTTTTTTGTCCCCGGTCCAGTTGCGCCGACAACGAGGTAACGGTACATTTTGATGAATTAAAAAGTATTCCATTGTGTTTATTGGAGTCTTTTGGGTAAACTTTCCCACGGGGCCGAAGAACAAAAGTCTTCTCCTTCACAGTAAAAAATCAGTTTGAACCCTCGAAAACACGCCAATTTTCACTAAATTCAGCTGCGTTTAAAAAACTACATAAATTTTGGACTGTGAAGGAGAAGACTTTTATTCTTCGCCCCACTCTGAAAGTCCACCAAAAACACTCCAATTAACACAATGGAATACTTTTTATTTCATCAAAATTTTCCGTTACTGGAAGTCATGTCGGCGCCACTGCCCCTGTCTGCCTTCTGGAATCTACCAGAGGGTCCTGACCATATGAACTTTGTAAACTCTGTACTGTGTACAAAAAATAAAGTAAATTTCCTATTTACGTTTTGGTCAGTGATACTTCCGATAAGGCTGGAGTGATTCGTAATCTAGGACTAGGAAGTGCTGACCTATCTACGGTCATGCATCAGTGAGCTAATTTTTATGAAATTTTTGTTTGTAATTAGGCAATTTTCCATGAATTCTAAAAAATGTTTACGTGTGCTGCAAGTACTCGTAGTAAGTGAAAATGTACTGAAATTAAGTAATTTATTTTAAGAAATTAATCTATTTATCGAATGTGTCATTGCTATTATTTTAATTGAGTAGGTGTGTGTCGAGTTGCACTACAATGTATTATTATTGCAGCTGACCTTCATTTCAGTACATACTTTGGCATTTGATTCTACGACTTTTCTGCAATTTCATTGGCGTGCCCGTTTTGTTTTAGTAGTGCAACCTTTTAGTCTCATAATAAAGTAAGTATTGAAATGGCAGATAGTTGCAGAAGACCAGCTGGTATAAGTTCTGCACAGGTTTTAATATCTCTAAATGTAATAAATAAACCATTGACATGGGTATAGAAAAGTAGCGATAGCGTATTGTCGAAATATTAAACGAAACAATACTGTGAGTCTACTGAAAAATTCTACTTCTACGACAATTATTTTCGCGATAAATAATTGCGGCAGCCAATGTGAGACATGAATCCTTCGTTAAAATTTTAATCGAATCGTCCAATTTATTCATCGAAGAATTCTTATCTTTCATTGGCTGGCGCAATTATTTATCGCGAAAGTAATTGTCATAGACGGTAGAGGTGAGGGGGCGGCTCGATTTTTCGGGCCGCCCGTTGCCCGCCCGCGCCCAACACTACAGTGGTCGGGGGCATCGGGCGGCCCGAAAAAAATTTTCGGGCTCGGGCTCGGGCGGGCAATGTTTTCCCACAAATCTGGAAATAGTTGTCAAACACAGTTGTTGAATATAAGTTGTAGAAAATCGCCAAAATGAAGGTTTGAGAAGAGTTCTCTCTTTTTTATCTCAGACAGCACTTAGTAAATTCTGAAATCTGATTAGACAATAAAATACATCAACACACCTACCACGCCACGATGCAATTAAAACAATGCTACACTGCAGTGTATTGCTGGTGTTATATATCGAGTTTCGTTCTGCCTAAATAAAGTCAATGATTTCTCTCGGGCATCGGGCGGGCAAAAAATTTTACGGGCGGGCTTTAAGAATTTCTTCGGACCGCGGGCACTACGGGAATTTTTTTTAAAGAAAAAATCGGGCCTCGGGCCGGGTGGGCACCAGGATTTGGTCCGCCCGCTCACCTCTAATAGACAGGTCCAATGTCTTGAACGGGTTTGCACAGTGGTTATTGTTAGCGTACTGGTCTTCCACCAAGACGATCAGGGCTCAAATCCCGTGTCGGAAAAATTCTACATGGAATTTTTCTATAAAATGTAGCGCATTAATAACGTCCTAAAGCTCACTCAAGCTTCAAAAGTTGGATAGTTGTGGAGTGCTTGGTGCCCATAACGACGTACACACTGAATGAATCGTATGACGTAACCCATATACGATGAATCTGTGTACGAAATATCTAAGCCTGCATTTAGGCGAGATAATAATCTTGCGCCTCACAATTCTTGGAGTAGTTGAATAAGTCGCTACATTCGCATTACTCTGAGACGTGGTTCCTTAGTCATGTTAAACCGGTGGTCTAGACAACACTTGCCATTGGCTATAAAAAGCTGTTAGTGGAGTCTCTAAAACACAAATACAGAAGCAGACTTTTTCAGTAAACTCAAAATATCTATGACGTCATAAATTTTGGTTATGTTTGTGACGTCATATTTGGGACGTAATTTTTATGACGTCATTTTTCTGACGTTATTTTTGTGTTATGACATTTTGCGACGTCATGTTTGTGACGTAATTTTTGTATCGTCATTTTTGTGGCGTTATAATTGTGACTGTGTCCGTCAATTTTGAAATCCCAGGACTCGTATGATCCACGCGTAAATTACACTTTTTTCATGTGATAAGTACGAAAAAGTAGACAATGGAATTTTATGGTGCCATCTTTTGAGAAACCATAAAAATTCATCAAAAATTTCAAATGTTAAGCAGACTCAAAGGATAGAAACCAACATTTTGATTATCTCGGAACTACGGAATTTGGAAATTATTGTTTTCACGGGGACATTATTCGATGTTAATGTCCACTGAACCATTGTTGTACCCTTATTGTTGCTCTCGTGTAAATTACAGTGATTTTAACCCGAAATGAAAAACATCAGTTGAACAAACAATATTTTCATTAGTTCTTTAACTCTCATACATTCAATTAAGGTATTTTTTTGCGTTGCATTCAAATAATCTACTATTACGTTACATTGCTGTTTGCCTTGGACTTGTTTAACTTTTATCACTATTATTTTCAACGTGCTGGTTGCATTTTAAATCGAATGCGAAAAGACGGTTATAGTCATTAAATCATTAAGCGCGATAAACAAGTTTCCCGCAAACATAAGCCTATAACGCAGATGAGTCTCTTCGAACGAATTCATTATTCCTACTCTAATTATTTTCTTTTTATTAATTTACGCATAATTCCACCATAACACGTTAGTTTTTAAAAAGATGCTCTTATTACAAATATCTAAAAAAAAAACTTCATCTCATGGTGTATAAACACGTGCCACATGCCATACAATTATGTTTTATCATCAAACCGAAAAAAAAGTATAATAAAAACTTGGTAAAGTAATTACATGCAATTAAGGGTTGACTGAACACACAAAACATTGATAATGAGATTTTCTATCTAGTTTTTATTTCTTTTTCACCTTTTACAGCATGAAAGTATTTTGGTATTTTCGTACAAACCAAATCCATTTTATGGTCAAAGAAAATTATAAATTACGTAAAAATTTTGATTTTGTGTATCCAAGCGATAATGTTCGAATAAAAAAAAGAAACGAAATCGCAACAACGAACGCAATGTGATCACCATTTGCATAGAAAGTGTAATTTCTTAGAAGCGAATGGAAAAAAAAAATTGAAATTTGTTCACAATTCAATTCAACGCAAATCCAATTTACGCCGTTTATCAATTTATCATTGTTTGTCGTAATCTAGATCGATTGAAAAGAATAAAAAAAATGTTCAGGTAAATACCTTTATCCTAAATTTAACAATTACAGTGTAAACAGTGTGTTTGCAGCGTATGGTATTAGTAAATAGCGTATGGAGAAAAAAGCATTTAATTCGTTAAACACTTTAAGAATACTGAAAGAAACGATATTTTTTTCTAATAATGTAGCTCTTTCACATGTGACATGCGAAAATTCGTATTTATTCCACAAAATTATATTTCCGATGTCAAAATAATAGAGAGTTTGGCCAAAGCGACTTATAGCCAAAATAACATATGCATATAGCTATAAGTAATAAGTTTTACTCGTTGTCCCACCGAAAACTTGTCATTACATGTATTTGTGCACCCCATGGAAATTATGCATTACATGTCATTCATTACATGCTGTTCATTACATGTAGCCGCCACCGGAAACTTCTCATTACATGTATATCTGCATGTAATGACGCGTTTTCGATTGGGACACCGAGTAAAACAGCATACAGTGGGGAATGATTAATAAGTCATCCATTCTGGATAATTTCGTGACACTCGCAAACTCATTCGAGTATTTTTAAGCAACTCGCTTTAAAAACTGTTTTTTGACTCTTGTAGTTGTATACCTCGCCTTCGGCTCGGGATACAAACTCTACGCTCGTCAAAAAACAGTTTTCAAAGCTTTTTGCTTCGAAACACCCTCTTGAGTTTGGCTCATTTCACAAAATTAATCCCTCATGTAATGACTTATTTGCGCATCCCCCACTGTAATCTACTAATATGTTTACGTTAAAAATTACAAGTTTACGGAACAAGTTATAACTTAATAGCCCAGATCAGTATTGTAACTGACCCAGATCAGTACTGATCAGTTTTAAAACTGATCTGAATCAGTACTGATCAGTTTTAAAACTGATCCGAATAAGTATTGCTGAGTTTTAAAACTGATCCAAATCAGTACTGATCAGTTTTAAAACTGATCCGAATCAGTACTGATCAGTTTTAAAACTGATACGGACCAGCACTGATCAGTCTGAAAATTGATATGAACTAGTACTGATCGGTTTTAAAACTGACCCAGATCAGTACTGATCAGTTTTAAAACTGATCCGAATCAGTACTGATCGGTTTTAGAACTGATCCGGATAAGTAATGACCAGTTTCAAAACTTATCAGCATCAGTACTGATCAGTTTTAAAACTACTTATCCAAATCAGTTTTAAAACTGATCAGTTTTGGAACTGATCAGTACTCGTCTTTATCAGTTACAATACCGATCTGGGCTATAAGTTTATAATGGTAACTTATAACGTAAACTTGTAATTTATAACATAAACATATGACTCAAAACAAATAGCCATATGCATATGTTATAAATTTGGCTATAAGTCGCTTTGCCCAAACTCTCTAATGACAATTTTGTGTATGTTTAATGGAAAAACTATGGAAAATTCATGAAAAATTATGTAGATCATGTAAAAAAGATGTACAAAAGGTGTACAATTGAAGTAACAACAATGTACTTTGCTGCATTACTTTTTCATCATTTTTACATTCCAAATCAGAAAAAACTTTTAACATGATTTACATCATATTTTCATTATCTACATTCATCATCTTTTAATTTTGCTACTTAGTTTGATAGGCTAGTTTCATTGTTTACAAAACAGTTTTTATATGTAAATTTTCGCAAACATACGAAGTGTTTGAAATAATTAAAATAGTAAAATTAAAAGATGATGAATGTACGTGTACATAAATATTACATTAATGGAATGTTTGTGGATAGCAGGGTTGCATTAGCGCCGTTTGTCATTAGAGTCGTTACTAGCGCTCGCTAGGAACCAATAATCGAAATAATTTCGCTAGTCGCTAATTCATTCGCTAATATAATATTGTATTTTTCATTATTGTTCGAATTAAAAATCACAACAAAAACCCTTTTTAAAAGGGAAACGTGACGCAAGTCTCTCACTGGGGGGTCCGGCATTTGTGAAGCATTTTTTTAATCAAAAATGAAAACATTCCAAAAAATTTTTTGCGTTTCAAAGCTGTAAGCGTCACTTTAATTGATATCAGTCGTTTTGGAAGTAGAAGCAAAGAGTCTTGCGTCACGTTTCCCTTTTAAAAAGGGTTTTTGTTGTGATATCAGTAGTTTTGGAAGTAGAGTCACTTTCTCTACAACTCTCATTCATAAATTTTTTTTTGGCGCCACGGCACCTCGCGCGGCTGCCATAGCTGGCGGTGGCGGCTATCACTTACATCTACGAAAATGATCACAGTCACTCCCTCTGCAACCCTCATTCATAAAATTTTTTTGGCGCCACGGCACCTCACGCGACTGCAATAGCTGGCGGTGGCGGCCACCGCTTGCATCTTCGAAAATGATCACAGTCACTCCCTTTACAACCCTCACTCATAAATTTTTTTTGGCCCCACGGCACCTCGCGCGGCTGCCATAGCTGGCGGTGGCGGCCACCACTGACCACCGCCACGATTTCACCATCACCGCAGCCTCAGGTCACATTCTAAAAATTTTGCTCATGTTTAACCCATACCTTGAATACACACACAAAAACATATAAAATATGCTTTTATATGGGATTTGTATGGGAGCTTCCATGAACGCTAGCGCCCAAACGAGGCCGGTACCCCCATTTCATAATTACTTTTTCGATTTTCTTTCAGGAAAAAAAAGGACTTACTAAAATTGGATAAGATTTACCCGATTTATGTAGAAAAAACACGTTCGGCCCTAGCAGAGACTCAGCTTTAGGGTCATGGCTGAGTCCAAGAACTGGTAATCAAAAAGTTTGTTTCCATAAATTGAGAAGCATTTCTAAATCTTTCGATTAAAACATAATTTTTGAATGTCGGAAGCGAGTTATGTACAAAAGGGCCCTAGCTCTTGGCCCTAAAATACCCAGATTCAACCCCATAAAAGCTTTTTCGATTACCTTTCAGGGAAAAAAAGATTTTGAAAATGGGTTGAGTTGTCCTCGAGTTATCGTGTTGGCAGGCAGACGGACGGGCTAAACCTTTTTCTCTATTTCTTTTATGTAGACCTTAAAACTGATCAAATCCCGGGTCCATAATCGGCTGGTCACAAACGTAGTGGTGAACTCAAAAGACGCCTTTACGAAGAACTTCGTATCTTCGCGCGGGTCTTAGAATTTAGACAAGCGAAAAATTCTCGGCGATTGTTTTGTTTAAATTTGTCGCTAATTTGATTTTTTCGGCGAAAAACGCTGAAAATCTTCGCTGATTTTCTCTAAGTTTTTTTTTTCCTTATGACGGCAGAAATGTTAGAGCGTGTAAAGACTTTGAGTTTAAAGAAACACCACACAAGTCTTGCAACTGTCTAATAACTGGAAAAAGAAACACTTTTCGCCACTTGTTACATAATGTACTATTTCTAGTGCATCTGTTTTAAATTTGATTTGTCTTTTATCTATAGACAAGACAGACAGACATGCAAGTTTTAAGATAAATAACAAAAGAACTTTGGTTCGCATTTCGACTACAATCTTTAAAACTAGCAAAATATGTGATGATAAATTGTTCGAATCTATTACCAATCAATTATTCAACGTACCCATGTGTACTTGTAAATTGGGTGTACTCGAGACGAATCAAATCTAACAAAATGTTGTACTTCGGAACATTACGAAAAATCTGATTCTTGTATCTTTTTGAGAGCTGAACTTTGAGTTAGTGAATAATGTAAACATAAACAAAAGCCAGGAAAACAAAAATCGATCCGAAAAGAGTTTATCTACAATAAAATGACATAATAATAATAGCGAAAGTGGTCGACCGTTGTGATTGATTTGAAAAAATTCTAATCGGCGATAAGTAAACTGATCGGTAGAACACGCATCGGCTATGTGTAACAATCACCGTCAGCGTTATATCGTTATATTTCGAGCTTACCGCAATCTATTTTGCGGTCATTTCTCTCTCATTTCGCTGTAATAAGACGATGGGAACTTTGTGATTCATTTCAAAATACTTATTCGCGTTTTCGTTTGCATAATTGGTGACATTGAAATGTTCCGAAATTGATGTTGCCCACCCTCAACTCAAGACCTCCACTGAAAACTTATGCTTCAATTATTTTTAATAAATCTTTTTCATAAATTTCTTTTTCGACCATGTGAATCTGAAACAATTTTGCGAGATATACAATTCAATCAGCGAAAAAACTAAATAAATCCAATGAAGGTTTTATGTTAAAATAAAATATGCGCAAAAATTGTCAGAAAAAAAGGCGCATAATTGGGAATAATTTTCTTCGTTACAATCAAAGAAAATTCGAGTGGAACGCAACGTTATGTTAAACGTTATTTAAAGGAGCGAGAAAAACATTTGCAAGGGACCCGTACGCATCAGATGTGGCAAGGAGAACAGATGTTACAAGAAGACTCGAACTAAATCTAAAGAAATGTTGCCTTGATTCTTGGGTATATGAGATTACGTCGATTGGAAATTGACAAAAGGGCAATTTTGAAAAACCCCGTCTGAAGTAGAGGTGTGCGCCGATCGGTTTAAAGAAGATCGGCGTCACCCTCGACGTTGGGTCTGAATGATATCGTTGACCATCATATCAGAAGACTTTCGAGAATAACATTTTGTGTTTCAAATAAATCGGCGTGAGTCAAAGTTAAAAGTTACAGCGTTTACGCCGACAATTTTCGACGATTTCATCAAAAAGTAAAAAAATTGTTGGGCCATAAACGGCATAACTCGTAGCTTTGCCTTACGCCGATTAACTTGAACCAAAAAAATTTATTTTCTGTTTCGTTATCTAAAATTCTTCTGAAGAGTGAAATGGTCAAGGATGTCATTTAGACCCAACGCCGAGGATTACGCGGGAGCGGGAAAAATCTCCCAATGTATTTTCGTTACAGGACGATAATATCATACCACCGGGCGATAGTATCGTCACAGGAACGATATTATCATACCACTGGGCGATAATATCATTCCAAGAACGTACCAGCGGGTGATAATATCGAAACAAAGTCTAGTGAATTGATCATGTTTTAGTATGTAGAGAAAAGTAGCAAAAAATGTTGAGGAATCCGCAAGAGAATTTCTTGCATAATTCTATTCGTACTTCTATCTTGACTACTTCAGTCAACACAAGATTCAGAACAAAAAAAAACATTTTGGCGTCTCTTCACATTTTGGGTCGAGGGTCGAGGGGCGGCAGCCCCCACAATGAGAGGTCTATGGGGCAGAGCCCCTAGCGGGTTTTGGGGATGGGGTTTTGGGGTTTTGGGAAGCCGCATGTAGGTATCAGTAAGGGTATTAAATGCCCGCCGCAGGCCCGGGGGGGTGGGGGGTTAAATAGAGGGCAGAGTCCCCTATGCTTTAAAACAAGCTTCGATAACAAGAAGCCATATTTGATGAACGCCACAATTCCTTTTATAGACACTTCGTTGACTTCTCTATTAACTACTTCAATCAATACAACATTCAGAACAAAAAAAAACATTTTGACGTATCTTCACGTTTTGGAAATTTTTCTTGATCACGACTGCGCTGGACTAAACAGACGATATTATCATACCACCGGGCGATAATATCGTGCCAGGAATGATATTTATCATACCTCTGGCCGACAATATCGTTCCAGAAACGATATTATCATGCCACTGGGCGATAATATCGTTCCAGGAACGATATTATTATCACTGGGACAATATTATCGTTCCGGGCAAAAATACAGTGGGCGATTTTTCCCCGTCCCGATTTACTAAAAACCGATCGACGCACACGTCTAGTCCGAAGCATCTGGGAAAAAAATTTTAGAAAAAAAATTCAAAAAAAAATTTCATAAAAAAAAACAAACAATTTTTTGGGATAAGCCAACCCATCAAGGTGCTAAAGGGAGGACTCGGAAACATATTTGGGAAAAAAAGTTCCCCTCAATTTACTTCACATAATAGCAAAAGAATTTTTTTGGGCTGAGCCCGACCTTGAGACCAAACTAAGGCCTTAAGGAAAGGCCTTGGAACCATACTTTCATAGTAAAAAAAAAATAGCTTAGAAAACCTGCATTTATTAAAATCCACCAACTGTGTTGTGCAGTAGTGTGAGTTGGTCCAACTCTACAGACATTACAGCCAGAATCACTAAGCCAATTTTCCTAATTTTTTTTTCGTGATTTTTGGAAATCCATATCTTTCATTCAAAACCTTGAAGAGCGATTTCCGTGCTCATTTCGCGGAGGCATAAGTAAAAATGTTTTACCGACCTTGAAAAAACCACGTTTTTGACCACTTTTTCGACCGTATCGTCAAAAAATTTCGATCGATTTTGTGCAAATTCAATTCCGCAATCAATATTTCGATTATCTTTCAGGAAAAAAAAATATTTTGAAAACCGGAACAGATTTACACGATTTATGTAAAAAAATCACGTTGGGCCCTAGTGGAGACTCAGTTTTAGGCCCCTGGCTGAGTCAAAAAGCTCAAAATCAAAAGATGTTCTTCCATAAATTGACAGGCATTTCTAGACCTTTCGAACAAAAAAAAATTATGAAAAGCGGAAAAAACTTACTCGAGTTATGGACAAACGACCAAAAACCACTTAAACGGCCCTAGCTCGGCGGCCCTTGGCCCGAGAGTGCCTAGATTAAATTTCATAAATGATT
This sequence comes from Pseudolycoriella hygida, assembly GCA_029228625.1. NCBI lineage: Eukaryota > Metazoa > Arthropoda > Insecta > Diptera > Sciaridae > Pseudolycoriella > Pseudolycoriella hygida. The sequence goes on from CM055404.1 coordinate 146,469,861, forward strand.
TTCGAAAATCGGTCAAGTTTTACTCGAGTTATCGTGTTAACAGACAGACGGACAAACTTTTTTTTTTGCATTTTTCTCTTTTTTAGACCCCGAAACGAAAAAGTAACCAACCATCGGGTCGAAATTTGACTGGTTAGAAACGTAGTGGCAAACGTAACCGACCCCTTTTCGAAGAAGTTTGTTCTTCGTACGGCTCTAAAAATTATCCTCACAAGTGTATGCGTGACAAACGTGTGCTACAGCTACATCTTTCTGTGGATACTGTTGAATTAGATAAAAATGGACTGTGGATGTTATTGAACTCTCCACTTTTTAATGTCGTGCCGTTGAATAGTTTTACAACATTTTGTATATTTTGGTTAAATGAAATCAACGTTTACAAACACAGACACGCAATTCGAAACCGATGGTGGTGCTATTAATGTTTTACAAGCGAAAACAACGGCGCTATGTTGAATACAAACGGAATAGAAAATTTTATTTTGTCTGCAAAAATGTATTTATTTACTTCTGAGTTCAGTAGCAGCCTCATTGGTTTCCGACCACCGTGGTTGCCATGCATAGTGGAAATAAAACGCGAACAAAAACACACACACACACACACACATAAACGAAGTCCATTGGCAAATGATTAGAAGGTCTTACCATAAGCCAAGCGGACATTCCGCGATCATATTTATATAAATATTGTGAGCTTACTGCGAGATTTGTCTAATTTCCTTTGATTTTTGCGAAACAGAAATTGCGGCCGGTAAGAGGATGCATTAACACCTAGGGAATTTTTAGTACAGTGCGCGACAAACGTATATTGCCACTTCTAAATATGCGAGTTAATTTCTCGTGCGTAGTTCTTCTCTCTAACTGTTGTTGTACGTTGGAAGCCTGTTCCCATAGAAGATTTTTAGTGGCGAAACCACAAACTAAAAATCTACGTTGCAGGCACCTCATTTTATATATTTTAGTCAACTGAGGCCCGTAGCCAGGTTGAATCGACAGGGGATGGGGGACCGCAATGTCATTGAAAAATATGAATTTTATAAAAGATCCAAAGAAAAATCTAAAACGCTCGTTTTCTCGTCTATTTATCAATATAAAAAAATGAAATTTTGAATCGCGAGCGAATTTGTTTTTATATTTATCATTTTCATTGGATGTCAAACCTTCAAATTTCTAGCGGTACCTGGAATGATTGCGTACATTCCTGCCGAAGTGGTCTGGTTAAGAGCCTTACCGCGAAAGCCCTCACCGAGGGTAAATTCGGTACCGCGGGGCTGGGGGCCAGCACTTGGTTGAGGTGCCTAGTGGCGCTGCAACGCGGGGGCTATGGTATATAGTGAACTGCGTCAGAATAGTTTGCGCTTGGAAATGGGTCACTGCACCCCTAGTCCTTCCTGGGCAACCAGGTTGGTGAAAATACTGTAGAAAGGTGATAGTATTTTGGGCCCTACCTAGGTCGCGGAGGGTTACACAAACCTGCCACATATAGGTAGAGTCAGTTCGGCGTCTCGTGTTAATTGGGCGTATCTCAATTCCATGCCCTTGGGGGACGTGCGGTTAAAGCAATGCTAGGTACGCACGCTAATCTACAATTTCTTCGATGTAGGGTTATTTAATGGCTGAGGAGTCATTCATGGCAAATCACACAAAATTAAAATGGACCATCCCACATTTCGATAAAATGGCACTAAATCATGTCCTCTAAGTGGATTGACGATTCATATGTTTTCGTGTTAGAAAATAGGTACATAGAATAATGACGAAGGTCTGAAAATGCTTGAGGGAGTCAATTTGAAAGTTTTTTAAAGTCCTGTTCTAGCCTGTTCCTGTAGAGAACTTATAACTTTTTCTACTGGCGGTTTTGGCTTTATAGGGAAGCTTTTCATACTCGTTGATATTTTGAAACCGCCCATTCAGAAAGTTAAAAAACCGCGACCGGCTCGAGCGTTTTTCTCGAAAAATTGAGCGTTTCGTACGAGCCGGTAGTGAGCTCTAGGCGGTAGTGAGCTTAAAACTTTTTCAATGGGCGGTCTCGACTTTCTATTGAAACTTTTCACTCTCGTTGATATTGAGTCATTCGGATCTTGGGGCATCCGGATAATTTCGGCGGGATTTTGAGTGTCCGGATTTTGAATGGTCACCGAATTTGTGAAACCCTCACAGGGGTGGATTAAGAGAGAATCCACCCTCAGGGAACCCACCCCTGAAATCACCATTGTTGGCTCGTCAGCGATAATTTTATTTCGCAAAAATAATACGAATTTCGCAGTAAACTCGGAATATAAGAAACGGAAAAACACAAACGGAAAAATAAATGCGAAAAAAAAGTATACAATGCTTTTGGTTAATGAAGACATATAAGCTTTGATTTACATCAAATTAATTCGAGTTTATATTTTCGATGAACAGAAAAATATCAGACGAAAAAATATAACATTCGCAGAATCCATGCTTTCTGTTCATGTTTCTTCCATAGTGTGATATGTTTTCGGTTTTAGAGGTGTATAATCACTTTGAGGTTTTCGTAAAAATTCCAATTAAGATTTAAATTAATTTAATATTTTCTTATTAAAGAAGTTAGCAGGTGATTTATTAATGTAAATATGGTGTTGTGTTTAGGTGAAATGAAAGCGATTATATGATTTGCGATTATTGCCATTTTTTTTTTCTCTAAAACAATTACCGATTGCCGATTTTAATTAAACGATACGTCCACAGTTTTGTGTCTAGCAGCAATCACTGTAGATAAGATTTTTCTTACTGAGTCTAGACCAATGTTCATATTTGTTATCTACTGAAATTTGAAGTGTTGTGGATTTACATCACGGCGTGACTAAAAGCTTTTGTCCGTCGTGACTTTGGAACACGCTAAATGTAATCAATGCGATTAATTGAGTTCACGGTTGTTTCACACATTGGGTGGTAGCACTTTGATAAGATGAGAAATGTCCTACAGTTACAGAGCCGTAATTAGGACAACATAAGTTTTCAGAAACGACTTCATCATTATGTGTTTCAATCTCTTCAAAGAGCAAATTTGAAAATTTATGTTTTTTAGACTAAATGATATGTTTCAGAAGAGCGACACCACTTGAAAACTTAGAGATTTGTACGAAAAATGCGGAGAAATAAAGAATACACCTTCACAATTCAGTAACGCTTTAGTGGTTGCCTCCTTGACGTACGAAACTCGAGGAGTTAATCCCCCTTTTTCTCCAATTCCAGAGCTGCCATGGATACATACACGTAAAGCAACCATCTTAATCTCCAGATTTTGACGCATCTAGATTTTGTTTCCGGATTTTGTGCCTGCGGATTTTGTATGGGAGCCGTTTCACGCTCTTTCGACCCTTGCGACATAAAAATTTTAGCTAAAATCCGACTAGTACTTTCTCTAAAATTACTCTTGGCTTTTATTGGCGCATTCGATCTAAAGTTTGACCGTAATATAATTGCGCCCATAAGAAATTGTTAATTGTTTAACGCAATTATATTTACAGCAAATCGGCAATATAATTTTGTGCTTAGAACCGTACGAAGGGGTCTATTGCGTTTACCACGACGTTTGTTACCAGTCGATTTTCGACCCGGCAGTAGAGGGAGAGCATCGATCATGGTCCTTAGATAACGAGTCAGCAATAAAAAAATGTCTGTTCGTTGAGTAAAACTCAACAGATTTTCAAAAACTTTTTTCCCCTAAAATGTAAATGAAAGTTCTTTTATGGAATTGAATCGAGGCACTGTCGGTCTAGGAGCCGCCGAGTTAGGGTTTAAGTGGTATCAGAGAGTTTGGGCAAAGCGACTTATAAGCTATAAGCCATATGTTTACGTTATTAGTTTTAAGTTTACGTTTTAATTTATAAATTTATTAAGTTATAAGTTTATTTTATTGTAAGTTGTAAGTTATGAGTTATAAATTTTTATAAGTTATACGCTTACGTTTTAGGTTGTAAACTTTTATAAGTTATAAGTTATAAGCTACAAGTTGTTAGCTTTGAAACTGATCAGTACTGATCCGTATCAGTTTTAAAACTGATCAGTACTGATCCGTAGAAGTTTTTAAACTGATCAGTATCAGTTTTTAGTTTTGAAACTGATCAGTACTGATCCATATCAGTTTTGAAACTGATCAGTACTGATCTGTATCAGTTTTTAAACTGATCAGTATCAGTTTTTAAACTGATCAGTATCAGTTTTTAGTTTTGAAACTTTTCAGTACTGATCCATATCAGTTGTGAAACTGATTAGTACTGATCCGTATCAGTTTTTAAACTGATCAGTATCACTTTTGAAACAGATCAGTACTGATCCGTATCAGTTTTTAAACTGATTAGTAGTGATCAGTATCAGTTTTTAAACTGATCAGTACTGATCCATATCAGTTTTGAAACTGATCAGCATTGATCCGTATCAGTTTTGAAACTGATCAGTACTGATCCTTATTAGTTTTGAAACTGATCAGTACTGATCCGTATCAGTTTTTAGTTTTGAAACTGATCAGTACTGATCCATATTAGTTTTGAAACTGATCAGTACTGATCCATATCAGTTTTGAAACTGATCAGTATCAGTTTTGCAACTTTTCAGTACTGATCCATATCAGTTTTTAAACTGATTAGTAGTGATCAGTATCAGTTTTTAAACTGATCAGTACTGATCCATATCAGTTTTGAAACTGATCAGCACTGATCCGTATCAGTTTTGAAACTGATCAGTACTAATCCTTATTAGTTTTGAAACTGATCAGTACTGATCCGTATCAGTTTTTAGTTTTGAAACTGATCAGTACTGATCCATATCAGTTTTGAAACTGATCAGTATCAGTTTTGAAACTGATCAGTATCAGTTTTGAAACTGATCATTACTGATCCATATCAGTTTTGAAACTGATAGGTACTGATCAGTATCAATTTTGAAACTGATCAGTACTGATCCTTATTAGTTTCGAAACTGATCAATACTGACTCGAATCAGTTTTGAAACTGATCAATACTGATCCGTATCAGTTTTGAAACTGATCGGCACTTATCCCTGTCAGTTTCAAAAGTGAGCTGGATCAGTACTGATCATTTTAAAAACTTACATGCATCAGTACTGACTACTTTCAAACTTATAACTTGTAGCTCATAACTTATAAATCATCAAAATTTATAACTTATAACGTAAACATATAACTTATAGCTACATGTATGTTACAAATTTAGTGACAAGTTGCTTTGCCCAAACTCTCTATTGTTTTTTTAATCGACAGGTCTTATAAAATCCCAACAGTTTGAAGAAGAAAGTTTTTTGAGATTGGGCCCTTGAACTTAGCTAGGGCACTAAAAACTAGTCTCTGCTGGGGCCCTACATGTTTTTCGTACATAACTCGAGTAAATCTCTATCGATTTTCAATTTTTTTTAATCGAAAAGTCTGGGACTTTCTCACGTTTTACGGAAGAAAATTTTTTGATTAGAAACCCTTGGACTCAGTCAGGACTCTAAAACTGACTTTCTACTAGGACCCAACGTGTTTGTTTACGTAAATTCGATAAATCCTAACTGAGTTTGTTGATTCTTTTTCTATTTGAGAGGTAACCGAATACCGAATTATATTCAAAAACAAATTTGGGCCCGGTACCTGTGCTTAGGGCTTAAAAGGGCCTCAGGTCGGTCCTAAGATCGGTTAACCCTAACCAAAATTTTTTTTTTCTATGTTGCAGAGCAAATCTAGGGCAACATTTTTGTCTATGGAAGTTTGTGTACGAGGTCTCTACTTAGGGCCGGCCTTAACCCAAAAAATTGTTCTTTGCTATGTTGTAGAGAAAATTGAGGTAAACTTGGGGGTCACTTTTGTGCTTTCGGAAGGGTTTTTTACAACGTTGCTTCGGACGGGTTTTTCAAAATTGCCCTCTTGGCAATTTCCAATACAATTTGATGTGGACGTAATTTCATACACTTAAGAGTTCAAGCAATATCTACTTAAATACGTTGGAGTCTTTTCGTAACATCAACTCTGTTTCCCACATCTATTCTGATACATACGGGTCCCTTGCATTCGTTTTGTACGTGACTTACGGTAATTGTACGTAATCGAAAGGACTAGGAATTTCACACATTTTATGCAAGAAAATTTTTTTATTAGAAATTTTTGGACTCAGCCAGGACCATAAAACTAAGTTTCTAGTTGATACTGAGTGACTGGGGCTCAACAATGAGCATGTTTGTAAATCGGGCCCGGTGAGAAGCGGCGTCTACTGTTTTCATTCCCAATAGCAGCATTATCTCTAAAACTTATAGTGTAAAACAACTCTACAACTTCGTCTGCAACATATCAAAAGGTAATTTTTTAGGGGCCACCTTCAACCTCCACGAGTTTCACTACAACATAAACATTTTTTATTTATTTTTGAACACCCTCCCCCTCAGAGCGACTGTCGAAGCACCATTTCCATTTTGAGCTTCTCAAACCGATAATCAACTTAGAGATCCCTTTGTACCTAGTGCGGGTCTAAAAAGTCACATCCTTGATAGCTGCTACATAAGAAAAGGAGAGAGTACATCAAGTGACAAAAGAGTGCGAATCGAACGCTAGTCAATAGCCTCTATAAATAATTGATAGCCGAAACTGACCTTTATATACAAATGTATACAACTTTTGTTTTCTAGCTACGCCCTTGTATTTATATCCATCGATAATCAGTGAGTTTATCGCATGAATAGAAATTCAACAAAGTGTTAACTTTTTCATAGCTGACCTAATTGCAAACTATTTGCGTACGCCAAAAGCAAACGGGTAGTAAAATTATGAGTCAGCGTACACTTGGCTAAGTTCTTTAACAAAATTATTGGCTACCTCCAATTTACACGCGTGACCGTGTAGTTTTGAATCTGAACGCACGTAACGATAATTCGCTTTGTTCGAACAGCTTTTTTTAATCTAAAATAACATCTTAAAAAAAAGAAAGCAAAATGCGATAAAAATATAGTCCTGTCAAGAATGCTTGATATTATACAACAATCACAATAACCTATTGGATTTATGCGTTTTCCTTCGTTTCGTTATATTATTCCTTATTAAAATATCTAAAAGTCACGGCGGTATTACCCCACACATACACACACACCTTCTTTTTTCCTTCATTTATCAAATCTATCACACATTAAACCAAACAAATATTTCTAAAATGTCTTTATCATTTCACATACTTTATGACCATAAATCCGAAAATAGAAGTTTTTTTTCGGTAAATAGGTGGAGAATATGCTTACTCTTGAATACAATCGAATTCAACTATGAGGACTATTACAACAATTCACATACACAACAGTTAAAATGTTCAGAAAAATCGGGTACAAATTGACAAAACAGGCGCAAAATTACAGCACAAAAAGACAGATTGCCCCCAGTGAACACAAAAATAAATAAATATAAATAAATGGATTAGATAATATTCGTATGCGGTGCATGGAGATGCGTTGATTAGAGACCAACATTCCGCCGGTTACCGACCCGCAACACAACTCGTCATTTTAATTCGACCCGTATTTTGTTTGGGGGCATTCGTTTGTGGAAAGATAAATATATAGTTTTTGTTTACATGCAAGGTTTATTTTCACGAGTGTGGGGTAAATGAACTTGTTAGACGGTGTGGCGTTTCGTCTGATGGCGATTCAGGTGAGAAAATGTTTATATTCTCCCGTAGGGCAAACCCTGAACCGTAACTTTATTTTGGATTACAAAAACGCTATAAATAGCATTTTTTGTTTCGTGGATAAAAATGGTTTTACCCACCGCGTCACACCTCGAAGAAAATAGGAAACTTCAATTCCTCGCTTCGCGCTGGTGCTCTTGCCGGAACTCCATATTTTCTCACCTCGGATAACATACAATCTTTGTTATTTGGGTGCAGAAAAAAGTCAGTTCTAAGAAAAGCGAGAGTTTGAATGTGGCCACTGTGTTTTCTCTACTCAAATGCGAAGAGAAAACGGCGTTTTGTGTGTTCACAATTTAAATGAGGAAAATTTATGTTTTCTCAGACCTTGTTCACTCTTGGTGGCGAAATCGAAATTTTCTCCACCCGGATAGCAATTTTGTGTTTTGAAGGTTGTTTGGTACAAATTGTAGAAGTAATAAACTATTGTCATCACCGTGTAATCACAGGTGATTCACAGTGGAATCACAGATGATTCACAGTGGAATCACAGATGATTCACAGTGGAATCACAGATGACGCACGATGGAATCATCGATGATTCATCAATTAATAAATGATGATTCAGCAGGGAATCATTGCTGATTTAATTGTGAATCACCGATGATTCACCAATGAATAACCGGTGATTCACCAATGAATAACCGATAACCATCGGTGATTCCTCTGAGAATCATTGGTGATTCCTCTGATGACTCACGCTGGAATCATCGATGATTCACCAATGAATAAATGATGATTCACAAGGGAATCATCGGTGATTAAATTGTGAATCACCGATGATTCACCAATGAATAACTGATGATTTAATCAGGGAATCATCGGTGATTCCTCTGAGAATCATCGGTGATTCCACTGAGAATCATCGGTGATTTCACTGAGAATCGTCGGTGATTCCACTGAGTGTCATCGGTGATTCCACTGAGAATCATCTGTGATTCCACTGAGAATCATCTGTGATGCCACTGAGAGTCATCGGTGATTCCACTGAGAATCATAGATGATTCCACTGAGAATCATCGGTGATTCCACTGAGAATCATCTGTTATTCCACTGAGAATCATCTGTGATTCTACTGAGTGTCATCGGTGATTCCACTGAGAGTCATCGGTGATTCCACTGTGAATCATCGGTGATTCCACTGAGAATCATGGGTGATTCCACTGAGAGTCATCGGTGATTCCACTGTGAATCATCGGTGACTCCCCGGTGAATCTTCTGTCATTACCCTGTAAATTATCGACGATTTCCCGGTGAATCATCGGTGATTACCCGGTGACGGGTGCACAGCACAGACGGACGGACAAGAAGGGTGAAAACATAAAGTACCTATCGCTACTTAATAAAGAAACGATGATTGATACGGGGAAAGTTATAGTGTCCTTTGGCAAGTATCCGGTGCATAAACAGACCTTCACATATATATTATGGGAAAAGGATAATGATTATCGGTCAGTTTGAATATCAGCGGATATTGCTCTGTCAATCTCTTAAGATTTCAGAATTCTAACTTGTATGCAAACCGGTCCGGGTATGTATTAATAAATGCACAGTGTAGATCTTATAGCAGAGCTCTATTTCACCTTGCACTATACGAAAATGTAAATAATAGACAGAATTTTCGAACAATATTGTAGCGGCAACGTGACAATAACAAAAAGTAGATAATACCTACCTTCAAAGGTTCAGAATTAATGAAGGCTAGTTGAAAAAATAACTCGTTGTGAGAGAATTTTGAATGTTTTCTTAATACCGAAGAAAAAAAATGTCGAGTTCATTGTTGTTATTAGGTATTGACTTTTTCCAATGTTTCATCACGTTTTAGGATCCTAAACTGATACAAGAGAAATAGATTCAAACAATGATTCGATCCTCTTTGGTGTTACTTCTAGCCGAATTTAAAGACCACCTCTAAGGGAAGCATTTTTTATGAAGACATCAAAGTGAAAATTAATGACTAATTTTGGGATATAATTTTTAAATCCAAAGAAGAAGACAAATATTTAAGCTAACGATATAGGCGCTCGTCTTATCTAAGTCTAAGTCGCGCTCACGCTTACTCACTCACTCTACTTCCACTTATCCGAAAGCGCAGGCACAAAACAAACGCATTTATTTATTTAGCGTTAGCACCTTACACCTGCTCTAAAATGTTTGTTTTTTATCATCGAGGGGCCAGTGTACAATAGAGAAAATTATGGTAATTCGACCAAAAAATAAATTATCAAAATTAATATTTACTATGACACATTCATATGAAAAAACCGATGAATATAAGTGTCGGTTTAGGTGGGCGAAAGTTTATCTCATTCGTAAAAAAAGGGTATGTGAAGTGAGCTGGTTCTGTGATAAAATTATGATCTAATTAATTAGGCATCAATTCTTCTTTTGGGTTTCGGTCCAACAGAGAGATATTTTGTATTAAAAATAATTTGATGAAACACTAACAGAGGTCGCATACGGCTATTTTCATTTTCTCACGTTTTGATGATGTTGTGTATAAAGCAATTAATTATGTTGTGCGACTAATCGCCGTCATTATAACAACTGCTTAAGAGGAATCGATGATGCGAAGAAATCGAGGTTGCCAAAGGAAATTTTATCTGCGGCGCTTCTGGATGTTATGTGTGGGTGAGTAGGAGCTTTACAGATTTAGTTGAATCAGATCTTGAAATCATCGGCCTACATTATTCGATCAAATCATCTTTTTGAACAAGTGATAGGGTCGCTTGGTTCATCATAACAACATGACACATCACACCAAATGGTCTGTTAAGTATGATGATGCGAGGAATACGAGAATACGAATATTTGTAATTCTTTCATGTAACTCTTAAGAATGTTGCTATTTATATCGTTTTATTTGAAACTGTTCTATGGGAGTTTAGCTGTTATAATCTCAAGTGTTATAACTGTTGATCTTTTTGCCACTAACTGTTCTTTCTTTTTGAAGGTTGTTTAAAAGATTCATTATATTGAGCACGATGCGAATCGCATCGCGTAAGGTTTGTGTGAAACCTCAACCTGACAGAACAAAGATTTTTTTGGTCAAGTTGAGCTTTCACACAAACCTTACGCGATGCGATTCGCGTCCAATATAATGAGCCCTTAAAGGTGTCGGGCATCGCGCTCAATATAATGACACCTTTAAGGGCTCATTATATTGGACGCGAATCGCATCGCGTAAGGTTTGTGTGAAAGCTCAACTTGCCAAAAAAAATGTTTGTTCCGTCAAGTTGAGCTTTCACACAGACCTTACGCGATGCGATTCGCATCGCGTCTAATATAATGAGCCCTTTACTTCGGAGAATAACATTTATAACAATTTCGATTATAACAGCTACGCTAAGTTTAGGCTGTCCTAATGAGATTATCATAACTGTTCGAATTGACTGTTTAACCTGCCGCTTTCTATAAGGGTATACTGAACTCAAACTTACCCTTTGGCCTTTCAGCAAACGATTTAGAATTTTAAAAAATGCCTATCAAAGAGGGCTAATAAGCTAATAATATTTACACATAGAATCAATGTTTTTCGGTTATTTAATTAATTTGTAATTATTGGCCTACAGTGGACTTAATTTCTTAATGTTACGCTTTGGCCTTTCTAAATGTAAATTTACACAGGATAAAACTCAAAAGTTCTGTATTGTACCCGTATGGGAACGATATTCACAACCGTTTTGTTGGAGTTTTGAGATTTGAGTTTGAGCGCCATCCGTCCAGGTGTAAATTTACATTGAAAAAGTGTAACATTAAGACATTAAGTCCCTCTGTATAATAGGCTACTTCGCGGAATGAAACGTTTTCACATGCTGGGGGACTATGTTGAATTATTTAGTGTGTGTTAGTGGCGGTTGCAAACAAAACTCACAAATACAATCAAATGAATCACATAGTGTGAGAGATGAGCGGATCGACCATTTTTCGAAACCCGACCCGGACCGAACCCGACCCGATAAATCTTTTTGAAACCCGAAACCCGAATTGTTTCTAAACCCGACCCGGACCGAACACGACCCGATTAAAATTTTCGAAACCCGAAACCCATTAACCCTAAAAAAATAATTCGGGTTCGGGTTCGGGTCGGATTTTTCGAAGTTTCGGGCAACCCGCTCATCTCTACATATTGTCTCAAAGTAAGTGAAAGCTATTCATTCGGTGAAGTGGACAGACGATCGTAACAGTGACATTGTAATTTATTTCACCACCAATCCCATGCGAAAGTTGATCATTACATGTCAATGCGAAAATAATCCATTACATTACATTATGGCACATTTTTGGTACATTGCTCGTAAATTTTTATGTAAAATTCAACTTTCCCATGGGCAGGCAATAAAACATTTGTACGTAGCGTTGGGACAAGGCGTAGAGGCGAACCCATGCAGTTTTGCGACTTACGATGTGTGCAGGAATTGTAAACAATACTTTTTACAACGTATGTCTAGAAGCTGCATCGTTTAGTCTGTAGACTCCGTTCCAACTCAACTAACAAACGTTCTTACGCGGAATGGCCCATTATACTTTAGACCCTGCTACATAATTCATTACTTCGGAAACAATTCTGTGAACTTGCAAACTCACTCTTTTATTTTGAGCTACTCACGTTGGAAACTGTTATTTTGACTCGTATAGTTGCATACCTCACCTTCGACTCGTCAAAACAATGGTTTCCAAAGATTGTTGGTCAAACAACACTCGTGAGTTTGGCTCTTATCACAAAATTGCGTCCTCATGCAATGAATTACTTCCACAGGGTCCAATGAAATTTACTATTCACCGCAAAAATCAAACAGTTGATGCACATTATGTTCACAAGAAATTGTGATTTCTAGCTCCCCTTCCGTGCATCTTGACTTACCCAGAATTGCCTGATGCAGCTGTAATTTCACGTACAATAAGTACATTTTTAGCAGTCAAATTACGTTGTTTGGAGAAAAATTACCTGCCTGTTAACTTTTTGTAAGTGACGAAAAGTCTTAAAAATGTAGCAAAAGCGGACGTCTCCATTCTTATGCTCATTTTCGTTTTGTGATCATTGCGTTGAACTTAGATTGATATTCTCGTAACGATATAATTAGTAACTGAATGGAGAAAAACTCACAGATCGACAAACAAGAAAATAATATAAAAAATTCATTTGGGTGGTCGGTGTGTATCGGGACACAATAAATAATCAAAGACCACATGAAAAATATTTTATTTATATTTCAACAAGTCTTATATGTATATGGTCCTTAATATTATTTTGTTTTAGACACGAGAAATAAGAAAACAATATTCTCTGTCATTAGAAACACCTAATTACATATTAATTTCTATGTTTTATGTTTGGGTTCATTGAGGACATGATGTATTTGAAAGTAAAAAAAGGGATGGAATTGATGGGTTTTTTTTCATCCTCAAAATGTGTGCATTAACAACATCTATTAGCACTGAATTTCGTTGTTGAAGCAGCGTTTTTTTTTTTCATACCGACCCAATTAAAGACTCGCCACAACATCAAAAGATGTGCTCGAGTGCCGATCTTAGTGGAATACATAATCTGTTTTGTAACCGCATTTGATTTTTTTCTTCGTTTATTTACACAGGTTTCGTGCCTAATTTTTTTTCGCATTTATTAGATATAAGATTTTGTATTTATCGGCATTTTGTGTGGTTTAAATTGCTTTTTCTAGTAAATTGGTAGAAGAAGATGATTAGATAATTTTATGCGATGTAGGACTTCTTATTATAATTTATTTTAATGTAAAATGAAACGGGAAAAGTTTTTTTTTATTGAAATTAATGTCATTTGATTCGTTTACAGGTGTTATACCCTGTGTAGTTTCGTAGACTTTGTCAATCATATCTGAGCTTCTAAACCGAGCCGAAGTTCAGAATTGTTTATATTTTGTACTGTCGAGATCATCTCACCGCATGAAAAGAAATATATGTTAAAGTCAGAGTTGCGCTCGCTAATGACTTTTCACGTGGTGAGAAAACACGTGTCTTGTCCCCGCAAAAACGGTGAGAAAGTTACATATTCTTGCCGGTGAGAAAGTAGCTACGTTCTCAACGCAGGCAGGTGAGAAAATTGTTATTTTCTCACCGCTCCCACGTTGCACTGAATGAACATTTTGTAGTGGAAACACTCGTTTTCTCACGCGCAAGCACAAAAACTATTGTGTTACACTTGGGGTGAAAAGTGAATTCCAACTCGAGCGAATTACGGCCCTCGCTTCGCTCTGGCCGCAAGCTTTCGCTCTTGTTGGAATTAATTATTTTCACCCCATGCATAACCAAATACTATTTTTAGCGGGTATATTTCAAAATGCAGCAAAAGCTCGCCGCAGGCGCGGGGGTTTGAGTCGAATAAATTGGATCGATTTCACGCCGGCTACACTAGACTAAATAACTTTGACGAAAAACTCCGGTCAAAATAATTACGCATTTGGTGAGCGGTCGAAATTAAATTGAATAAAAAGTTGGAATATTGGTATTATTATTTGCAATAAAAGCAGCGCCGCAAGCCGTGAAAAATAAAAACAAAATAAAAAATCGGGGTCGAGGGGCGACAAAAAGGGGGTCAAGGGGGAAACATTCCACCTTGTAGGGTTTAAGGGGCAGAGCGTATTCGTACGGAAGCGTACGGTGGGGGGTGTCGAGCACGATTGTACGTACGCAGAAAAAAAATTAATTTTGATTAGTTTTATCGAATTCGAATTCACAAATCGTTCCGAAAGTGCGACCGAAACGTATCGCCGCTCTTCGAGCCAACGAACTGTTAGCAATCATAGCTCGAGACGACGTAGAGGAAGCCGACTGGCTGAATATAGATGACGTGGAACATTCCAAGGAGTCGATTTCAGAAATTAAAAAGAAACAAAATGAATTGAAAAAAGTGCCTGTCATTTCTATAGAGGAACATATGACACAGGCATGGATGAACGAATAAAGAGATTTTTCAAAATATATTCTTTTAATGACGGGGGGGGGGGGGATGGAAAATCGTACGTAGAGGGGGTCTCAAAATTAGTACGGAAGCGTACGATGGGGGGGGGGGAGGGGGTCAAAAACATCAAAAAAACTGCGTACGTAATTTGTGCATGACCCCTGCAGCGCAAAAACTGAAAGTACAGAAAAACTATTTCGTCGTTGGGTCCGGCATTTGTGACGCAATTTTTTTTAACAAAACGTAATTTTGTTTCAAAGAAAGCGCTCTAATTTTTTCAGAAAATCAAAACTTTTAACACAAGATGCCATTCAAACGAACTTCTGCGTATTATCTGCGATAGCGTCACCTCAAGCGATATAATTAATTTTGGAAGAATTTTGGAAGCGGACTTACGGACTGTGTCACACTCTACCTTTAAAAAGGTTTTTGTTGCGATATCAGTCGTTTTGGAAGTTTTCAGTTGTTAAAAAAATTTCTATTTTTTGCAATAAAATTTCTTAGATAAAAAATTTCTCCGAAAAAAATTCTTTCTCCGAAAAAAATGCAGAAAAAATTCGACAAAAAAAATTTCGCAGAAAAAATTTTCTCCACAAAAAAAATTTCTCCAAAAAAATTTTATCCTAAAAAGTTTTTCTCCAAAAAAAATTTTTCTCCGAAAAATTTTTTTCTTTAACACCTTCGGCTACCATCGGAACACTTCGTGTCACCTTCGGCTACCTTCGGAACACTTCGTGTCACCTTCGGCTGCCTTCGGAACATTTCGTGTCACCAATTCTTCTCAGTGATTTATATAACTTTCCTGAAGAAACCAACTATCTATTCAGAATTTAGCAAAAAATCCAAGACGGCGCCGTTTTCTTATGATCCCAAAAAATTCTCCTGATGAAACCCTATAACTTTCCTGAAGAAACCATCTCTCTAAGTAGTGTCATTACTGAGCTAAAATTCGAAAACCGAAAAAGCATAAACGAAAATCCAAGATGGCGTCGCTACGGCAGATGGCAGCCATTTTCTAATGATACCAAAAAATTCTCCTGATGAAACTCTATAATTTTGTAGAAGAAACCGTCTCTCTAAGTAGCGTCCTTCCGGAGCTAAAATTCGAAAACCGTAGAAGCATAAACGAAAATCCAAGATGGCGCCGCTATTACAGCTGGCAGCCATTTTCTAATGATACCAAAAAATTCTCCTGATGAAATTCTATAACTCTGTAGAAGAAACCGTCTCTCTAAGTAGCGTCATTCCGGAGCTAAAATTCGAAAACCGAAAAAGCACAAACGAAAATCCAAGATGGCGCCGCTATAACAGATGGCAGCCATTTTCTTATGATCCCAAAAAATTCTCCTGATGAAACTCTATAACTTTCTAGAAGAAACCGTCTCTCTAAGTGTTCATTCCGGAGCTAAAAATCGAAAACCCAAAGAAGCATAATTTATACCTTACAAAAATCCATGATGGCGTCACTTTGGCAGATTTCTGAAAATCCCAAAAATTCTCCTGATCAAACTCTATAGCTTTCCCGAAGAAACCAACTCTCTAAGTATTGTCATTCCCGAAGCTAAAATTCGAAAACCAAAAAAAACCTAATTTATTGATTGGAAAAATTCAAGATGGCGCCAGTTTGACCGCTGGCAGCCATTTTCTTAAGATCCCAAAAAAATCTCCTGACCAAACTCTATAACTTTCCCGAAGAAACCAACTCTCTAGCTATCGTCACTTCGGAGCTAAAGTTCCTAAACTCCGTGCATTACCACTTTGAACACTTTTCCACATGCCACGGCTTTTCCAGAATTTTCCCGGAAAAGCGGCATATGAAATTTTTCATTTGGGGCCGAGACTGACGTTCCCTGAAAATTTTAAGGAAATCGCTCGAGCGGTTCTCGAGAAAAAAAAAGTAGATATATAGACACATAGATACATAGATCGTTGACCTACCACACAGGAATAAAATTGTTATTAAAACTCATATTACAGTTTTAAAGATAAAAGATTTCACTCAAATGTTTTTTTTGGTGGGATTGTGCCCAAGATTGATGCCACGTTTCCTTTTTGAATTGCAATGCTAATTCTCTGGATCAGATATGATGTTGCACGTTTTTCATTTGTAGCATCGGCAATTTTACTACCAATATTGTTTATCAAATCCAAACCTAATTTTCCAAAAACTCCTGACGTCTCCGTAGCAACCGGAATGAAAATGAATTGTTGCGCCAAATCCGTGTAATGGTTGATTTTTTTCTGCTCAGCTTGTTTTGCCACATAACCGATATGCTTTGATGATGCATCCAGGTATGAGGGCGTAAAAGTGTCTCCACATGTGTAATCCCATAACAATGACCTCACTCTCGCCCAAGGGATGAGGCTCATTCCGTCTGGTTTTTTTTCCATCTGGTGGTTCCAGGATAGCTGGAATTCCCGCCGATTTCAATGCACGTTGGAGAATGTTGTTTGCAGCTGCATGTCGCGAATTTGTTCCACTCGACTTGAAACATGATAGACCATGGTGTGCATATCGATTAACTTTGTCTCCGCACACACAAACATGGGGTTGAACAATTGGTGAACCAAGGCGCAGAAATATCGCAACCCGGAATTCATCGTTGGTTAAAAATGTTCCAAGTTGTGGCGAAGGTAGTGTATGTAGCCAAGCAACGGATTCATGCGTAGAGTTTGCTGCAAATCTTGCCTTATCGTTTTTCTTGTGAAAGGAATCACTCAAGGTGCCGATTTTACATTCTATTTCAGTCGACTCCCAAAATTACAAAGGTAATTTGACCACTTTTCCATAGGAATTGGTCATCTTTGATTGGCGATATCTCAGCCAATTTTCAACCGATTTTGATGAGTGAGGGCTTTTTGGAAAGCTGCTGCGACGTAGTTTTTTTTAAAAAATAATTTGGAGGGGAAGGGGGGCGAGGGGAAAAAACTCAAAACTTCGCCTATATATTTGACTCCTTGTCCCAAAGGTTTTTGTATGGAGGTTTTTGGGTTTGTGGACGTTTTTTTTTTGGTGTGGGGATTGTGTCACGCTCTCCGCTACCGCTCCGAGCATGATTAGACAACTATCAGTCAACCAAATTCTTTCTTTTGCCTTCCTTTTGCTTTTCTTTCTTTCTATCTCTTTGAATCGTTTTTGTACGAAATAAATACTTGCGCTGAGTATAAAATACCACATGAAAATATGTCGAAAGTTTTTGGAACGATTTCACCTGTCAGTAAAACTTTGCCTAATCTACGAGGAATCTTAATTCATCCTTTGAAAATGAAGATATTCATATTGCGTAATGGTAAAATGGAAAGCCTGTAACTGTTCTGAAAACATTTTCGCCTCAAATGTTCCGACAGTTGTGACATCAATTTGTTACGTTTAGGTATCAGAATTAGATCTTTTGATTATTCGGCTTCTTTTTTTTTTTTTTTTTGATTTAATTTGGAACATATTTTCTTGTTTGCAGTGCTTTTCTGGACCAATAAACATACATTCCAATTTACATCAAAACGAAGCAGATGTAATTACGCGTATAAGAGTCGGCATTTACATTTCATTTAAATTTTCACATTTTCAATAAATAAAATATTTAAGTCCTTCTCCGATGAATCCAAGAATAAGGAATAAGTAAAAATGTTCTTTCAATTATTTTCTTTCGAATAAATTTTGCTACCGACATTATCATCATTGAATATCTTTAACTGCTCTGCAAATATTTTTCAATAAATAGACAATTTTTTTAAAACGATAATCAAACACAGACCTATTTATTTACAGCAAACAAAATTCAATTGATTTGTTTGCGTTAGGAATCGGAGGATTGGAAATGAAGTGATTTAGAAATCGAAATCAAATGTTAACTTAAGAATTTGTAGATTCTATTTTTTGGAAGTCTATTTTATAGCGACTTTATAAAGGCTTTTGCCCTCATTTCCTCGATGATTCTTTGAAATAAAATCGGAAGAAATTGCAACAATTATTGGTCCGTTTATTGGAGTGTACATTAGGGTGTTGATCTGACCGTTTTGGTCCCCAGAAAGTTCCATAGAAGAACATTTTTTTTAATTTTGCAATTTAGTAGTGCGGTGTTACCTCTGGTCGATTTTTCGATTAGAGATAGTTCTTCATGTAAAGGGTTTTTGAAACAGTAATTGTGCGAAATGTTCGCCAGATGCGTTATAGGTTTCTTTAGAGAAAATGTCAGAAATAGTCTGGCTTAATCAATATAAATCTAACCGGAGAATCATCATTGCCAATCAAAATAGGTGGAATAGGCATTCGTCAAACCTCCTATATTGTGTAGCCGTGTTTTTTGTTATCACTGTACAACGTTTCGACTTTATTGAACCAATTGTTATCTGAACCCTGAACTGGATTTAAGTAAAGCTGAGGAAGAGGAAGAGTGATGCTCAAGATTTGGCTCGCTACCAGAGGAAAACGTTCGGATCTATCAACATTCTCGGGAATTGGTCGAAATTGAGAACAAAATAACAGAAATTCAGAATTCTATAAGCGAACAGGCAGACAAAACAAGATTCTTGGCCAATTCATTCGATGAAACGGGTGCATGGTTGTAAGCACTACCTTCGCCACGATTGGGACACACCTCAGCAATGATGAATTTCGAATTGCTGTTTCTATACGTCTTGGCACAGTAATTGTACAAGCCCACAAGTGTGTTTGTGGTTCGAAAGTAGACAAATTTGGCAGACATGCTTTGTCGTGCACCAAAGCATCAGGAACAAGATCTCGACATGAAGCCGTGAACGATTTGATACAACGGGCATTGAAATCAGCGGAAATTCCGAGTCTACAAGAACCACCTGGCTGTTCTCTATCTGATGGGAAACAACCGGATGGTCTTAGTTTGGTTCCTTGGGCGAAAGGCAGATCACTTTTGTGGGATTTCTAATGCGCAGATATTTTCGCAAAGTCTTACGTGGACAGAACATCCCGAGATCCAGATCATGCAGCCAGACATGCCGAAAATGAAAAATACCGATATTATACCAACTTAATGGAACAATTCATATTTGTGCCTGTTGCATCCGAAACGTCTGGGATCATTGCACCGGTCGGTCTCAAATTGTTAAACAAAATTGGAAATAAAATCAAAAATGTAACACGAGAGACAAGATCAACGAATTTCCTGATACAACGTATATCTGCTCATAAAAACATTTTATGAAAATGAAAGCACTCATTGGTCTCATAAAAACATTTTCCGAAAATGAGTGCACTCATTGGTCTCATAAAAACATTTTCTGAAAATGAATGCACTCATTGCTCTCATAAAAACATTTTTGAAAATGAGTGCACTCATTGCTCTCATAAAAACATTTTCCGAAAATGAGTGCACTCATTGGTCTCATAAAAACATTTTCTGAAAATGAGTACACTCATTGGTCTCATAAAAATATTTTCTGAAAATGAGTACACTCATTGGTCTCATAAAAATATTTTCTGAAAATGAGTACACTCATTGGTCTCATAAAAATATTTTCTGAAAATGAGTGCACTCATTGGTTTCATAAAAATATTTTTCAAAAAAGAGTGCACTCATTCGGTCTCGAACAGTCTCGCTAAATGTTTGAAAAGAGACTACTCCTTCGGTCTCGAGCAATCCAACAAAAAATATTACAAATACGTAAACTCATTCGGTCTCAAACAGTCTCGCTAAGTATTTGAAAAGAAACTACTCCTTCGGTCTCACTCATCGATAGTTCATCTACAAACTCAATGATCGAAAAAAAATAAATTTGAGACCAAATTCGCCTGAAAAAATGTCATGAGATTGAAATAAGACCTTTGAGAGTACGTTTTTCATAGTCTCATGAGTATCGAACGTATATAAACAGGAACTTTCATACTGTTAGGGGTCGTGCACACATTACGTCACACTCAGAGGGGGAGGGGGGGATCAATGAAAATGAAAAGGTTACGGAATCGGACGGGGGGAAGGGGGGGTGTCTGCATGGAACGTGACGTCACGTTATTGTTCCAATAAAAAGGAAAAAAATTTTATTAGACATTCAAAACATAAACTTCGCGGACCCGTAGGAAACCAGTTCAATCGACTCTGGTTGCAAGGATTCCCGTTTTATTAAATTACTGAGTTACTTTGATCGAGTTATTTACAAGAAACCTAAATTACAAAAATGACCCTCGCCGAACGACTTCTGGACATATATTTCCAGGTAGGGGGGGTAGGGCGGGAATCGTAAATGTGACGTCATATTTTAGGGGGTGTAATTCAAACGTGATGCAACGTGTCATGTAGGAGGGGGGCGGGAGGAGAAATAAGTATGGCGTAATACGTGTACGACCCCTTATGATACACTATGAAAGCCTAATTAATACTTGAATTTCATAAGTAATCCGAAAAATCACTTGAAATTGAACTTAAGTTTCCAAATTTTCATTTTGTTCACATTTTATGGTGAAAACACTTCCTGCGAAAATCGCAAACGGTAAATAATTTGTGATTTTTGGCTTCAAATCACAGTAAAACTCATTCTATTCCTTCTAAAATGTCACTCTGAGCGTTAATTTTAACGAGAAATTGCAACTCAGGTCTAATGAAATTGTACCGTATTTGGTAGTGAGCAAAATATACTGACATAGAAGGTGTAAAATTTTGCCTTAAATCATAAGGATTATTCTTAGAGATCCTTTCGTTACCGAACTTATTGCCATCTATGATGTGCCAGGTGCGGGAACTAGTAGGGCTCAGAATGCCGGTTCTCCCCATCAATGTTTTTTGTTGTTGGATTACATGCTGAAGGCCCATAACTTGTGTACTAAAATATAGCCTACCTTTAGGCGCTCAAGTATTATATTTTCGCTGATATCCATGGACACAGTTTCAAAAAAGTAAGTCAGCATTTCCCTTCCCAAATATGTTGACTTTTAATAGCAACTAAACTTATTTCTTGGGATCCTACCTACTCTGAGAACGGTGAAAAAAATCGTAAAATTTGCACAAAAACTCGTCGTTCTGAGACAAGGTTCAATCCCAAAAAATAAATTTAGTCGCTGTTTAACGGCAACAAATTTAGGAAGGGAAACGCTGACTTACTTTTTTGAAACTGTGTCTTTGTCCACAGATATCAGCGAAAGTATATTATTTGAGCGCCTAAATGTAGACTATATATTATCACACCAGTTATGGGCCTTAACGTGAATTTCTTCAGTATTTCTCTTGGTGCTAATTTTATCTCCGCCTAAAGTTAGACTCAGATGTTTGTACACAGAATTCATCGAATATGGGTGACGTCATTCTTCTGTGTATGCACGATTCGTTGCGGCACCAAATTCACAACTACCCATATTAGGAATCCTGGATGGGCTTTGGAACGTTACTTTCACATTGAAGAAAAATCATAGACAGAATTTGTCACCTCGAGTTGAAACCGGATATTCTTTTTCTATTCAAATGAGATTTATTTATTTGCCAATGACCGAAATGCAATTACAAAAAGAATTCAATAAACTCATTCTAAAAAATAAAATAAAAACTCCTTCGTAAGAAATATTACACGTTTTGATGAGTCTCCCTTAATCGAGCTCCTCGGATTAAATATTAACTTGCAAATTTTCAAGTCATGTGACTGCCTGCTGTGCACAGCCTCGATCGTTCCCCCGAAACGGTGTATTTGATATTCTTCCAGGATATGCTGTATCGTTTGGACACCTCCACATTGGCAGAGGGGACAAAATTCCATCTGTGCATCTGAAATCTGTTTAATCGCAGCCAAGTGCGCCGTTGTAGGTTTATTCCGTCTACTTCAGTTGTCGGATCGTCCACCAATGCTTTGTTGTGAACAGTTGCATTGTTCCACCATTCCTTCCACTGCGTTTTTTTATCGTCCAAATAGGAACTTTTCAGAGAGCCAAAACAGTATCACGGATTCCAGAAAAACCGTAACTGCTGTGACCTAGACCTGTTCAAATTAAAAAAAAAAATTTAATTTTTCTTACGCGCATCCATTTTTCGATTAATTGATAAAAATAAATAAAATCGTAGAAAAACATTTTCCGGAAAAACTAATTTTTCTTATTGCGCAAAGCGATTGAAAATTGCATATGGAAATTTGGAATTTTCACGGAAAAACTTTTTGACAAAATCATGATTTTGATAAAGTTCGACATCGGAAGCCCGAAATCGCCGGTCTTTGCTTTCAAGGAACTTTATAACCGCTGGTTGCAGATCGAAATGTGCTGTTCCAACACCATTTAGCGAAATAGGCAATCTTTTCCTAATTGTTTCCTCGGATATTGACTGTCGATGAATTCATTTGATTTTGTTGAAATGACTGATAACACGTTCCGTTGCCATATTGTGTGGTGAGGTCACCAAAAATACTCCCAGTAACCATTGCAAAATACCTTTTCTTCTGCGAAACATTTCTAGCAATCTGATAGAGTATTTGCAACCGAAATCAGAAGTGTCGATTTGTGGAATGTCACTTATAATTGGCTATTGTTCACAAATCTCATCCACTAGCTCTGTGATCCCTTCATTATTGTCTTGTTCATCATCCAGAAACAACTTGAATGCCATCACTGAAGACTTTATAAATTCAGAAGAAGTCCTAGCTGACATAATGTTCTTTATAGAGTTTATAGCTCCATTATCGTCGTCTTCCACGTTCAAACGGCGAGCTAATAATGTTATTGAATTTTGAATGATCGTCAATCTCAGCACATATCATAATTTTCAATATCGTTGTCGGTATGGAAATAACTTCGGATTGTGTCATCTCTATCATTTCCCGAATCCGAATCAATGAAATGTTGTTCTTGACCACCAGGTGTTGGGCCAGCAAGAATGATATCGAGTTTCCTTAACGCTGAGTCCCGAAGCGTTAAAATAGGTAATATGAGATTGCAGACCATTTTCCAGAGATTCAAATACAGAAACCACGTCACACATTAACCCCGTCAAAATACATTGCATTGACGAACTACGCCACACATTTATTAGGTCGGAGGCCTTTTGTTTTGTGTTTTGTTTTGTGAAACATCATTTTGTGAAACAACATTTCCATCCACACTCTTTTACAAGCGGGCAGATTTCGAACGAGGGCTTTTAATTCAGCACGAAGATGCTCAGCAAATCTTACATCGAAATGTTTGGGGAAAGCGAGTGTTTTAATGTTAAGTTTGACAGGGTAGGCTTTTCGATATCGAATCGGTGTAAATCAATATTTTTGAAAAGTTGAAGGATTCGTGGGATTTAAAAAACCGGGGGGGATTAGGGGGGGGCACGGGGGGATTTTTCCTCCAAGCTTATATGTTACTTTAGGCACTGACTGCAACTACACAAACGATCTACCGAAACTACAATCGCGATTGTTCATCTACGCCGACGATGGCTTACCAAGCGAAATCATTCATCTTTCATTTGAATAATCGACAAGCGAGTCGCAAGTTAGAACTGAGGCTAAGAGGGGAGACTGTGAAATACGATAAAACTCCAACATACCTCGGTGTAACTTTGGACAGAAGTTTGACATACCGATTTCATGCGGAGAAAACAAAAAGTAAAATGAAAGCGAGAGTCAATCTGGTGCAAAAACTCGCAAGCACCACATGGGGATGCTCGGCAAAAGGATAATAACCCAGGCAATGATCATGTCCGTAGCTGAGTACTGTGCTCCAGTGCGCACGTTAAAATGGTAGACACGCAGATCAATGTTGCACTCAGAATATTTGCGCAACGGTGGACTCTACGGGGCAAGGCAAAATCGCCCAGTGTATTTTCACTTTCGACGATAATATTTTGATATGATAATATTATTGTTGGAATGATAATATTGTTCCTCGAACGATATTATCATTTTCAGCTACGATAATATCGTTTTCCAAACAATAATATCGTATTCAGACAGAATAATATCATTGTTCCAATGACATTTTCATATTTAGGGGTATGGGAACACGAAAAATTGAATTTTTTTTTTGGGGCTCTGCCACCTCACCCCCGCGTCTGCGGCGGGCTAGATTACGCCTACGGCTGGCTCTGCCCCAAACCCCGCTAGGGACTCCGTCCCTTAGACCCCGCAAGGAGGATACTCCCCCCTTGACCCCGCTTTTTTATTGGCGCGTTATTATCATGGCCTGCGGCGCTGCATGTTATCGTCTTTTGTAATGTAAACAATATTTTCTCTCCTTTGTTTAACAATCACAAGCAAAGTATTTGCAATCTTTTTTATTCATAAAGTGTACAAACTTTAGGGGTATGGGAACACGAACAATTGAATTTTTTTTTGGGGGGGGGGACTCTGCTCCCTCACCCCCACGCCTGCGGCGGGCTAGATTACGCCTGCGGCGGGCTAGATTACGTCTGCGGCGGGCTTGATTACGCCTGCGGCAGGCTAGATTACACCTGCGGCAGGCTAGATTACACCTGCGGCTGGCTATATTACGCCTTGCAGGCGGCCTTTCGTGCATGGGGCGACGTTTCGTAAGAGGTAAAAGTACCTAGCTTCGCTATTTATACCTAGGTTTTAGTGGCATTTTGTAAAAGGAAAAAGGTCCCTAGTTTTGTTAGCTACCTAGGTTTTCGTGACATTTCGTAAAAGGAAATCTTCCTGGTTTTGTTAGCCACCTAGTTTTTTGTGACATTTCGTAAAAGGAAAAGTTTCCTAGCTTCGTTTTTTAGATTTTTCAGTTTGGGAAGACTCATTTCTGAGTCACGAAACACAGATCTACTGATCCTTTGTCTCTTTTCCCGTTCATCATATAAATCATTCAAACCTACCAGTACCAACCAGGAACTTGTCCAAAACAAGCGGTCCTAGTTTTGGTACATCCAGGGGATTGATCGTATGACCACCAAGACTCCTGAGCCTCAGCCGAGAGAATCGTGGACACTCACAAATAATGTGGTATCCGGTCTCCTCCCCGAGACCACAGTCGCATTCAGGATTACTTTTAATCCCGATTTTCGCCAGGTGACTATTGAGTCCACAGTGCCCGGTGATCGCACCTACAACCCTCCTTATTCGGCGCCGGTCCATGTTCAATAACTCTCTGGTCCACTTGCAATCCGGCACCGGAAAGAATCGCTTTGTGTGCGACGCTCCCCTGTAGGTGCGGAAACGCTTTATGTTCTCCTGCCTTATCCAATCCCGCACCACTTTGTTACAAAGTGACTGCGGTACCGGAATGAACGGTTCAGGTCCATTAGTGGTAGACGATGAGCCTAGTTTTGCCAGCTCGTCTGCCCTTTCACTGCCTTCGACTCCGGAGTGTCCCGGATTGATTAAGGGCTCCTTTCAACTCCTTAATAGTTTTGGTCGTGGTAGTAGGCGATATTAACGCCTTAACTAACGCTTCGCTATCTGTCAAGATGGTCACTCTTTTATTAACCGTTTCCGGTTGTAGAGAGCTATACAGTCCGTTCAGTACAGCAAACGTTTCTGCCTGAAGAATACTGGCAAGGTTTCCTAAATAGAAACTCATTTCAATAATAGGGTCCAGAGTTATTACCCCAGCCCCTACTCCGTTTGAGTTCTTAGAACCGTCTGTGAAGCAGATGAGTCCATCGTTCGGCAGACAGTCTGCCAGACAGTAGCTTGGTTAGCCACCTGGCAATAATAATCCCAATGGCACTGATTAGTCGAGAGCAACACTGTAAAGCGTCTGGTTCGACTGCCGGGGTGTTACACTGAGTAACTGCCAGCTAGTGTGGATTAACCACACTAGGGACCACATGCTTAACGTGTATTCCGAACCACGCCTTCGATTGAAGGATTATTTCTTTTTCCGATTTTGTCGCGCGCTAGTACATCTGGCAATACCTAAGCGCGCATCGAACAGATTCGAATCCCAACCCTAACGGTATGGAATTTTGTCATTATTTTTTTTACGTTTACACACACACCTTAACTTATCGTCATCCGCTTATTTTCATAGCTGAATACGGATTAATATAAAACTAAAGTACTCCTGTCGGTGGCGCCATCCATTTTTTTCGTAGCTGAATAAGATTCGACATACAACTGCATCCTCACTCTATTGCTACCCCAACTAACCATTTGTGAAGCTTGGGTAAGCTTAGGAACGTTGCTTTCATGATAAGCGTTGAAGAAAAATCCTATACAGAATTCTTGGTGGAAAGCCAGTACGTAACCACTGAGCTAACTCGTTCGCCCCACCTAGTTTTTTGTGGCTTTTCATTTCATTTTTTATCGACCAGATGAGGAGATGAGATGAAAAGATAAGACGAGGAGATGAGATGAGGAGATGAGACCAGGTGAGGTCGTCTAAAAGTCGCGCAATCGCGCAAATGCTCATGATATTCATCTTTGAAACAATAATATCAATTCTCACACGATAATATCGTTTTCTGATATGATATTATCGTTTTGAGACTAAAATACACTGGGCGATTTTGCCAGTCACCGACTCTACTCCGATTCCTATGGCTGTACGTAATAAGCAATATAACGCCTTCATTCTTAAAATGTGAAGAAGCTGCTTTAAAGGAGTGCCGGAAAATTGAGCATTCCGATCTTTGACGATATAACAGCAGCACCAGCCACTTTGCGACTCAAATCTAGAAAATTGTTCTGGGTTTTCTACAGAAACTCGAACATCACAATAGATCTGAAGAGCAGATGGAAACAGTGGTGGGATGAACTAACTGTTCATAATAAAGACCTGCTCTCCGATCCCACTGTAGAACTGAACGGTACAGAGCTATATAACACAAATATAGATTCACTCACGGGGCAGTAAATCTAGTAAATCATACCAGTTCGCTCTAATTTTTTTATGCGAGCGATGTTCACAATGCTTCACTTAAATACGGTGAGGAGATTTCGTTTTGTCTGATTAGTGTGAGAAAATGTTCATGTTTTGTTTATAAAAATCTTATAATAGAGTGAGGTTTTTGTTTCATGGATAAAAGCGGTTATTCACACCTCGCACACATGGGAGACGTTGTTACACTCGCGACAAATGGACATTCCAGCTTCACAGAATTACTGTTCTCGCTTCGCTCTTGTTGGAATTCTATATTTTCCCCCTGGAGATATCAAGTAAACTTGACCGTACATAGTGTTTGGTTTCATCAAATCATCTTGATGGAACACGACTAACATAAAATTCATAGTTTAAGGCTTCTAGGTTGAGGTATGGAGAAGATCCCTTTGAAATCCTTCTACCCCGCCGATAGGCTTCTAAACAATTTATTCATTGGCTATGACTTACCAAAATCAGTAATCCCTTGAAGTAGGTTGATACGAATTTAAGGGAAGGGGAAAACATATTTAAGAAGGTCCTCATAATTTGAATTGTCTTTTTTATGGACAAACATTTCACCCCCGATCTGTAAGTAGCGGAAGAAAATTTTTTGCACATCCCTAACTTTGAGGAGAATCACCCGAATACCTAGTATCAAATAACTTTAAATAGGCGGGACCAAAAAATCAATTGTGTCTTGCCCGCTTATTGTTAATTTATGAGTAATAGCAAAAGGTCTATTTTACCGCATTATCGCACGGCTGATTAATCTCGAATCGGATGGAACAGCATAAAAAAACATTGTGAGAAAAACAAATGCGGTAAATCAAAATTTGACCATAACATTCAAATAGAGACCTCGTCACAATCAAAGAAGTTATAGAGGCGGGGCAAAGACATTTTAAATAATCTCTTTCTCTTACCAACAAACATTTTACAACATACACCTCGAATATTGTGCTTGAAAAATACTACATTCATTTATTCACCTGGCATGAAAATATCAAATTCTCTCTCTTTTACATTCAACATTCCCCTCCACTTTACTTCCTGTTTGAATTCGTCCGGTGTAGTTACGTGTAGTGCGCTAAAAGCTTTTGTACGAACTCTCAAAACGGAATTTCAGTTCCGTCTAACAAACATAACAATTTTGTAACACAAAACACGATATATCTCTTCTGTTTCTCCAAAAGCCACACTTAGAGTAGAGTGCATTCCATTGATATGAGTTTTTGTGGATGAAAATATGCTCTCTGCTCTTCAAATCCAAGAAAAAAAAGTTGGGTTTTGCGGTCTCGCTTTCTGCCGATTTTCGTTGATGGTTTTGTTGTTGTTGGTTTTATTTGGTAAATATTTTCTGTATCGGATGGATATATAGAGGGACAGAGTTGATGAGTTGTAAGAGCCTATATAGCGAAAAAATTGTGTTCTCTGTTGTGGCATTATAGTTTTCACCACATTTTTGAAGTTTGTTTAGTTCTGCTTAGGATGTTGTCACGAACGGACGTATCATAGTAGAAAGAGTCCCAGTGAAAAATCGGAAAAATTAGATTAATTTTTGATTCGATAGGAAGAATTAATTGTGTGAAATAAACTCGAGGCTGATATGTGCAACCGTAATGAATACATAAAAAAGAATCATTTAATTTGTACATTCAGCGAAAGTTTGGAATCAATTTCAATGTCTTATTGATTGATCGTGTATTTGGTGGTATATCGCTATTTGAAATTCTATGAATAAATATTTAATTAACAAAATTGGATCAACACGGGAAAAAAAGTGTTTTAATCATTTTTGTGTATCGCGTGTTAAAAATTATGTTATTGATTTTTAATATACCGGTGTATGAGTATAACAGTACCTCAACGTAACATCAATGAACAATTTTTTTTGATATCGTGTGATTTGAATGAAACGAAGTACCGGAGACCGTAATTAATTAATTTTTGATTTAATGAAAACACTTTTTTGTAACAACTTTGGCTATGCAATGCAACACATCTGATTAAACGGCTCTTCATTAAATACGAATTAAAGAGTCCCTCATTACAAATCCACCAAATAATTGATTGAAAAACGAAATTATTCTATTTGGATATAACGATTGAATGTGTAAGTAATTCACTTAATTAACCGTTATTTGTAGTGAAATAAATACAAATTTTTTTTTGGGAAGATTTCCATGATAATTCAATATTTCGCCATGTAATAATATTTTTAATAATTCCGAAAAAAAATGAACAGTGGAGGAAAACAGCTGGCAATGTTTTGCAATTTTTCTTCACTTTTAGCATTTATTTATATATTCGGAATTATTTAACAGTTGTTGTGAAATGATTATCGGCAGGTGACTTTTAGTTAATAATGTTGCTGGTTGTGTTACATGTAATAAAATTTACACTTCGATGGCTTTGTTGAAATATTGTCTCATTATCTAAAACGATTTTACTAAAAAAATTATATTTTTTTTTTGAAAGTAGAATCACGAAGAGAAATCCGACATTTGTTAACTTTGTCACTTGTAAAGTTCAATCATAATAAGTTCGGTAGTGTACAAAGTAGAACGAAAATGGATTATTGGTGGAATTAAGTCGTTCGTCTGAAGTACCGAAACGTTTTTGATTGAAATTGGATTTTTCGGTATTTCTGATGAGTGACTCATGGCTAGACCTGTCCAAAAATGTATGGGAAAATTAAGTTGTCGAAAAGTTGTAGGCTTAGCCCGGAAAACGGTGCCAAATGTTCCCCTGAGAAAAAGTTTCTATGGGGCCGAGGCCCAAAAAGGCGATTTAGGGAGTGCTCAAATCGAAAAACTGAAAAAAATCGTCGAAAATGGAGTAAATTTCAGATTTGTCCACTTTAGACAATTTTAATGTTCTAGATCGATCTTGAAAGCGAATGTTAAGGCAAGTTTGGTTATTTTAGATCAAAATAGTCCTGAAAACACGGTGAACATATCTATGGGGTCGTCTGGGCTCCCAGCAGCTGTGGAGTCTCACTCAAAGGCCAAGGTGGTGTCCGGAAGTGTCAGAGCCCGTTGGAAAATTTCTGAATAGCTATCTCATTACTTATATAAGGGAAATGTTGGCCTAGGGTAGGACTACAAAATATCCGAAAATGGTGGCTCTAGGTGTAGAGATGTAAAAAATTTTAATGCTCAAGCAGTAGAGCGGTCCAAATGTGTATGGAAAAATCAAGTTGTCGAAACGTTTGAGGGCTCGGTCGAAAAGCCATGCTATTTGGTGTCCTAAAAAAAGTTCTAAATGTCACAATAAAGGCCGATGCGTTTGAATTGGTAGGTGAGTGGATGGCAGTGGATGGATTGTGGGTTTAGTGAGGAGCAAAAATCGCAAAAACTCGGGAAAATACATTTTTTCTTCAAAAATTTAATACAAAGTTCGTTAAAAAACAAAGAATTTCATTAAAATTCATCAAAAATGGAAACAAACAAAAATAAATAAACATTTAGATGGATAACAAAGGCTTATTGCTAAAATAGGGAATTCACCAAATTCGTAAAAATTCACCAAATTCATTAAAATTCACCAAATTCGCAAAAATTCACCGAATTCGTAAAAATTCTCCAAATTCATAAAAATTCACTAAAATTCATGGAAATTCGTAAATTCACCGAAATTCACCAAAATTCAATTTTTTTTCCTAACGAAATAATAGTTGTCGCGAAATGAAATTTTATGCTAACCGACACGTTTTGAGCAATTTCTCGGTTATCAGAAGTCAGAAAAACATTGAACTAACATCCAAACGAGTAGGAATATTTAATTATTATAGGGCGATGTGTTCTTGCTAAACCGTGCACATACGAGATTTGCGTTGAATGAACAAAATTCCTCTATAGGTTCAATGTACAACTCCTTCATGCGAAAGAAGTCCAACCTTTGCATTCTTAGCCAGAAGACGGTTCCCTCGTAACACATTTTCCAACTTTTCAATGGAATGGCCCTATAGCTTTTTCAAAGTGTTATCTTAGTCTGATTCGTCCAAAATATTTTTTCCTGGTGGCATCGTCTTGGTGCTAGACCCATTAGGGAAAAAACATTTTTGGAGGTACGAAAACAGTTTTCCGTCAATATCTCCACCAAACCGATGTGGAATTCGCTCCAATTTCATGGGCCTGAATCCCTAATTTACTGCATTTCGGAAGTGTGAAACACCAAGTGTTCAAAGCGTCTCTCAGATATTTGTGAATTGCAACCCAGATGAATATAAGAGTCAAATAGAAAAGAAAGGCAGACACTTCCTAAAGGAAGTAAATTATTGTTTTCGAGTAAAAATCATTGAAATGGTTCGAATTTCATGAAACCAAAACGATGATGTGAAGTCAGAGAATGAATGACGTTGTTACAAGTTGTGACTAACAAAAAAGAAAAGGCAGTTGCACTCGAGTAAGAGTAAAGAAGTAGAATAAAAGCTTTTCAAAACAAAATCTAACGAAGGATACTGAAATTAGCGGAAATTCACCGAAATTAGCGGAAATTCATAAAAATTCACAGAATTCAACAAATTTGTAAAAATTCACCGAAAAATTCAACTAAATAGGCCCTGACTACAACCCATTAAGGGTCTTGGCCTTTTCCAACATGCTTCTTCAACCGGGCCTATCCGCAGCTAACGTCTCCCAGCTGGTTACTACCACAGTTCTTAAGTTGGCAAAATCAGCGTCACTCCACCGGGATTTAGGTCGCCCTGCACTCCTTTTGCCCTCAGGTTTGGATATCAGAATTTTTTTAGGACCTTTTACGGATTCTGAAAGGATTGATATACTTTCTGACATTTTCTATGTCATTCGAGGATTGTTGTACTACCAAAATACTACTCCGCTATTTCCCGGAATTTTCCCGTGCTAGTGATGTAGTACAGGATATCCCTAGGATGTAGGTGTCTTATCAAGTTGTACTTGATAATGTAGTTGCCTAAGTGCCTAAGTGGACAGTTACATGGGAAGTGCTTCGCTGTATCTAAGTTTTCGCCACATGGATCCCAACTTGGGTCCGTTCGTTTGCCTATAGTGGTAAGATGTTTGTTGAAGTTGTAGTGGCCAGTCATGACGCCTACGTATAGTCTGATACGTGTAATCTTATACAATTTTTGGCCTGTCTGTTCCCATTTATAGTATTCCAATAAGTTAAAAACTTATTATATTTCGGGCGATTTTCTCAGAAATAGATCAAAATTTGGCTTTAATTTAGAAATGTGGCATAGATTCGTCGCTTTTATATCTATCCATTCTATATTTTAACAATCCACGACAAAAAGTTTGGCTGATTGGGACGTTTACGCCTCTTCAGGACACCTTTGTCGCAAGACCATGTGTATATCAGCGTGGTCATCACCTCGAATATGCGGCCTTATATACACCTCGTTTGTTCGATTATTCAAAGAGAAACTCTTTGAATTAGTAGATCCGTTGTTAGCCAAATAGCTAAATATTTAGTAGTTCACGGAAGTTTCCTGAACCTGCTGATTTGTCCCTTTGTGATCCGTCTGTGAATGCTACTATACCGTGTTCTGGAGCTACTTTATATGTGCTGCTGATTGCATTAGCCTGCAATGCGATGTCTCTTCTTTTTCTTCGTGGTGCGACAACAATGAACTTAAACTAAATCCGGATAAATGTTCAGCGTTATCAATAACCTGCGAACCGCAACCAATCGATTGTCAATACACTATCAAAGGGAAACCCATCGAGAAGAAGTCCTCAAAAAAAGATCTAGGAGTTACATATGACAGCAAAGACAGTTTCAAATTCCATATCTCCGATATCACAAAAAAATCTTACCAGCTGATTGACTTTATATTTAGAACCACACAACAGTTCAAACGACCGGCAAGTATCAACAGTTTACAACACCTACGTCCGGAGCAGATTGGAATACTGCAGTACGATCTGGAATCCCCATTACGATAAATACAAGGATCAAATCGAAAAAGTTCAACGTAAATTTACGAGAATGGAAAAAACCGGACTATCATACGAAATTGAAACGATTGAAAATGAAAACCTTGGAAACGCGCAGACTCGAATTAGACGAAATGTGCCTGTACAAAATCATTCACGCAAAAATCGACACTGAACTATCATCGAGTATCTCTACTCATAAGCCACAGCGATTCACACGACAAATAAACCATCATCTGTTCTACATGCCAACGCCGCCAAGGAATGTCCAACTCAACTCACCGATTCATCGCCTTCAAAACCACCATAATATTTACTTTAAGTCGTGCGACATTCTTAATTCGACATACAAACGTTACAAAAGAATAGTCAAAAGTTCATACGAATTCTAATATTTTTCGTTAATCTTCAGTTGTTTCTCCGTTTTTCATTAATTTTGATTTTATTTAAATTCCATTCAACTATATTTAATTTGTCTGATTCATTTTTCTATATTCAATGTATAATTGGGCTCCCAGCCTTCCATTGGATTCAATAAATTAATAAATATATTTTCACCCTTCCTGTCCATCAGTCCGTCGGTGCGCCCTTCACCAGTGAATCATCTGTGATTTCCAGGTGAATCATCGATGATTCACCTGTGAATCATCTGTGATTTCCACGTGAATCATCGGTGATTCCCCTGTGCATCATCTGTGATTTCCAAACGAATCATCGATGATTCCGCTGTGAATCGTCGGTGATTCCCCGATGAATCATCTGAGATTACACTGTGAGTCATCTGTGATTTTCCGATGAATCATCGGTGATTCCCCGATGAATTATCGATATTTTCCCGATGAATTATCGGCGATTTCCCGGTGAATCATCGGTAATTCCTCGGTGTATCATATGTGATTCCTCGATGAATCATCAGTGATTTCTCGGTGAATCATCTGTGAATCATCGGTGATTCCTCGGTGAATCATCGGTAATTCCTCAGTGAATTATCTGTGATTTTCCGGTGAATCATCTGTGATTCCTCGGTGAATCATCGTTAATTCGTCAATGAATCATAGATGATTTAGGTCCAAAATTAACATTTTTGATAAACTATATCGCTACATTCCTATACCAATCAGAATGGTTTATTATTCTGTTTCATTGAAACAGAAAATGACACGTTATTATTTGGCAGACAATTGAACAATGAATAGGATAGCGGTTGGTAGAATAGGATTTGTCCAAATGTGTGTGCGAAACGGTATTCGTGGCATTGTAGGTCTTAAAAATGAGTGTCCTTTAGATCTCAACCACTAGTCAACATCGTGCGGTTGACATTGACATGTGTAGAAACGCAGAGATAATCTTTGTAGATGTTGATTGACCACAAGGTTTTAATTAAATAGACTAATTGGTTGCTGATCAGACGTCTTTTCGCTCGTCAAATAATTTAAGACAACCGTAAAAATTATTTTGATGAAAACAACTGAAGAAATATTTTCGAACCAATTCAAAGTATCTTTGATCCACAAAAGGTAAAGGTTTGTCACATTGGGTAATGTCACCGAAGTAGAAATTTTATTAGAAAATTGCCTTGTTATCAATAAGATTGCAGTCAACCTTTTGGAAACTGATGTGAACATTAAACAACATCTACCCTTGTGTCGTATTTACATCCAATACCAAACAGAAACTTAAAGAGATATGAAAAGTTGTTGTCAGCCTTTTCATATTTAAGGAAATCAATTTTATATTCAGATGACCCTCTATATAGAAAATCGTTCTTTATTTCATAGTAAATACTTACATTCCATAAAATTCTTAGAAAATATGAGAAACTTTTCATCTTCGAGAAAATATTTCGATGATTTCTTTGAAAGGTAAAGTCGATATCGTTTCAGTTTGAAAACATTACTTCGTTCGGTTTTAAAAGGGAGGCAGTTCCGTAAAAAAGGTTTTCTCAACCCCACAAAAAATATTATTCGGCCTCGAAAATGCCAAAAATGTTTTTGTTGAATTTTTTGAAAGACAATTGTCAGTGGAAAAATCAGAAACTTAATTTTTCTCCATTTTTGTACTTTAAAGCGCTGTCAGCGCCACCTATTTCGCTCTATGCTTCCATTTTCCTCGTAAAGACTGATTTATTACCCTTCTAACGATACCACACACGATGAATTTGATGGAGAAATTAGCTTTTTTCGATTGATTTTCTACATGAATTTTCATTTGGGGAAATTCAAAATGAATATTTCTAAAGAAAATTCACATGACATGCTTGCACAAAAAAAATTGTATGAAACTCATTTCTCCATCAAATTCATCGTGTGGGATGTCGTTGAAAAGGTAATATGTAAGTCAGCCTTTATGAGAAAAATAAATTTGGAAGCGTTGGGTAAAATGAGTGGCGCTGACGACGCTTTAAAATACAAAAATTGAAATAAATTAAGTTTTTGATTTTTCTTACCGACAATTTTTTACAAAAAAATTCAAAAAAAAAAAATGTTTTTGGCGTTTTTGAGTGCAAAAAATATTTTTTGTGAGGTTACGGAATCGACTTAAGAAAACGTATTTTTCTGTATACGTGAGAGTGTATTGGTTGAGACGGAAAATATTTTCTTATCACTTGGGACGAAAAGTTGTTTTCCGCGGTATGTACACCAACACACTCTCACTATTACAGAAAAATATCTTTCAAAATACCCCAATACACACTCGATGTGTACTTTTCGCTTGGGATTTTGCCCACGCGTACGTACACATCTCTGCCGTAATTTGCATAAGAAACTTAGTGAATACTTTTTGAGAGAGAAAATATATGTAATTCTCTCTCAAAAAGTGATCAATAAGTTTCTTATGCAAATTACGGCAGATCTCGTGTGTATTGGGGTATGTTGAAATATACTATTTTTCGACATTGCCTTATTCTGAGAGCTAATGGCGTTGATCTATTAGAGAAAGTCAGTTCGTAATTCAAAAATTTTTACCATATTTTGTTAAATGAAGTATTCTCAAATTTCGGTAGCGTGAAACACTAGATATGAGTCTGTTGGAATGAAAGGTCGGTCTATTCCATCTGTCAAAATGACGTTTTAAACGTCAAAGCTAGAAGCAATCGAGTAGTTGAGAAAAGAGACGAGGAACCTGTGTTTCGTTAATGAAAAAATTGACGATAAACAGTAGAAAAATCCAGTAGCAAGGACTTTGACGTTTGAAACGTCATTTTGACAGTTGAAATAAACCGACATCAGAGGTCATCAGATCCAATATTGGCGTTTCGTTTGAAAAAAAAATTGCTTGAATCAATCGATAGAACATTCTTCACAAAAAACGTTTTGAAACTTTCAATTCTACATCTTTGAACAATCCGTGGAAATCAATAAAATTGAACGTTGCTAGCGTAACAGTTACAAGCATTTTCCATTGGTCAAGCAAGTTATTTATTGAACAATTTTGAACTTGCAGGTGCTTGTAGTCAGCAAATTCTTTAGAATAATGGTCGGATAATGAAATATTTCAATTCAATTTTTACCACTTTTCCTATCAAAACCTTCCTATTTCTTATATATTTTATTTACACTGTGAACCAACTAATCCACTTTTATTGGTATCAATAAAGTTAAATAATTTGTGTATTATACCAGCTATACAGTTCTTTTGCTATAACATTTTTTTGTTCGTTGCATCTTTCAATTTCAAGTTGGAACAAACGTAATACACATAGCTGCAGCTCTTGTAAACTGCTATAAATTCATTTTATAAATCCTCCATGGCCTGGCGCATTGGCCTACAACATTCCTTCTCGTTACAGGTTTTATTATTGTTAACTACCATTCAGTCTACAACAGCACGCGTAAAATATATAACTTTGCGAATAATGTAACATGTTTGAAACATGCTTTAAATGGACAGATGTTTGATTAAAAATATTTAAGAGAAAAAAAAATGTACGAAAAAAAATTAAATTATTCGCGCGACTTGGATAAACGGAGACATTGAACAATTTAATTGAATTTGAATCAAAGGGATTTTAACGAAAAAAAAAAATATATAAATTTCATGTTATTTAGTTGACTCTTTTTCGCTTTTATAGATGTATGCATAACAGACGACAATAGAGTCGAATACTTTACGTTAGATGGAATTTATTGCTGATTGTTGTGAAATATGCTCAGATCTCGTGCGGTATAAAATTATTTTCGAATTACATTTTCGCTAAAAAGTTTTTCTTTGTTAATTCAATCCTTTTTTTGTCGTACTGAAATTTGCACACACGTAAGCCTTTATTAATGTCAACTGTTTCGTGCGTGATTTGATCAAAACCGGTGCCACTTTTTTTACATCAAACTCAACTTATGGTGAAGGTCAACGTTATCAGCGAACTGTTTAATTTGAATTTGCATATTAACAACGGCTGCTGCTTTTTCCATTTTGCAAATAGCGATTCAATGTTAACGCTATCTTTTCATTCGATTGATCCGACAGACCTCAATTATCCTACATGAACACCTTTTGCGAATCGTAATTGAAATGAAAATTATATTTGAAAAGCATCTCAACTATGAACGTTTGCACGTTACTGTAGATTCACATGCGAAAGTGGCAGATGCGACATTTTTCGAATCAGGCAACCCCTAATTTCACTCATAAATCGAAAGCTAAGGACTGGCCAAGAAAAAATTCGCTCTCAAAAGAACGGCTATATCTTTTGAACCAATCAAAAAAATTAAAATTTCTGATCATAGTAGGCTATCGAATATACGTCAGAAACATGTGAAACAGTTACTTCATACAAAATTTGTTTCTCAGTCACAAAATGTCAAACGAATTGGAAACACGCAAATTGATAATAAAACTTTTCCAAGCAAATCCAAAATGGATGTTTTCGTCGAGAAACGGTCTCAAGAATTGTTAAACGTTTCAAGGAAGACGTTACAATTAGCCGCAGGGAAGGAAGGAGGAAAAAAGGATTTCATAGCCCGAAAAAAGCCGTCAGCCTTTTTCATAGGAATCCTAACCTCTCAGAACGAAAAGTGGCCCAAAAAGTGGGTTGTTCGAAGTCAACCGTTCCAAAAATCAAGGCGAGTAGTAGACTGAAGACATATAAAGTACAAAAAGTTCCAGATAGAAACGCTGTGAAGAATCAAGAAGCGAAAAAAAGAGCAAAGAAATTGAACTCGAATTTCTTTAATAAATTTTCTTGTTGCGTGATGAAATTATGAAACCTACGTCTTGGCCGATTTCTCACAGCTTCCTGGTCAGGAATTTTATGTTGCACACTCTCGTGGGAATGTCGACGAACAGTTTAGGGTGAAGAAACAAGCAAAGTTTCCTAAGAAATTCCTTTTTTGGCCAACAATTTGCTCTTGTGGGAAAAAAAGCAAATTTTTCGTTGGTCAAGGCAGTGTTAACTCAAAGATCTACATCGAAGAATGCTTGAAGAAACGACTTTTACCTTTTTTACGTGAGCATGATGTGTCAACATTCTTCTGGCCAGATTTAACTTCATGCCACTACAGCAATGCCACCAAGAAATGGTGCGAAGTCAACGGGGTGGTTATGGTCCCCAGAGAGGCCAATCCAGCAAATTGCCCAGAACTCAGGCCAGTCGAGAGATATTGGGCTTTGTCGAAAAGAGAATTGAAGAAGACTAAGAAATCAACAAAAACAGTAAAAGAATTCCGACAAAAGTGGAAGATAGCATCCCAGAAAGTGACTCAGGCCACCATAAAAAGCTTGATCGAAGAACTTCCAGAAAAGATCAAAAATTTCTGTAAAAATTATTTTTATTTTTTTTTTGTTAAAAACCAGTTTTGAGGATTGAAAAGAAGTTTTTAAAATCGGCTTGCTATCGGAAATCGGTCCAGTGGTCCAAAAGATATAGCCGTTTTTGTGAGAGCGAATTTTTTCTTGGCCAGTCCTTATGAGTGAAATTTGGTGTTGCCGTATTAGAAAAATTTCGTATCTATCACTTTCGCATTGCTATGTGTAGGCACAGTTAGAATGAGGGCGAGTGACTATACTGTCGTCATAAGGAAAAAAGCGAAGATTTTCAACGAAATTCGCCGAAAAAAGTCAAATTAACGATGAAATTAAACGAAAGATTCTCGACGATTGTTTTGTTTAATTTTGTCGCTAATTTGACTATTTGTTTCAAAATTATACGACTAGTCATCACTCTAGGCCTTCAATTGCTTACTGGTCTGAAGGAAGATCAATGAAGAAAATCATATTGCCGTCATGAGGGTAAAAAGTCTTAGAGAAAAACAGTGAAGATTTTTAGCGAATTTCGCCGAAAAAAGTCAAATTAGCGACAAAATTAAACAAAATCGACGAGAATTTTTTTCATATTTTTGTCGCTAATTTGATCTTTTCGGCGAATTTCGTTGAATAAAATCTTCGCTGATTTTCGCTAAGTTTTTTTTTCCTTGACGGCAGACACTTCAGTTTTCCCTTGACTGCCTTTCAACATTCGGACTTCTTTTGTTTTTGGTCTGCTGAAGTAAGAAACTACTCCAGACTCCGGGTAGACGAGAAAAAATATCGTTTATGCTAATAATGCTCAGTTTATTGCATTTTTCCACCAAATATTCGAAAGATCCATTAATCTTTCCTCCGACTTTCCTCGAAAAAAAAAATGGAAAAATTTTCTCTTGCCGGTAGCAAATTTGAGATTTTTCAAGTAGATGGTGGAAACGAAGTAGCTGGAAAAATGTCCGAACAATGTTGGAACCCTCTTTTTAAATTTTTAGCCTTTTTCCAACTTTTCCTCAACGCATAAAGTTTTTTTTTTCTTCCACATAACATAATGATTTATTAA
This sequence comes from Pseudolycoriella hygida, assembly GCA_029228625.1. Taxonomy (NCBI): domain Eukaryota; kingdom Metazoa; phylum Arthropoda; class Insecta; order Diptera; family Sciaridae; genus Pseudolycoriella; species Pseudolycoriella hygida. Next base: position 146,509,954 of record CM055404.1, read on the forward strand.
CGATTCGCGACTTCGTTTTTCCAATAGCGCGGTAGCTTTGTAGATGACTCAGCAGACATGTCACCATTTGATTTATGCATAACTATTCGACTACTCACACCACTTGCCGAATCAATTTTTTGACTCCAGTTTATAGGTCAAACGTCTGCAGACATTCATTAGACAATTAGGTAATGAAAACATCAATTTTATGACTCAATCATCTCTATCAATTACAAGAGTTAATAACGAAACTTAACAAAGTCAAATACCTTAACGAAACGAATAGAGACCACCGTAAATCACGTATCGAGTATTATAATCGGAGTAATTTTTTTTCATTTTGTATACGCAAATATAAAGAGGCGCTTAAAGGCGAGGCAATAGAAATTACTTTGCTGTGAGTGTTCAGATTGTATTTTACTTATTTCGAAATAAGTGACTAATAAGCTAATTGAACGGCGATGACGTTGTTTGTGGAATTCCGTATGAAGCATTCAATGACTTCGATGTTACATGATAAATACAGCCAATTCGGTATTTTAATTCGTTAGGTGTGAATCACAACGGATTCATTTATTTGTTTAATCAAATTTAAATGATTTGGTGATCTATGGGAATATCTGGCGAATCTTTGGAAATAGATTTTTGGTCATATTTCGCCGTTTGAGTGGTTGCTGATGTTTGTTTACATCTGCGATTCATATTTTTATCCGGGGGTGTCCACAAACCACGATAGTTTGCCCATCACTTCCACCCTTTTAATTCACTGAGTCTCTCAGTAACTTACAAAAGTTGCAGTTTGCAGCTTTACCTGTAATTTTTTGCGTTTTCCCAGGCTCATCACACTGTCTCTACGACGATTCCACGCTATTTTGTGCTGTTATGATATTCGCACCTATCTATTCTGAACAAACAGTAGTCAATAGGGGAGTCCCCCATAGGGGTCTAACGGGATGTGTCATTCATATTATAAAACCATAACTCTCTGAGATTGTCCTGTAAAATTGAGTCCGTCGGTCAAAAGTTGGTCTATTCCAACTGTCAAAATGACGTTTCAAACGTCAAAGTCCTTGTTATTGCGATTGGATTTTACTTTCTTTTTTCGTCAATTTTTCTTTGATTAACGAAATACAGATTCCTCGGCTGTCGTCTCAACTGTTCGTTTATTTAATAACTTAGTACGTCATTTTGACGATTGGAATAGACCGACTTTTGATTCCAATAGACTCAATTGTTGTATGAGTTGCTTCTGAAGAGAACACAGCCCTTCCTTCGTTTCTTTAGTTTCAAATCTGAAATCCACCGACCAGTCAGTCTAAACCTCAACTCTAGAACAATTCATGCAACGCATACACACAAAGTATTTACAAAAAATGTACACAATTTTACGTTCTTTATTCATCAACTCTTGTTCTCTCGGACGTTTTTTATGAACATCCCCTCCTATGCAATTCCAATTCGAACAATTCCTAGAACAAATTGTTTTCATGTAAAAAACATTTTCATGTAAAATTTATTTATAGAAATAGACGTAAGGCGATGTAAAGCACCAGAATGCTAAATTGTGACAAACTGATTTAGTGAAAACGTTGATGCTTTGATGTGTGGCGTCTAATGGAAACCTTACAAGGGTCAGACGACCTAAGAACTACTGCAATTGATTGATTATGCATCGGAATACATAAACCACTTATCGTGATTTTAGGAAATGAAATCGTTAAATTGGATTAACGAATTCACGCCAATTTGTTTCGTTGATAAGCAAAACGTATAAGTTTTATTAGAATAGGGGAATAGGTTGAACAAAATGAATGAAATTCGAAATTTTGGTACAGAATGGAAATGTCAGACTCGGAGGATTGTTGAATAAAAAAAATGTTTATTGACCGCATACACAAAAAAAAAAATCTTAATCATCGATTGAGTAATAGTCTTGGGAAGTAAATCAGATGCAGAGCGGGAACAACCGAGGTTTCTATCCACTAAATAGTCTTGGGAGTTTTCAACACTTTTTCCTTTCAAACTTACAGAGTTTCAAATTACCACTCTCACGCTCAACGTTGCGAATTTTATGCTTATACTTGCCGGAAGTATAATATCCTTACCTGTAGTATAATTATACCAGCACTTGGTATTTTGATTATAAGCAATGGTAGACTATCAATATGGTAAAATTGACATCTTTCTCTGTTTTTTTTTCGTGCAATCATTAACGGTTGTACAATGTACATACTTCGTTTGACAAAAAATGTCTCACACAAAACGCTTATCAAATTTGCAAATTCTTGTCACAACAAAAACAGCACCAGCAACAACCAACAACAACAAAACGGCTCTCATTAGTGCAATAAATAAACCTTAACTCCAAAGCTGAAGACATGTATTTCCGTTTGCAATGTAAGACATCGCCTATACATTCTCACAACACAAAACAGATAAATTAAAAGCATCGTACAGCTGTGTTAATTTTTTTTTCTCCAACGTAGTACACACACAATGTTGCAAGGTCGTCTTTATTTTCGAACGCATTCTATTCATTTATATATTTATCCCAAACATTATTATTATTTTCAATTTCATTGACACAAGTTCACTATTTCAAAGAGACAAGTCCAAACATGTTTAATTTGTGCATGAGTTTGTTTGACTGTTTTCACTGTTTGTTGCCGTCCGTCGCCGTTTTTTATGCTGCCAACAAAATCGTATTTTGTGACCATGAGATTTGGCAGTTCAACTATCTCTATCAAAGAATTTAATGGTTTTTTAAATTTTTCTGCTCATTTTTGGATTGAATCATCTTTTCAGATTTTTTAAGATTATTATACAACGGTTTACAACTTCAACGAAATGGGTGAATGAGCCTTGCATTCATTTATTCACATTTTTGTTCCGTCATTCAACTCTTGACTCACACACTCTCAACCTTTCTCTCTTTTGTCAATGAGAATTAATGTCCTTCATTAACTTGCATTTAATTTATTTACACACTGTATGACCAAATATTGCACATCAATAGTGTATTATAACTCAAGGGTAATAAAGAGACAAACGAGAGATCGTTATGTCCAAAGATTATCCAGATTTTACGACTGGGCAAAGCAATTCAACACTCATTTCTGAGTCAGATAAATTACAATACATAAAAACGAGGAGTTCCTTGGAATTCGATTTTTTGTCATTGCTAAAGAAAACGGTATTAGAAGTCGCCCCCGTGGACGAATTAAGCATCATTTGTACTATTATGACTAATTCCATCGGTAATCCATACATTGTCGCTACCTGGGGAACGAATGTGTTTTGTCTCATGCTAATATAAATCACATTGAAAGAGTGAAACAGATGAAATTCGTTACCCAGGTGAAGGTACCAATGGAATTAGCCTTATACCTCTAATGCCTGAACTTAACACGTTAAATGTTCTATACACAAAAAGAATCGCCGAAGAGTCGGCATAGTCTAGTTGTCACGACGATGTTTCTATCTCCAAGAAGAAACAATTTCCTTGCACGGAAGCTTTTCCATGACATTTCGTCGAAGGAAATTTGGTTTTCTTTGTATAATGAGATGTGTAAACTAATTTTCCCTTTACGAAATGTCGCGGAAAGCTTCTGTTAAAGGAAAATGTTTTTCGCGGTTTGAAATTCGGAGGTTTTTCTCGGTTACACTTCTTGAAAATACAACATCATCGTCATGACAACTAAACTATGCCGAATTTTAGCGTTTTTTTCGGCGATTCTTCTTGTTGATAAATGTGCTTTGTGCCATGTTGTATCACAGTTCGAAAGATTTCGATCCCAGAAACAGATGTGAAAAGTGACAATTTTCCGAACAGTTTATCCTTGCAATTTAAACTACACACGGCGCAGCGAAACATACGGCGTTGCTAAAATTTGCGTTTTATTTTGAATGCATGTGAATTTTGCTCAAACATGGGAAACAGTCGAAATCAAAAAAGCGTCAAATTTTGTGACACCGTGTGTATAAAAATGAGCATTCCATTTCAATAATAGTGCGGAATAGTAGTCTAATGACTTAGATAGTTTTGATGAATGTATGTGGCAGGGTAATGAGACGTGAATGAAGTTGATTTAAAATTCAATTGATCGATGCACAGTGATTTCAGTTAATTTATGCTCTTACTTTATTGTGATACGGGCGCGCTGCACCAATTTTCAAGAAAACTTAGAACTGGTGCTGCAAAAATCGACTTTGTGCAACACGGTGTACAATATACCATTGTATAACCCGTGCGTGATGTCACCTATGAAGTACATACAAGGGAAGGGGGCATTCGACGAAAGCGTACGTTCCATACATTTCCAAACATTTCACCGTGTACTGTACATAAACGATTCCAAGAGTCGCAAATTCACGCTTCACGCTTTTCAACGTATATGACAGCGATATGCCGCCCACAAACTGCATAAAATTTGGCTACGCCGACGACAATGCTCTAGCCACGCAATCGAACAGCTTCGCAGAGTGTGAGAGGACCTGAAAATACTTGTAAAATAGTTCATGGTATGGGGCCTTAAGCCTAATCCTTCAAAGACGGAATAAATCAGCTTCCACCCAACGAACCAGCAAGCCAACTACGAACTTAAAGTTCAGTTTTGCCGTCAACGAGTCAAACACAACAAAAATCCAAAGTACTTAGGGGTAATGCCCGATCGGTCGCTAACGTTTCGGAAACACATGGAAAACATAGCAACAAAACTAAAAACCAGAAATAATATCTTACTAATAATACAATACTCTGAGAACATCTGCTCTTGCTCTAGTTTTCTCAGTTGCTGAATTCTGTGCACCCGTCTGGCTCAATAGCGTACAGACTCACCTGATCGATACACAACTGAATGACACACTACGCACCATCACTGGAACAATCAAATCCACACCAACTGCCTGGTTACCAGTGCTTGCTCACATCGCTCCACCTCACATCCGTCGCCAAAGCGCATTGATCAGAGAATATCATAAAATTCTCTCAAACGACCAGCTACTGATCCACCAAGATATGGTGCAGAACGGAGCGCAGCGCCTGAAATCTCGGAAACCAGCATGGAAAACAGCAGCGAAACTACTCAAGGACGGTTTTAATGGGACAGAGAGCTGGCAAAAGGAATGTATTCAAGAAAATCCAGACGCTCACAACATCATCGACGATTCATCCAGCAAAGTGCCTGGTTTCGACCCAACAAGAAGATAATGGTCCATGCTAAATTGGTTCCGCACTGAACATGGTAGAAGTGGAAATCTAATGTACAAATAGGGTGCAGTTAACCATCCGGATTGTGACTGTGGTGCTTCCTACCAAACGATGAAGCATATTGCTTCTGAATGCTCCAATAGAGCATTTCCAGGCTCCTTTCCATACGCTAAATAAATAAATTTCTACATTTTTGCGTACGAGGGGGAAAGGAGGTCTAAAAATAGTTATTTTCGGAGTACGTACTTTATATATGCCCAATGTGAAAAACTTAATATTCCTTGGCGAGTATGTGCACCAGAGTGATGAACTCCTTCAATGCGACATCGGAAAAAACGTATGAACGAGATTCTTTGCGCAAAAGACGTAGAGCCGCAGCCATTCAACAATGAGTTTCGTAGAGATCATTGGAACGAGAAATGAAGACATTCGAAACAATTTGGAATTGTTTTATCAATGGAAGAGGCAGTGAAGGGTAACCAAGTGTTCCTTTAGGATCAGGAATGGCACTTGGTTGTTAAGAAATGTCAAATGAAAAGAACCGAAGGGACCGAACCGGTAATTGGTTGCCATGAGGGATTCGTGGCGGCGCTTATAAAGCGAAGGACGAGAAATGAACACCAGCGGGTTTTGGAAAATCTGAAAACATGCAGGCAGTCAAAAAAATTTCTAGCTGAGTGCAACCTGCAAACTTCTTTTAAGCTTGGACAAGGGCGTTAGGACAGAATGTCCCAACCAAAATATTCCCTCGGACAAAATATCCCCAGACAAAATAACCGGATATAATAACCACAATTTTTACCAGGAAAAAAACCGGACGAAATATCCCCAACTAAAATTCCCGCTCAGACAAAAAATCACCTCAGAAAGTACTTATTGCGAAGTAGCAGTGCCACAGGTCGTGAAGCCTCTAGCGGGGTTTGGGGCATTTTGTATGGGGATATTTTGTTCGCTTTATGTGGGATATTTTGTCTGGGGATAATTTGTCAGGGGATATTTTGTCTTGGGATAAGGATGAGGAGAATGACAGGAATGCTGACGGGTCATAACGACCTGAGATACCATCATAATAAGATTAGACTCGGCGACGTCCCGAACTCCAGAAGGTGTGGAGACACAGAGACACAAATGAAACAGCGAAGCACTTCCTATATCGCTACACTGTTTCGGCGGCGCTTAGGGCGCGGTACTTGGATGACTCTAACCTTTCGATAGAAGAATTTCGTGAAGTGCCTTCACCAAACGTCCTTTGTTTTATCTCAGGATCCAAATGGCTAGAGGCGCCAAACGGAGTCTGACAACGATAGATCATCATTATCATCACCAAACCAACCATCATGAAGCAAAACAATAATCAAGAATACCATCACCCACCACCTCACTACACCTCATACGATATTCCGTTTTCATTGTATTTTTAAAACGGGTTACACCTAACTGATAAATCAATCAATCAATCAATCAATGTCAGATTCTGAACTGAGAGTGAAGTTGGTTGCAAGTTAGTTCCAATCGTAAAATTTCATTCATAGAAACAAACGTAGACGAATTCATGAATGAAACTAACTTCACTCTGAGTGCAAAATTTAACATTTCACAAGAATCAAGTGCCACCCCTATGTTAAGGGATGTATGCCGAAGTATTAGGCTCAGAGGTAGAGTTCTTTCTAAATCGTTATTGGAAGTGTGTAAGATTTTTGATTGGACTTGACTCTGTACCGAAAAGAAGACATTCCATAAATGAACATAAAATTAAGACTTTTAATTTCATTATTACTGTCACATAAAAAATAACGCTGCAAAATACCTGTTAATTTAAGTCGGCTCTATGAATGTCATAATTACCGGCGCTTTGTGATCAAAATGACAAAAAGAAACACGTTTTAACGACCATTACACAATAGACATCACACGGTCCGGTGTATATGATTAATGTTTACTTTTTATTCATTACGAAACAAAATACAAACGGATGCAAAACGGTACAATTCACAAGATGGTTTTTCCATTTCATTTTTCTAACCGACTAAACTAAATATAAATCTTAATTATTCATTTGTCAGCTCATTTTTTTCTATTGTTATAAATCGATTGGTCATTACACTGGGTACAGATGACTCGGCATTCGAATGGATAAATATTTAGCTGACGTTTTTATTTGTTAAAGCCAAGAGAATATTGATGTTACTTGGCTTTTTATTATAGTTTCATTCGCTTACCATTGTAACTGCTGATTTTTTATAAAATTGCAATTGTGTTTATCTTGCAATGATAAAAATCCTTTGAATAATACATAATGCCAAATCCAGAGTCATATGTACGTCGTGGTACAACGAACAACACATTATCTCTTTTTTTGTAACAAGCTAAAGTAGTTGGAAAATCGTTTACAAATAAATTAAGCGCTAATATTCATATATCTCTTCTTTCTATACTTAACGCATACTAAACCTCTGAGGAGATTGACTTTGTTTACTTAGCAGATAACTATCCATATTCACTACGAAACGAAAGGTAAAAATTCTTTGAACCAGACCATCCCACACGTTTCGAGAGGTTCCATTTTTACGTATTATTATTATTATGTTTTAAAACCTACTCGTTTGTTGTTATAATTTTTATTATTTTTTTTTTTGTATTCGTCGATTTTTCTCTCTCACAAATCTTAACGCACAAATCCTTGCATCTCTTATTTATTACTGTTGTCTCTGACGATGTAAAGTTTCTTATATTATTACATTTTTGAACTGCGGGCGCCGACTTCGACAGTTTTGCAATATTTATTATTTGATGATAATTTCTTAATTTAATATCTTTTGGTACACGAAGAAAATAAAGCCATACCGCCACCATTAATATTTCAGTGTGCAGTATCAATCAAAATTATTTTTGTTAGCTTAAGCTCTATTTTTTATTAGACAGTACCAGAGCCTGTTATTTGGGAATTTTTCTTATACTTTTTTGGGAAATTTTGATTTCAATCACTCACAACGCTCATAACCAGTTGAAAACAATAGAGAGTTTGGGCAAAGCGACTTATAGCAAAATTTATAACATATACATATAGCTATAAGTGATAAATTATATGTTTACGTTATAAGTTACAAGCTTACGTTATAAGTTATAAGTTTACGTTACGAGCTATGAGTTATAACTTATAGGTTACAAGGTTTACGATACAAGCTATAAGTTTATAGTATTGTAACTGATCCAGATCAATACTTATCAGTTTTAAAACTAACCCGGATCAGTACTGATCAGTTTCAAAACTGAGCCGGATCAATACTGATCAGTTTCAAACTGATATGTATCATTACTGATCAGTTTTAAAACTGATCCGGATCAGTACTGATCACTCTGAAAACTGATCAGTTTTAAAACTGATTCGAATAAGTAATGATCAGTCTTAAAACTGATGCGGATCAATTTTGGAACTGATTCGTACTGATCTGGGCTATAAACTTAAAATGTGAACTTATAACGTAAACTTGTGACTTATAACTTAAACATATAACTTAAAACAAATCGCTATATGTATATGCTATAAATTTGGCTATAAGTGGCTTTGCCCAAACTCTCTAATTCCATTGTGTTACATTATCCGATACGAAAAACATTTGTTCTACCCCTTTGTTGAGCGCTAGGAGGGCTTTTACGAGGGTAGCCCTAGTGCATCACACTTCGCAGATAATACAAATTAGTGCCAAAATGAAGGTATTGGAGCCTAATAAAGATTGAAATTTAAAAATAAAAATTTTGCCGATCAGACAATCTAAAATTTCGAATTTTCAACTTGTCTGGAAAGAGATGCCCGTCATCATAAAGTTTACTATTAAGTTATTATTTGGAAATATTTTATATTTGTTTTTGGGAAATTTTTGGGAAATTTTGATAATTTTCTGGAATTTTTGGGAATTTACGGGAAATTTTGGGAATTTTCGGTAACTTTTCGGTAAAGTTTAGTGAATTTTGGGAATTTGTTCCCAAATAATAGGCTCTGGACAGTACCAAGTGGCTTTCTCGATGGTTGAAGCGACATTTAGTCCTGGTTTCCACTCAAAAAAGTAGAATTTTCATTGGTTGAAAAAATCACATGACGAATGTCCTAACGGATCGGTAAGCGGAGTACTTTTTTTGAGTATAAACCAAGACTTTGCCTATTTTCGGGAATTTTATTCCCAGAAAATTCTTGAAATTGATTTTTTGGGACCTTAAATTCCCGAAAAAAGACCAATGTTCACGATTCATACATCACAATAGCTTGGGAACGTTATGTAATAATAATTATTGAGATGTCTGTCTCACCAACCCCATGCTCTGCCATAATTGAATTAAATATTTCATTCAAGGAAAATTTGAATAAATTTATTGTTTTATCTTAACGTCTTGTGTATGTAAAACAATTATAAAACTATTTTTTCTTCTATTGAAATATCGACCAGACTGTTCGTAGCCATGTACACAATTTTACTGTACACAAAAGTACACAAAAGGAAATAAAAATTCTCTGTGTTTTTTTTTTCTTCGTTACACAGCATGGCACAAAACATATATGGATTTGGTAATGTTTTCTATATAGCGTTCCTGCCATAGAGCAGGAAGATTAATTTTTATTTAAAAATTGTTGTATTCATGGCAATGAATTAAAAAAGGATTTAGTTGCATTCGTAACGTCAAATCCGATATGCTTCTAAAATTAAGTTTATGGGATTTGATATTTTAGTGTGCAATATTTTCATAGAAACGAAATGAACCGACAGATTGAATAATTCAAATTGAATTTTACTTATGCATGGTAGACTCGTGATTAATTATTGTCACCGAATTAACGTGAACAATTTGTTGTTGTATTTAATGAACTCTATGGAGCTTTAAGCTTCAATTACATTTCCTTGTCTCGAATTACCAGATCCGGGCGCCGTTCAAAAATTTTCGGCGGCGGAGTAAGGGTTTTTTTTAAAAAGTCGTCGGCGGCTGAAACCTGCTTAGGGTAGACGGCTTACGTCAAATTTTATTCCACGTCGGCGGGGAAAATCGGCTGACCCAAAATAAAAATTACAAACAAAGAGAAAGCCAATTGGAGGAAGAACAAAAAGTAAAATTTAAAAAAAATGGAAAGATTTTTCGAGTTAGAACACGATTTTAATACATTTTTAGAGACAATCTGGTTTTTCCGATTTATTGACCACCCTCGCTTCTCTGTCATATTCTGTTTGTTTCCTCAAAACATCCGCCCCTCCCCCTCACCAGACGTCAAATAAGTATTGCTACGGACGAAAGACTTTGTTTGCTGGACAAATGATTGGCTCATTCTTTGCAAGAACTGAAAAAACATAACTAACCGAACGGAGTAAGCGAGAGGCAAATAATGCTCACATAGTGAAAAGAATGAAAAAGCTGATAGACAGACTTTTTATAAACTCCCATGGTAATAGACCACAAAGTAGTCAACATATGCCTTGGAGTACAATCTTTCACGTTTTTTGAAACCATTGCGCTACGAGAAAAACTCTCGACCGCGATTTCAACAACGGATTAAAGGCCGCTACCTTACTTCAATCGATTAAGGAAAGACAATCTAACGAAACAAAACAAAACATGCTGATTTCGGCGTATCACGCCCTCACATACATACTCACATATCACTCTGTGAGCATTGAAAGCAAGTTTGCGTACTTTATTACGTAGTGGTGCGGTTCGCCGAGGAAGCCGAAAACATCTGGAGTTAATACCATCTAAGATGGAACTTCCAGATTTGTGCAGTCCAGTGACGATTTTCATTTTTTAATGTAAATGGTCAAGAAATGAACCATCTGACAATCTGTACTTCCAAAAATATTAACAAAAATGAAGAGTTTTGTTAATAGATTGCGGAAGTTTTTCAGTGTATAAAAGCAAGCGTTGAAAGTTCAAAATTTGTATTTGTTCTGTGTCTGCGCTGATATACACATTGTCCTGCAAGACATAGGTGTACTGATGAAATCACATACTTTGTTTGGTATGTGAGGGCGTGATACGCCGAAATGAGCATGTTTTGTTTTGTTTCGTTAGATTGTCTTTCCTTAAACGATTAGAGGCAAATATATAAGGAATCGAAGCAAATGTCACTTCGTTACCAACACGGAATGAGCCAATTCTCAATTCGCCTTCGTAAATTGTTCAAGGTGATGTTGCAGTGGCTCTAGGTCAAAAAACCACCGGATAAAAAAAACCCGGACCAAATAACCCCGGACGAAATAACCCCCCAGAGGTTATTTTGTCCGGTTTCAGGAAGTAATGAAATGTTAAAAAAGAATCCGGACAAATTTCGCACAAAGCATGGTTTGCATATGTTGTTTTTATGATTTAGGGGCGCTGCCCTCTAAACCCATGCGTCTGCGGCGAGCTACAATATGCCCTGAAGGCGGCCTTACAAGCATGGGGCTCTGCCCCAAACCCCGCCTGGGGCTCCACCCCTTAGACCCCCCAAGGGGGGCGATACCCCCTTGACCCCCCATCGCGGGGGCTGCCGCCCCTCGTCCCCGCTTTTTTTTACCATAAAGTTCAGGCCTGCGGCGCAGCGCCTTGCTTGTTATCCGGGGGTAATTTTGTCCGGGGGTAATTTTGTCACGGTGTTATTTTGTCCCGGTTATTTTGTCCGGGGGTTATTTCGTCCGGGTTATTTTGTCCAGTTTTTTTTTTGTCCAGGGGTTTTTTTGTCCGGGGTTTTTTTGTCCAGGGGTCGTTTTGTCCGGATGACGTTGCAGTAGCCAAGTCGGGGAAGGCAGGCAGGGAAAGGTGCCAAAAAATTATATTAGGGAGGTTTTAATCTAGTATCCAGTACATTACGGCGCAAGAGTTTTTGATTTGGCCCCAGGCTGCCCTCTATGTGACCTTGAACAATGAGAAAGAAGGCAGCCTGTTGCCAAAAATTGAAGAATATAACTATGACGGCATTGACGAATGCTTCACAACGCACCAATTTTCATCTTGGCACCGGGCTGCCGCTGTCTTCTACATTTAAACGAGCGTAGCTGAAGAAGGCAGCCTGAACATTGATTCTGAACATCGCCGAGTGTAACATTAGGTACCCCCATTTATAATTATAGTTTATATCTACCAAATTTCGCGATCGAAATAGTGCCAATGAAAATAACTAAAAGAAGACAATTTTCTTCCTTACGCAACAAAACAGTCAAGGAATGGGTTGACTTATTGATCAATAAACATATGTAGTGAAACTTACGTCTTGTCTAATATTCGAATCGCAAAGTCTTATCAGACGTTTAAACTTTGCAGAGAAAACTAGTCACACTACCTACATACCGTTCAAACTATTCAACACACACGGCTCGACTGAATAATCAATTTTCGCAGAGTCTTCCCAACTCACATTTTAAGCATAAAATTTCTATGCAACAAAATTGAATATTAACAATAATATTAAATGCTGTGTCAATGCTCCGATTACCGACCATGAACTAAAGTGAAAAGCAAACAATCATATCGCGTTCTAAGCGTGGGAACGATCGAAGGTGTTTGGAAAAAATAAAGAAAACTTTTTTAAGTTAAGTGAAAATAAACGGAGAGTAAAAATAGTTACCGGAAACTCATCAGTGTTACATTGCCAATGAGCTACAAAGTTTACAAATTAATCTGTAGACTTAATGAATTCGAGTGTATATGTGGTAGCTGATTCTTCAATCGGTGCAAGGAACCAAATACAATATTCTCAGCCGAAGACGAACGGATTGAGTTGTCGGAATTAGTTTGATCAACTTAATATCAAGTCAATATTTTCCATATGCTAATAAGTCATAAAATAAACAAGCGAAAAAGTTTCGGTAACATCGTCAATCTCATCATGGACTCTCGAGTCCTTCTCTTCTTAGTATATTGGAGAATAAAACATCTTCTCCTCCCTAGACCTTTGTTTCGGTCGATCTATATTTTATCTAATGTGTTAATAATTTGTTAATTGCCTTCGCGTGTCTCACTCCCGGTTTCTGTTCGTTATAAATTATTATTTTCATTTTGTAACGCCTTCATAAATTAAATTTTATATGTTACTTCAATGGTGGCATCACTGATGATTCCGATAAAGTTATATAGTCCGGGCGCTAATGCAATTCGGTCATTTTTCTTTGAACTTCATTATCTGTGCAGCTCACCATGGAATCGTCTAACGCGTTATTTTTGTGTTTGGATCCTCCCATCCTCCCTCCATATTTCGACTTCCTTAAAAGAACGAGGAAATCGATGTCACGACTTTTATGGTTGGGATGATGTGTCACTATCTGTGTGAAGTTTCGCTGAGCACAAAATTAACATGTGACATCTCCGAGACACTTCAACGCCACCTTGGAGACGAATCGATGTCCACATGTATGATAGTGCATTATAACACCATGACTATAATCGCGTTATTGTAGTCGAGTTGGAGTGAACGAGATCAACCTTGACTTTCCTTTTTTTATTGTGGAACACACTAATCCGTAGCCTATAATGCAAGGTCCTATCACATGCTTGTGAGTTATTGGAAGAAAACTGAGCAGATTGTAATCAACATTGACGGGAACGAGATCACATGCACTTGTCGATTAAAATACGCTGACGGCCGCAGAAATTTTAATAGTCATGTGGACTACGTATGCGAGGCAGTGAAAGCCAAGGCAGCACTGCCCAGAATAATTTCGAATGTGTTTGCTCGCTCCGAGCAAGTATTACTCTATCGATATTGTGCTACGGGGCACAGAATGAAGAAAAATGAGGGCCAAACTACCAAAGCAGCTAGTGCGAAATTAAGAGCCGAATCACTGAGAGAGTGGCAGCAAGAGTGAGACTCTACGGACAAAGGAAGGTGGACCCATAGACTCATTCCGAACGTAACGACATGAGTACAGAGGAAGCACGGTGAGGCTAACTTCCAGCTGACACAGTTCCTGTCGGGTCAAGGGTGCTTCAGAAAAAACCTGTTCAATTGTGGATTCGCAGAGTCACCTTTCTGCACGACATGCGATAAAGAAGAAGCAACTAGGGAAAGCTTTTCGAACAGGAACGATGTGAGCTGCGAGTAGACCCGACAACATAATTTCGGATATGTGTCGTGATGGGGAGGTGTGGAAAGTGGCAGATAATGTAGTTGTAAAGATAATGGAAAAGCTACAAACATGGAGAGATGAACAGCGAACAGAGGCAGTTAACCGGAGAATGAGAGCGTAGGTGCGAAAGCGCAGCCTCTCCTCGAGGTAATGCTGTAAGGCGGTTCCGGGAAGACGAGAGCATAGTGAACAAGGAAGAAGGCTTCGGTTGTTAGGTCGTCGAAAGATGAAATCCAACACTACCTAGGCCTAGGACGACGGAGTGCTTATGAAGGTTTCCTCACCCTTGAATTCTTTCAAAGGTCTCCTCACTAACTCACCCACTCAAGGGCTTCAGTCCTTATGTTATACTCACGACAATCAATACTATAATTGCGCTGATTATAGTCGAGTCCATCCTTAATAGTATATTTTTAACCAAGGGATATATATAATGGCGCGATTATAGTCGAGGTGAAGTGAATGTCCGAGGGGCTATGGCCCGAAGAATATTCACGAGCCGATACTATAATCAAGCTATTTATCCCTTGGTTAATACGATAGTTTATATCGTTTGGGTATATAATTCGCAATTTGACTCGTGGCTCTTTTTGATTTCCTTTGAGTTTTGACGTCATGATATTATAGACCGGATTATAATGAAAATTATAGTCGAATCGAAAATTATAGTCGGATTATAATGAAAATTATAGTCGAGTCGACCATAATATGCGTATTATATACCTCCCAGTTTGTATGAAACTCGACTATAATATGGTCATTATACCCCTACTTTCAGGTATATAAATGGTTAATTATATGCCCGAATGATATAAATGCTATTATGCTACAGTACATTGTATCGATGTATGGAACTCGACTATAGTGCGCATTTTATAGTAATATTCTCTGTGACATTGAGTGCTACAATCGACTGATTATTGGCGCCAATGCAAATAAATCTTGTCTATTCCTATACACCTGCAAATAGTCGATTTTTTTACTGAACAATGATGCAGGAACTGCAAATAAGTCATTTTCCTTAAAACGTTAACAATTTCAATGAATTTAATTTTTCTGACACAAGCACCCGCACTACATAAGCTCAATATTGCATGGAGAAATATTTTTTATTTATTGTCTTCTTTTCCCTGCGTTCACAAAAGGTAGAAAAGATTTTCTAAGCCATTCCATACAACCGAAGTCGTAATGCGTTTACAATCGTTTCCAATATTATCGTGTGGGTGGTAACGACGATAACAGTATCGTTAAAATTCATTGCGTTGATTTTTTGTTATTTTATCGACTTGATTTTAATTTAATAAAAATAAATCGCTTAAAAATGAGTGTTAAACGGCCCACATGATGATTTTTTATTATTTATTGTCTAAACATTTTTATTAGCTAATGATTTCAAATTTATTGTGTGAAAAAATCGAGAAATCTGTAATTTTTAACAATAAAAAATCGTGATTTCCAATAGAATTAACCAATCGATTGGTGGATAAGCGTTGGTTATTGCTTTTTCGCTGTATCGGCCACTACTTCGTTTAATTGTGGATTTTGTACTTATTTGTCTGGATTTAGATTGAGTTCAACAAACTCATAGATATTTTCTTAAATGCTACGTGATGTTAGAGAAATAATAAAAAAAAATTTTTGTCATTTTTCCAGATGAGCGGCAAACGGTCGCGTAGCTTCAAGTGTGCCGTCCATCATCGTGATCGCGAAGTTTGTTCCGAAAACGATTTTCATATCTTTCTCGAACCAACACCGTTATTCAGAAGGTAAGTTCTCCATACAAAAATCTTTAATTAACACAGAAGAACTTTTCCATCCTCACGAAAAGCTCATAAATTTGAACATTTTCTTGAGTTCGGTAAATGGTTCAATTAATTACCCAATATCTCATTGATCTTACCAACAATAACGCCAAAAGTTTAATGCGAGAAAAACTTCAACCGTTCCATAAATCAACAAAATTGTGTACAGAAATTTCATTTACAAATTTTGGAATTTGGCAACCGAATTACTGCATTAATATTTCATTAGCTCAAAGAAATAAAGCACCAGCAGCTTAGCAACAAACTGTAGATTCCTTGCTGATAATAAATCAATTGATTGAAACATGTTCTGACTCATAGTTGGTTTATTAGCTGCGTCTTTTCCCTTCCAATCTTAATTTTATTCATTAATTCAGACATAAACGAAACTTTCTCAGAGCGGAAAGGGGCGATAAATAGTCTAGTAATGTAATTTTCATTATTATCCATACGCGGAAGAACATAAAGTCACTAGACTTTATACCTCATAGGTCACCTCAAAAAAAATCGGAATCAAGTTCACACACATGAATTCGACCTGAGCTAGTTTCGAATCATAGATGGCACTAGGTTTGTGTGTAATTTACAATCCTTAAAAAGTTGTCATTAAAGTGGTGTCAGAACAGCCAAGAGCAAGTGGGTGACAGTCCTTTGTTCTGAAACGTGCAAATGCTATTCAGAGTGAAGTTAGCTACAGTTGGGATCGTAACTAACTTCATTACAAATAAATTAGCCTGATCTCATTCATAAATTTACCAAAATCAGCTGACTTCATTGACAAATTCAAAAAATCAGCTGATTCGTTTGTAATGAAGTTAGCTACGATCGCAACCGCAGCTAACTTCACTTTGAATAACATTTGCACGTTTCAGAACAAAGGACTGTCACCCCCTGGGCCAAGAGTGAAATGACACCAAGAGCGAATTGACACCAAGGCTACCATCACAAAGAAGGCAGCCTGGTGTCAGCAATAAATGTATAGAACTTTGGCGTCATTGACGAGTTCTTTACGACGCACTAATTTTCAATTTGAAAACAGGCTGTCGCTGTCATCTTCAGTTCCACAAACACAACTCAAGAACGCAATCCAGTGTCAAGATTAAAGTTATTTCATTGTTAAATATTTCTTTAATCACAGTGATATGCTTTAATTTTTGACAGCAGGCTGCCTACTTTGTGTCATTGATTCATGACAAAGTACGCAGCCTGGTGTCAAATTTAAAAATACATTTCCATCTCCAGCATACCCTAACACCCCCTGATACCAGGCTCACCAGACAAAAATACTCCCATCTACTCCCTGATGACTGCGTACTTTACATTCAAGACCCAATAATGGAGGAAGTTTGAATCTAGTGCATGTCCTAAATAATTGAAATCATAAATTTGCCTCTCATAGATTCTGTGTGATCAATAATAGTATATTACTAACCAAATGATATAATAATGCGGCGATTATAGTCGAAGTGAACAAGGGGCTCTGCCCCTAAATTTTCATTGAGGTTTGACGTCAGAATATTATAGCCGGACTTTAATGAAATTTATGCTCGAACCGAAAATTATAGTCGAGTCGACCATAATATGCCTATTATATACCAGTTTGTATGAAACGCGACTTTAATATGGTCAGACATGTAAATCACTGTCTATCTTTTAGAAAATTTTCGGGATTTTTCTCGAATTTTCGCGAAATTTTTTTTTTTTGCTAAAAATTCGGTGAAATTCCATTAATTTCTATAAAATCATGAAAATTTTGTAAGAAACTCGCTAAATCTTTGAAAAAAAATTGCGAAAAATTAAAGAAAATCACGAAAATTTTCTAAAAGAAAGACAGTGATATAAATGGCTAATTATATGCCCAAATAATTTAGAATATTTTATAAATTCTCTTTCCAGAATGGTTCATGTAATTGCAATGGAAGTTCTACCGGAAGAACGGGACCGGAAGTATTACGCAGATAATTATTCATGTTGTCCACCACCTCTGTTTGTTATATTTATTACATTAGTCGAGGTGAGTACAATCCAATAAAGTTCGATTTATTTCCATATTTCGTCAAACATTTTACTCGTTAATAAGTGCGAATCATGTGTTTCTCATGCGTATTCGGCATGTTTTTCATCTTAGGGGTCATTCACAAACAGCAGCCTCTAACAAAAAAGTGAGACAAATTGGGATATAAAAATGTAGTAGGTACGGTAGGGCTTTAGGCAGATGGCATTTTTTCCAAAAGGCTCAACCGATCACCCTAAACTTTTTTTTCCCTGAAAGGTACATGCCTCCCATGATTCAAGTTCGAAGATGAAGATAATCGGCCAAGTAGTTCCGGAGATATGGTCAAAGAAGTGGAGGTCGGACATGAAATTTTCGAGGGTCGATGAAAATTTTTCGCAAATACCTCAGCAAGTATAGCACCGAAATTCCTCATTTTGGTGTCAAATGAAAGCATTTGATGTCACAAAACTGGGAAAAAAATTTTAGCGAGCACATGTCTCAGGTTTTTAGGAAATATGGCCCTATCCTTGGGATATGGTCACTTCTTGAATTGGGAGGGATGACACATATCTCTAGAACTATGAGAGTTAAAAAGTTGCTTCCAAAGGCGAAGTTGTAGAGAATCGAATTTAAGCGAGCACATGTTTCAGGATTTTGGGGAAAATTGGCCACTTCTTGAATTTTAGGGATGACTTATATCTCTAGAACTATGGCAGTTAGAAAGTTGGTGGAAAATGAAGGTCTCAGATGTCAAAAGACGTACTTCGGTAAGGCCTTAGACATTACCTTGGATAATTTCAACGGATCTTTTAAATTCTCATAGTTCTAAAAGAACTTAAAACATTGATTTGTTTGCTCATTTTTATTGTTTAGATACGTTCGAGTCTTTTTGCAACATCTATTCCGTTTGCCACATCTATTCTGATACGTACGGGTCTTTGGTTATGTTTACTCATTTCATTTTGTGAAGAAATTTAGGAATGAACGCCGACTCAGATCTTTTTTTTGCAATTCACTGAAGTATATAATCTTAGATGGGAAGGAACAGATGTTAGGAGGGGCGAAGAAAATTTCAGAGGGGGTGGAGCCCTGATTAATTGATTCCACGTAAAAACATCCAAGAAGCAACAACAACTTTACTTTTATTCGTTGATTTACCTCTTCCCCCTAGGAAAAGATGAGTGACGTCTAGTGGAGGAAGATAAGTGTTCCCAAAATGATGTAACAAAAAAAATCTATGAAAAAGGGGCACGGGATTTGTGAACGACCCCTCATTTGTCAGACATTTAATTTGGGACAAGTAAATGTAAATCTACAAGTATACGACACGGTATAACATTTGACAAAATCATTGTAAAAAAATGGTATGTGGGAATGGAAACATGATTTTTTTTTTGGTTAGGTAACAATATACGTTTTTAATTTATGAATATTGGTTCAATGACCCAATGTTTCATAAGTTTTATTTAAATAAATTCATTTATTTGTTTGTTTTAATCATTACAATGAAATTAATTGTCATCACTTTCGGTTCTGGAACTTCCCGTCTTTTGACTGTTCAATAACAAAATTCCTATTCTCAGGCATTGTTAGCCAGACAGAAATATCAACAAATAATAAATATTAAAGAAAAAAGAGATATACAAATAAAGTGTAACATTACACAGTCAATATCCCGCTCATTATTTAAACAATAAAATAATAAATAAACTGAAAAAAAAGAAATACACAACAAACTAATATAATAAAACAATAATCAAAATATATGTGGGAAAGTATTTCCAATTTAAACCATTTCAAATAACACAGAACCACCAAACCAAAACAAATATTTCTTCACCTTCCATTTGTACACAATATGTAACATTTTCATTCATATACTCGTATGTGGACTATTTTTTTTTACATTTAGTTGTTTATAACTATTGTTTAACTCACTGGTATTCCATGATGATGATACGTACAAAAAATATACAATGTGTACGGCAATATTGTGTCTTAATCAGTTATACAATTCCACAATTCAATATTTGATTCGTAAATTATTTTCTTTTAATTTTCTCTTGATTTGTTATACTTCTTTCGATTTATTTGAATTCTTTCTTCATCTTTTTTTTTGTTAAAACTGAATTTAGAGAAATTTATCTTCAAATTTCGTTAACTGAATAATTTGTGATGAACTAGTTCGTTTCATCATTTTTTTTTTTTTTTGACTTTGAAATATAATTTGCCGATTAAATTTACCATCCGGTAAATTAATGTTTTTTTATACGTATAAGTGTTTTGAGAGCCGTATGATAGAAAGGCGTAAAAATAGTCGAAAAATAACGAAAATTTAGAATTCTTATCGGCGGATAACTTGATAATCCTGGTATTAGGTCTACGGGTAGGTCAAGGAAGAAATTAAATCGAATCAAACGGGCGATCGGCTGGCACAAGGAGAGAGGGAGCCACATGTCCAAAATGTCCGAAAAATCCTAATTTTGGAAAAATGTCCAAAATGTCTTGAACTTTTTTTGGCAAAATGTCCTTTTTTTGGTGTTTTTGAACTTCGCCAGGTAATAGAGAGTTTGGGCAAAGCGATTTATAGCCAAAGTTATAACATATACATATAGCTATCAGTAATAAGTTATATGTTTACGTTAAAAGTTACAAGTTTTCGTTAAAAGTTATAAGTTTACGTTACGAGCTATAAGTTATAATATATAAGTTACAAGTTTACGGTACAAGTTATAAGTTTATAGCCCAGATAAGTATTGTAATTGACCCAGATCAATACTAATCAGTCTTAAAACTAATCCGATGCGGTGCTAATCAGTTTCGTAACTGATCCGTATCGCTACTGATTAGTTTCGAAACTGATCCAGATCAGTACTGATCAGTTCCGATACTGATCCGGATCAGTACTGATCAGTTTCGTAACTGATCCGTATCAGTACTGATCAGTTTCGAAACTGATCCAGATCAGTACTGATCAGTTTCGTAACTGATCCGTATCAGTACTGATCAGTTTCGAAACTGATCCAGATCAGTACTGATCAGTTTCGAAACTGATCCGGATCAGTGCTGATCAGTTTTAAAACTGATCCGGATCAGTGCAGATCAGTCTGAAAACTGATATGAATCAGTACTGATCTGTTTGAAAACTGCTCCGTATAAGTACTTATCAGTTTTAAAACTGATGCGAATCAGTAATAATCAGTTTCAAAACTACTAATTCAAATCAGTTTTGAAACCGATCAGTTCTGATGCGGATCAGTTTTGGAACTGATCAGTACTGGTATGGATTAGTAACAATACTGATCTGCGCTATGAACTTATAACGCTTATAACGTGAACTTGTGACTTATAACGTAAAGATATAACTCAAAACAAATAGCCATAATGTATGTTGTAAATTTGGCTATAAGTGGCTTGGCCCAAACTTTCTAATGAGTTCCTAAGTTTCGTTGAAAAAATGTTTTTCACCAGCAATGGGAACGTGATTACTTTTTGCCAAAGCAAAACAAAGAGATGAAGGGGTTAGCTCAGTGGTAACGCACTGGCTTTCCACCAAGAATATGCGTGTTCAATCCCGGCGAGGACAAAATTCTGTATAGGATTTTTCTTCAACTTGTAGCATGATAGTATCGTTCCTTAGCATACCCAAGCTTCCAAATGTGTGTAGATGTGGTGTTTGGTTTCCATAACGAACCGTATATAGAAGATTGACACCTTGGTCGAAAAGAGAAGTCTCAGCTTCTTTCGAGACTTCTCTTTTCGGCCAAATGAGACCAAAAATCCTCAAAAAGGACAACTTTTTCATGGAAATTTTCACTTTGAGACATCTCATTCACTTCTCACTGAGACGTTTGAGACGTCTCATTCACTTCTCACTGAGACGTTTGAGACGTCTCATCCCAAAAACTTTTTTCACTCAGGTTACGTCATAAAGATCTCTCATTGACCAGTTTGACTAAATTTGTCTCGGGGACTGCTGCCTAAATGAAAGAAAGAAAAGAGAAATGAAAATTTCGTTCCAAAATGATTGACTATTCTGTCCGTCCACTCTCAGTTATTTCTATTCTTAAATGTTTGACAGAAGTCCTTGAGAAAGGTGCTCTCCGAAACTCCCTTATACTCCAAGAAACGATTATATTCCTATCCATTGACATATTTTACACTATTACGTTATTTTCCTGGTACTTGGTACATTGTCTGGATATATTTACTTGCAACAACAGCACTGTAGCATGCTTGGTGCCGGAACAGGTGAGTTGTTCAGTGGGATGTAATTTTTGGAACCAACAAAGCGACTCACAGCTTCAATTTCACACTTAATGATGCCAATGATGCGTCGTCATTATTCTTCATTGAACGGTTTTACACAAGGTTATGTGAAAATTTGTCAACTAAATGCTTTCAGTGACATTTTTCTTCTAAGAATAGATCTTTTTTTGTAATGATGCATGAACGGTGCATAGACTTTTTCAGTTTTATTTTCGTTATGGTGAGGAGACTTTCCAAAGACTGGAAAAAATTTTTATCACTTTCTCGTGCTAATACCACTATAATTAGCTATATTGTACCGTAAAGGAGGTTTGATAAATTGCTATTTCAATCAATGTGAAGAAATTCAACTGCATAAAGTTATAGCTAATGGAAAGAAGGTGTGACGGTCCTATGCGATTCTTATTTTGTCAATTTTTCAATGAATCGTAAAATGTAAAAAAAACGCACTCTTCCTTGTCTGCAATATTCCATACGAATGAAGATATTTTTGAAATATCTGTTTTGTTCCCCCCTCCTCCAACGTAGACGCCATTTATGAACGATCCTTAGTTACTTGTCCAAGGAAATTTTGACTGAGCAAGAGACTTTTAAAATGTATCTGTAATATCTGATTGAGACCTAGAAATAAACTTGAAGGCTGCAACGTTACTTATTCGTTGGACTAGCTGAATGACGTAGAACTCAATAAACCATTGTCATGAGTATTGGAAAGTAGCGACAGAGTGTAGTCCACATTGAATCATTTTTGATTCCTATGTGAATCATCTGTGATTTCCCAGTGAATCATCTGTGATTCCCCAGTGGATCATCTGTGATTCCCCAGTGAATCATCTGTGATTACCCAGTGAATCATCTGTGATTCCCCAGTGAATCATCTGTGATTCCCCAGTGAATCATCTGTGATTCCCCAGTGAATCATCTGTGATTCCCCAGTGAATCATCTGTGATTCCACAGTGAATCATCTGTGATTCCCCAGTGAATCATCTGTGATTTCCCAGTGAATCATCTGTAATTCCCCAGTGAATCATCTGTGATTCCTCAGTGAATCATCTGTGATTCTCAAGTGAATCATCTGTGATTCCCCAGTGAATCATCTGTGATTTTACAGTGAATCATCTGTGATTCCCCAGTGAATCATCTGTGATTCCCCAGTGAATCATCTGTGATTCCCCAGTGAATCATCTGTGATTCCACAGTGAATCATCCGTGATTCTCCAGTGAATCTTATGTGATTCCCCAGTGAATCATATGTGATTCCCCAGTGAATCATATGTGATTCCCCAGTGAATCATCTGTGATTCCACAGTGAATCATCTGCAATTTCCCAGTAAATCATCTGCAATTTCCCAGTGAATCATCTGTGATTGCCGGGTGAAATATCGGTGATTCCACGGTGAAGGATGCACACACGGAGACGGACCGGGACGTACAGGAAGGGTGAAAACATAAAGTAGCTATCGCTACTCAATAAAGTTATTCTAAAGCTATAATTGATCTGACTCTCTGTGACTTTGAATTCAAATTTAATTAAAAAATAAATACATGTTACAATAAGTTTATAAGCCGGTAACAACTAACCTTATTATTAACGTTTTTATTTTTATTTTTTAAATATCCGAAAACTCCACCGAATGTAATCATTGTATCTAAATATTTTAATGAATACTGAAATGAATTGTCTGTTGTTTTCCCCAAAAAACCTATTACATTACACCGGATACACATGACTCTATTTTCACTTCTATAATTTCACGCGTCGTTCGGTAAATGTTATTATTATATCCATCGTATCCACTTATTACCATTTTTTAACCAAAAAAAAAAAAAAAAAACACGAATGATGAAGAAAAAAAAATGTTTATTTAGACAAGTTACAATCATGAAGTGTTGGATTTGATGACGTTATTGAAGTTAGAATTCGAATTTGAAGAAGGTTAGATGTTAGTGGAACGATAACTCATTACATCTCCTCTGTCGAAACGAGGAAAAAAACAATTGAAATGTGTTGAAAAAGCGGTGCACAAACAGACCAATTTTGACTTGAATTGATAAATGACCGATTGAATGAAATTGTTTGAGTTCGTGCTTTGAATGATTAGGCTAGATAATTATGTGGAATATTTATGTCTCAATGCACAACCGAAAGGAATATCAAGGAATATCTCAATTTTTCAATTCCACAAAATTCTCAGTTCCGATTGTTTTTGTTTCGTTTCTTTTAAACCTCTATTGGATATCATCACTTATATTATGGTTACCATAGGGCTTCCCACTGCCCCAACAATGTTTTATCAGGTTTGCATCTCAATTAAAGTTTTCATTCTCATTTTCAAACATCGTAATGGTGACATAACCTCAATGCTGCCGCGTTTTTCGGATGTTATGTTGTTCTAATGTGAAGCAATCGGTGTTTTGTTGTTTCGTTGTTTGTTATTTTGAAATGCAATTTCAAGTCAATGTGATTTATAATTACGGATACGGGCTTCGCTATTCGCATAGCTATCGCTTTGGCAAAATATGGATGAGCTTGCGCATAGCACTTTAGGCACGTGTGTTAAGTCCCCATTGAGGCTTGTACTTCCGGTGCGGTTCGGCTTACCAGGCCGTCCCACTGTATTCACAAGCGGTAAAAATAATTTGGCTCAGCCTCGGACGAGTGTTGGTCACGGGGTACGACCAGCCTCGGACGAGTGTTGGTCACGGGGTACGACCAGCACAGGACATAACAGGTACCCCATCGTTGACGATCAGGCAATGTAAAAAGGTTGGTGGTTTGTTTATTGGAAGTCTAAACGTGAATGGGGGTTTTCGGTGTCGCAAGGATGAAATGGTAGAATTGGCTGAGGATTACGGTGTAGATATCTTAGCATTGAGCGACATTAGAACTAAGGGACAGCGAGAAGAGCAGGTGGGCGGCTATAAAGTGTTTTTGTCTGGCGTTCAGTCTGGTAGGGCAAACTGGGGAGTTGGATTGGCTATCAAGCAGGAATTAGGAAAATTTGTCTTGAATGTTCGCTGCGTAAATGAAAGGATTATGTGGATATCTATTAAGTTAGCTGGGGGTATTTATCGGCTGGTTAGTGTTTATAGCCCATGCGAGGGTAGCAATGCTGGCGACCTCGACGCCTTTTACGAGCAGTTAGGAGATGTTGTGGCAAAAAGGCAAAGTGAGTGTGTGGTTTTGTTGGGCGATTTTAATGCGAGGATAGGGAACAGTAAAACCAATGCAGGTTATGAAAGGGTGGTAGGCAAATTCGGGGAAGATACTTTGAACTCAAATGGAAAGCGGTTGTTAGATTTCTGTGATTTCAATGGGTTAGCAGTAACCAGCTCTTTCTTTAAGCACAAATGGATCCACCGGTACACTTACGTCAATGAAAGTTGGGATCATAAGTCAATAATTGATTACGTAATTATAGAACAGGACAAGAGGCAGGAAATATGTGACACGCGTGTTTTCAGGGGTTTCACCTTCGGCTCGGACCACTATCTTTTGGGTGCACATCTGTCGGTTGGTAAACTCTGTCAGGCTAAAAGGAAGAAAAAGGTAGTTCGCAGATTTCGCGTAGGGAAGTTCAAGGAGGAGGAAGTTAGGGCTCGTTTCATGGCAAAGTTCACAGAAGGTTTTGAGGGGCTTCCTTCGGACTGCGGGGACATCGAGGCTGAGTGGGCAAATTTTAAGGAATTTGTTTTGAGTGCAGCTGAGGAATGTCTGGGTAGTGTCTCTAGTGGAGGTAGGAACAAAAGGACGGGTTGGTGGAACGCCGATATCAAAAAGGCTGTGTTGGAGAAAAGAAAGCTTTATTTGGTTTGGTTACAGGATAAAACGGGTGAGAAGAAAGGAGCTTACAGGGCTTGTAGTCAGGCGGTTAAGGCTCTAGTTAAAGAAGCAAAGGACCTCGCGTGGAAGAGGTTCGGGGAAGAATTGGAAGAAGCAGGTCAAGGAAAGGGTAAAAAATTCTGGTCGGCGGTTAAGGATATTAGGCGTGGTGGTGAAAAGGAGGGCTGCGGTAGCATTTTGGGTAAAGATGGCCAGTTAATTACGGATAAGGGAGAAGTGCTGGAAACCTGGCGTGATTACTTTCAGGATCTATTTGCATCTGTCAATCCGGTAGTGGCACCTGACAGAAATCAGTTTTCTAACTCGGAGGGTGAGGAAGAAATTACATTAGAGGAGGTGACACGAAAGGTCAGCAGGCTGAAGGCAGGAAAATCCGCAGGTGTAGACGAAATTAGGACAGAATTTATTAAGAATAGCGGGTCTGGTGGGATCCAATGGCTTTGTAGGATTTTAATTTAGCCATGAAGTCCTCAGTAGTACCCGCTGACTGGAGCTTCGGTGTTATTGCTCCGATCTTTAAGAAGGGCAACCGTAAAGTTTGTAGCAACTACAGAGGGATTTCACTTTTGAGCGTGGTCGGAAAGGTTTATGCTAGTGTGCTAGTAGATCGGGTTAGGGTTATAGTGGAAGAGGTTCTGGACGAGGCTCAGAGTGGTTTCAGACCTCTGAGAGGGTGTCAGGATCAGATCTTTTGTCTTAGGCAGGCTATAGAAAAGCTCTTGAGAGGAATATTGATCTGTACTTATGCATCATCGACTTGGAAAAGGCATTTGATCGGGTACCGAGGCAAAAGCTGTTCGAGGTGCTTAGCGAATACGGGATTAATGGAGGTTTATTGGGCGCCATTAAAAGCATCTACTCAGGGAACAAGGCTGCGGTAAGGATAGATGGTGAAATTAGTGAGGCTTTCGAGGTTAATGAGGGCGTTCGTCAGGGTTGTTGTCTCTCTCCTCTTCTGTTCATAATTTTCATGGACAAAATCATCAAGCAGGCAAATTTGCAGGGGAATGTGGACATTGGGGATGTAATTATGAAAATCCTGGCCTATGCGGATGATTTAACCCTATTAGCAGATAATGCCGATGATTTGCAGAGGGGGATTGACTGCCTGA
>CM055404.1:146537748-146552523 GCA_029228625.1 Pseudolycoriella hygida
AGGGGGATTGACTGCCTGAATGTAGCATGTGAGGAGTACGGGATGAAGATAAGCGTCGGCAAAACAAAGGTTATGCATGTTGGCAAATTTAGGAAAGACGTAGTGTGCAGTTTAAATGGGGAGCAGTTGGAACAGGTTTCTGAGTTTAAATATTTAGGAGCCATGTTTTCAGAGGATGGCAAGTTAGTTAGGGAATTTGAGGAAAGGAGGAGAATGGGAAATGCGGTGGCCAGTCAGTTGAGGTCTCATGTGTTTAACAGGAAGGGATTAAGTAGTGGCACAAAGTTAGCTATTCACAGATCAATCTTCAGGCCAACAATTTTATATGGTAGTGAAAGTTGGGTGGACTGCGGATACCTTGTGCATGACTTGGAGGTTTCAGATATGAGGGTTCTTAGGAGCATAGAAAAAGTGAATCGGAGGGAACAGTGGGACAATCATATCAGGAACGACGACATCAGAGAAAATTTAGGGGTTAGGTCAGTGGAGGAGGCGGCAAGGGTTAGTCGTCTGAGATGGTACGGGCACGTTCAAAGGATGGGTAATAGTAGGCTCCCAAAGAGGATATTGAGTGCACAGGTCCCGGGTGTACGTCCTAGGGGTAGGCCAAGGAGAAGGTTCATAGACTCAATTAAATCAGATTTAGAAGTTAGGGGGCTTTCACTGGGCGAGCAAACCATCTCCTTGGCAGAGGATAGAAGGGTATGGAGGGGGGTGGTCAATGACCACCGGGTTGCGGCTTAAAGACCCCACACCGGAAGGTATAAAAGGTCTATAATGTTTGATGATGATGATGATGATGATGATGCACAACCGAAACAATTTATTCCACCTTTTACACCGAAGGGAATAGTAATCTAAAACCAAGGGAAAAAAACCGATGAAACAAAAAACAAAAATATAAAACCGAGAAAACAAAAACATTAAAAAAAAAAAATAACTAAAACACACAATGGTCGAGCCATTCATGAAAAAGAATTGCAAGCGCCACCATGGAATGCCTTTTTTTCATAATACGTGCCCATATACATCACACGAAAATCCTGCAGCATCATCTCACATCTAATGTACATAAAAGTATGGACAGTGGCTCTGATCTGTGAAGATGATGTTGTGTGTAAACAGTGCGAGAAATGCGCGTGCTTCGAACCATAAGTTTATAACAATTGTGTAATTTGTTGACTTATTTCTGGAAGCCTTTTCTCGCGTTTGGTAGTACATTTAAGTGCGCTACTGAGTCACGATTTTTCTTTCCGTCTGGTGTTTTCATAGCGCACGTATAAAGGTATATAAAGTATATTGCTGTGAGTTAACAGCTAAAAAAAAAATAATTTAACTGAATTGAACCTGAACGGTACTTAAATGGAAATCAATGGTTTTGTTTGTAACCTTTAATGGAAACTGACCGAGTGTATCGCAAAGTGCTTCTTTATCGTTTATTTCTGAAGATTACTCAATTAAAATAATTGTTTTTTGTTGCGTTTTGCTCGCTGAACAATACAAGAATCAAATTATATTTCAATAAAACAAAAAAAAATTATTTACTCCAGACAGAGATAATTTGAAGCTAGCGGTTCTTATTCAATCACTGGGTCACCAATGCGATTGCAGTTTTTATTTTAATGGATAGAATATCCCAACAACTTTAGTACCCTCGCATAGCGTGAGATGCACATACAATTTGTTCATATTTTCAAAACCTAAATAGTAAATGTATGTACTAGACAAACAGAGTTCCCAGTTTATTAAAAAGCTTTTAAGGACACGAATTTCTAATGCACGTTATGGTTTCTAAAAATAAACAAACGACAAAGTGATTGCAAGAAATGGAAAAACTAATAACACAAACGATAGACATTTTTCTACATGAAATAAAACGTTTACATTTTCGTTATTGCATTTCGTAGAACATGAGACACTTTGGTGGCTGAGTGAGAGTGGTGAGAATATTCAATTGCATCGTTTGTGAATTTTGTTAGAAGATTTCGAAGAATAGAGACTTGAAGTATGTTTTAAAATGATTAAAAGAAAGGGTAACATCACCATTTGCAGTGCCATTGTTTACTTTGAATGATTGCTGCATATAAATCGATTTTCGATATACCATTGAAATGGGTAAAGGAAAGTAGCGATAGAGTTTACTCAAATTCCATTCACAGATGACAAATCACCTACAACCGAATCATGGCTGATTCCTCGGTGAGTCATCTGTGATTCCCCTGTGAATCATCGATGATTCCCCATTAAATCATTGGTGATTCCCCTGTGAATCCTCGATGATTCCCCTGTGAATCATCGGTGATTCCCCTGTGAATCATCGATGATTCCACTGTGAATCATCGGTGATTACACTGTGAATCATCGGCGATTCCCCTGTGAATCATTGGTGATTCCCGTGTGAATCATCGATGATTCCCCTGTGAATCATCGATGATTCCACTGTGAATCATCGGTGATTCCCCTATGAATCATCGATGATTCCCCTGTGAATTAACGGTGATTCCACTGTGAATCATCGGTGATTCCGCTGTGAATCATCGGTGATTAAACTGCGAATCATCGGCGATTTCCCTGTGAATCATTGGTGATTCCCCTGTGAATCATCGATGATTCCCCTGTGAATCATCGGTGACTCCACTGTGAATCATCGATGATTCCACTGTGAATCATCGGTGATTCCGCTGTGAATCATCGGTGATTACCCTGTGAATCATCAGTTATTCCCGCTGTGAATCATCAGTTATTCCCGCCGTGAATCATCATTGATTCAACAGTGAATCATCGGTGATTCAACTGTGAATTATCGGTGATTCAACTGTGAATTATCGGTGATTCAACGGTGAATAATTGGTGATTCAACGGTGAATCATTCTTGATTCAGCGGTGAATCATCGGTGATTCAACGGTGGACTCAGCGGTGAATCATCGGTGATTCAACGGTGAATCATCGGTGATTCAACGGTGAATCATCGGTGATTCAACCGTGTTCAACGGTGAATCATAGTGATGCAACGGTGAATTATCGTAGATTCAACGGTGAGTTATCGTAGATTCAACGGTGAGTTATCGTAGATTCAACGGTGAATCATCGTAGATTCCTCGGTGAATCAACGGTGAGTCCCCGGTGACCGTGCATAGACGTACAGATGGGCGGACGTACAGGAAGGGTGAAGACATAAAGAAGCTATCGCTACTGCGAAAGCAATAGAATTACATTTACGTCTGCGTTACACTTTCGGAAATTTCACATCTAGTGACGAAAACAACTTCGTTACCATAAGTATCCATCATTAGCAGAGGTAGAAAACCAACTCAATGGAAAATGAATAAAATGCTTTAATTTGTAATTCGAGAAAGCTTCAGGTTACGGTTCTGTTGTGACAAAACCTGGTGGGCATTTTCTTAATTTTCGTTATGTTTCGATGGACAATGGAATAAATCTTTTCCATCTTTCACCCACACACAATTATACGATCTGTCATTTTCTTCGAAATGTGTAGCAAATTCCCTTTCATTTCCTCTGGGAATTGAATGTATTTTGTGATGGAATGATTGGAAAAGTGAGGTAAACGACATGAGGTTTTTTTTTTGTAGAGAGCACAAAGTATTTCTTTTTTCGCCAATATGCTTTACATTCAAGGCAATACATTACTCTGAAGTATTCTTCATTAACTAATTTTATCATTTTTAATTGGTGAGCATATTTTTACCACATTTGCTCCGCTTTATTATCTGCTATAAAAATTTCATTTACTTTTTATGCAACAGACCGAAACTAAGAGCTGAAACATTCTGAAATATTCGTTTATGTGGCTTAGGTAAAGGAATTTTTAAAACTCAATGAACACGGAATGATTTTATTCTAATAATTATTCATATCGTGCATCATGTACGTAAACGTACGTAAGGTAGTCTTCGTTTAGCAGAAAAAAAAATTAAATGAAATTAATTACCCACCTTACCTTGTCTCTATGCCTGCCTCGTGAACGTGTACACTCAATTTATTATGAGGTAGAAATTTAAATTTGTATCATCATCATCATCACTAGCGATACTAAAACTCGTAAATAAATAACTGATTTGAATGTTTCAAACCAATCAATAGCCGCATTTATATTGTATGTTCATGCGGTTTAACGTAAGCAATTAAAATGAATTTTACTTCATTATTAGGAGCAAAAAGTTACGAATTTACGTAATTGCTATTGTAAATACCAGGAAAATTTTGACCATAAAAATATTCTGTCAGTAGACGCAATAATCCAGTCGATAACGAGAGGATAAAAAAAATATTTTTAGAATTTATTTGCAATGAAAAATTTACAGGTAAATGTCTAAATTGTAAATCAGTCAATAAAAAATCCATATTTCTGTTATATTTCAGCTAAGTTTCTTCATTTACCACGTACTTACATCTGGTCATGCCGCTGATCCAGCTGGTCCGGTCCCCATTGATTCAATATTTATTTATAGACCTGATAAAAGGCAGGAAGTTTGGAGATTCCTGTTTTACATGGTGTTACACGCTGGGTGAGTGAAATTTAAAGAATTTCTTTCGTTCTTTCTCTCGTCTATTTCAAGTCGTTTGGTATGTAGATCCGTGTAATTCGCAATTTGTTATTCACTCAATTTGCATTGCTATAACACTTCCTCAGCTGCCTCTGAGTCTGAATCAATAAGCTCTGTACAATGAGAAAAAACTTGCACACAGTCAATATCAAATGAAAAGTGGTTTTTTGAAGTTATAACGCGGATCCTATAAACAAGTAAGTTTAGGTCCCATAATGAGTTCCTAACATGCCCTTTCTTTCAAACCTGGAGAAAACTTATATCGAATCTGAGAAAATAAAAGCGTTTAAAGCGTCAATATTTTATTAAAATGATTTTTCATAATCTCAACGCTTTTTTTCTCTTATTGTCATAACACATGAGTCTTGTGCGCACTTCGTTGTTGAAGAGTTTAGGCAAAGTGACTTATCTTTAAATTTATAACATAAACATAGAGAGATTATAAGTTATATGTTTACGTTTTAAGTTATAAAGCTACAAGTCATAAGTTTTGAAACTGATCAGTACTGTTTCAGATCAGTTTTGAAACTGTTAAGTACTGATGCGTATCAGTTTTGAAACTGATCAGTATATATTAGTACTGATCAGTTTCAAAACTGATACAGATCAGTACTCATCAGTTTTAAAACTGATACGCTTCAGTAATGATCAGTTTCAAAAATGATACATATCGATACTGATCACTTTAAAAACTGATAGAGATCAGTGTCGATCAGTTTCAAAACTGATCTGGATCAGTACCGATCAGTGCTGATCAGTTTCAAAACTGATCTGGATCAGTACCGATCAGTGCTGATCAGTTTCAAAACTGATCTGGATCAGTACCGATCAGTGCTGATCAGTTTCAAAACTGATCTGGATCAGTACCGATCAGTGCTGATCAGTTTCAAAACTGATCTGGATCAGTACCGATCAGTGCTGATCAGTTTCAAAACTGATCTGGATCAGTACCGATCAGTGCTGATCAGTTTCAAAACTGATCTGGATCAGTACCGATCAGTGCTGATCAGTTTCAAAACTGATCTGGATCAGTACCGATCAGTGCTAATCAGTTTAAAAATTGATCTAGATCAGTACCGATCAGTTTAAAAACTGATACGCATCAGCGCTGATCAGTTTCAAAACTTATAACTTGTAGCTTATAACTCATAAAAATGTATAACTTAAAACGTAAATTTATAACATATAACGTAGACTTATAACCTATAACGTAAACATTAGTTATATGTATATATTATAAATACAGCGACAAGTCGCTTTGCCTAAACCCTCTGTTGTTAAAAAGTTCAGAAATCAGCTAATTTTCTCTAGCAATGCAGTTAACATCGTTCACATCAGCAGTTAACTTCACTTTGAATATTACTTGCAAAGATAAAAAAAACTGTCACGTCCTTTGTTTCGGCACAGTAAATGACATCCCAGCATGTCTTGTTGCACAGTTACGTATTTTTGCAAGAAAACACAGACACAAAAATGTTAGGCTGCCGCTTTTGCATCCCCCGGATCCCTTGTCAGCAATAAGTGAGCATATTCCTTAAAGAATCGTGTGTTAATGTATTACGTCATCCGAAATTTGTATGACGAAAGAAAAAGCGTCCATATATTCCGTCCTCGATACTGAATTACTATTTAATCTCGAAAAAATTGGCGATTTGCGAAAAAGGGTCGCGGTCATAAATCTAGTACTGCTGAAACATTTCTGACATAGGTTCTGAAATTTCGCTGTAATTACTCTAAACCAATGGCATATTACTATAAAAGTATGAAAAAAAAATCGTCATTTTGAAAATTCAAGAATATCAATATGAATTTCTCTATTCATTGGACGCCGAAAATGATATATGAAATGACCATAAAATTGTACAAAATTACCTTTCCAACCTATTTCTAAAGTCGTTGATGCATAGCAATGCGATGGTGACGGATGCAAAATTTTTCGAATTAGGCAACACCGAATTCCATTCATAAGTCGAAAGTTATGAATGAAATTCACATTGAAAGAGTGAAAGAGATAAAATTCGTTATCCAGGTGACGCTACAGATGGAATTAGCCATATACACAAATTTGTCAAAACTGTAGTGGGGTCTCTTCAAAAATTGTTTCTATACTTTTCCTGTAATCTGTCATTACTATCCGACACCAATTATTTCAAGAGATGGAAGCACTTTCTTTGCTGAAATTGCAATTTACTAGTTAATATTTTCGTCGTTATCTCTTTGAGGTGTCGGATAGAGTAATAGATAATGACTCGCATCAGTTTTGCATCGGGCAATAGTCACAAATAGTCACTGACAAACCTGTGTCGCCCGGTGTCGCCATCTCTTCATTTTCTATGGCTGATTACGGTTCGATATAAAGAGTGTCACCGACTGACAGTAACGTCATCAGTTAATTTCATTGTTAGATGTGGTTCAACAAGTAACTGATTCCATCGTGTATAACAGCGAAATTTCAATACTTATGTCGAAGGATAATTCCTCGCCACGTTACATTCATAAAAAAGAAAAATCTCGGGAAATAAGAAGGTTACAGAGTAAAACCCTACACCGATGCCCACTGTAAGACCCGTGACATCTAAGATTTTTGAGCATAAAAAAGGTGGAGAGCTTAAAGGAGACGGAGTACTTTGGTGACCCATGCTACATTTTTTCTCCTGTCAGGGTGGAACGGGTGGAATGACCCTGAAAATGTTTCAACAGATTTATGAACGCAAAGATAGCCGCTTTTTCCCACTGTGGCGGCGCGTAGCGGAAAGAATCGAAAATATAGCGTAGAAAGTGCCTGCATCAATCAGTAGTGACCAGAATTTGAACATTCTTATGTCCGATTTTCTACATCATGTCTCATGTCGTGAACATTCGACAAGGCTAAGCGCTTCTATCTGTGGTGCCATTATCTCTTTTCAGTGTCTTTCATTCATACCTTCACCAAGTGGTGCCAACTATTAGATTTGATACTATGCTCTTCTACTTTTCATTGACTTCACCAAAAATGATTAATTTAGAACATTTCCTATTTCATTTCAGTTGGTTTCACCTTGGCTTCAATTTAATTGTGCAATTGTTGGTTGGCCTACCATTGGAAATGGTTCACGGATCTGGCCGAATAGCTTGTGTTTATTTGACTGGTGTCTTAGCTGGTTCATTGGGGACTAGCGTTTTTGACCCGGAAGTGTATTTAGTGGGCGCCAGTGGTGGCGTATACGCTCTGCTAGCTGCACATCTAGCAAATGTTATGTTGAATTACAACAACATGCAATACGGAATCCTTCGATTGGCAGCGATTTTTATTTTCGGTGAGTTACACAAAATTCATAATTATACTCACTGTGTGTACTATTTACTTGTCCTATGTACATTTTTTTAATTTGCGTTTTTCCCGTTGATTTTCAGCTTCCTGTGACGTTGGTTTTGCTATTTACTCACGATATGCAGTTGAGTCGACAGCAGCTCCATCTGTTTCTTATGTAGCACATTTAACTGGCGCTCTATCTGGTCTTACGATAGGTTTGATAGTGTTAAAAAATTTCGAACAAAAATTACATGAACAATTGCTGTGGTGGATTTCTCTGGGTATGTACTCGGCGTGTATAATTTTCGCCCTAGTTTACAATTTAATGAATTCCGTCACTGTACAAAGACTTGAAGAAGGCGGAGAAGTTTTTAAAGAGAATTTAATCCCTGAGTTTGGAATTTAAATTAATTTGGTTTTCGATGTTTAAGTCGATTCTCAGTGTAAATATTTGAGCTCATTTCATGAAATTCGTTTCGAGTTTAGAAATAATTTTATTATCAAATGGACAATTTTATTTGAAATTGTGAGTGGCTGATGTTGTAAGTTAAAAAAATGTGAACGATTTAAATTAAACCAAAAATGTGAGTCAAAATTGTAATGTCCAGTCTTATAAATAAATGTAGAAGACGCGTTCGGTGTTAGTGCTGAATGTTAGAAAAAAACAGTTCAATTCGGTCAGTAAATTCCATTTAATTATTTGGCGCAAACATATAAAACTGAATGCTTTTATATTTGCATGTTACGATGATCAATTATTTGTTGTGGTGTAGAAACCAAAGACTGAGCACACATATTAGTTTTAAGTCAAACGTCCTTACTAATTTCAAAAGCCCTTTCGAAAAAAGGAACTAAATTCACCCACTTCGGTGCGATTTCTATCGGAACAAAATTCTTCAAATCGAACAAAATGTTTCTCAAAATTTTTTTTTCTTACCTGCACGCTTACAACTTCGTTCCGAAAAGATGCTGACGCTTCCGTTTCTAAAATTTCTAACACTCAAGATTTTGGCTCTTGCTAAGAAACCGGAACACCTAATACCGGGGACACGGAATACGGACCTCGAAATCCAAAAAAGGGAGTTAGGTGCTTCCAATAGTTCGGAATCTAAACACTCCTTTGAGACTGCCTCTTCGTCTGGCTTTTGCAGGGTCGCCATGTTAATTTTTCAGCACATTGCATGAGTGACTCCATAATTTTAACTTTATGATTTACCTTGCAATGTCTCATTCTTCACTTTAATGTTTAAATTATTGGCCGTTCGTCCGTATTGTGTGGTACATATCAAAAATATTTTTTCCACTAAAAAAATGCCATCCGTACAACATAACCTTCCAAAATTTCATCCGTTCCCATAAATTAAACTAAAAAGTTATTTTTAAGTTCGTAAGTTTTATGAAGTACTAGTCACAACATAATTTTATAATAGAGTGTTTATAATTCTTATACGTAATTAGGAAATAAATTATTTAAAAGAAGTGCGAAAAGGCGTTTTCAACAAGTTGAGAAAAACATAATTTTCAATAAGAGCGACATTGATTTTAGAGGGCCAATCTGTCAAGAATTTAAAAGCACATCGCAAAAATGTGAACTGTCAAATTTGCGATGTTTTTTTTTAGAACAGAATCCTGCGTAAATAACAAATTATTCAAAATTATAGCTCATGTACTGTGAGAGTATGACTCTTACACGAATAATAGATGAATCAGAACTCAAAAAGGTCGAGAGTTGCTTTATCATCGCATTCCAAGTTCATTTGCGATGTTATTTCACAGCAAATTTGTACCTTAATACTTAACTTTCTGATTCATCTATTATTTTCGTAAGAGTCATCCTCTCACAGTAAATGAGCTAGAATTTTGGATAATTTATTATTTACGCAGGATTCTGTTCTAAAAAAATATCGCAAATTTGACAGCGAGCTGTCAAGTTTTCGATGTTTTTCAGAACACAATCCTGCGGAAATAACAAATTATTCAAATTTATAGCTCATGGGCTGTGAGCTGCAAGTAATAGATGAATCAGAATTCAAAAAGTTTAAGTATGAAGTTAAAAATTTTCTCTGAAATAAACTCGCAAATGAACTTGAAATGCGATGATTTTTCAGTGCAACTTTACCTTCATACTACAACTTATTTCTGATTCATCTATTATTCGTGTAAGGAATATTTCCCTTACAGTAGATGAGCTAAGATTTTTAATAATTTGTAACACTCGCATGACTTTGACTTTAGAATGTTATTTGTTTTGAACAAAAGAAATATCCAAAGTTAAAATCGTGCGGGTGTATTTACGCAGGATTTGACAGTTCACATTTTTGCAACGTGCTCCTTAGAAATTGAAACCATAGTGTCGATATTACAGTTTTTCTTTGTGACAAGTGAAGTCTAGCCGAAATACGAACAAAATTAACTCCTGATGTCCCCGAGTGAGTAGAAATGAAAATAAATTGTCAAAGCTCAGACTCATCAGCCGGTGGAACATATTCGATGAAGGCTGAAAGCGATTGAGAGAAAGAAGTACGATGCGAAACTGGCAGATGCAAAGTTATTCTTTTGTTATGTGAAATCAGAACTTAAGAATAATTTGTTATCTGTCACTTTCGCCTGTGTCACGATGAATCAAGAACATGGAGATGACACTCGTATCTTGCGAAATGTCAGATTTTGCACTCAATGCGAGGTTCAATTTTCATTCATGAATTGCTACTAAATTCACTGCAAAAGTAGACGATTTTATGAATGAAAAGTGAAATTGCAACCAACCTCACTCTGAGTGCAAGTTTTCACCGTTTTGACGTATCTCAACAAGCACGTGAGAGCCCAGTGATCACGTCACCTTCCGGGGAACAGTTCAGTACTCAAATGTCAGCGCTTGCTTTTCGAATCGACGCTAACTTCACGTTAAGAACACGTCGCAAAAGTGTGAGCTGTCAAGTTTGCGATGTTTTTTTAGAACAGAATCCTGTGTAAATAACAAATTATTCAAAATTATAGCTCATGTACTGTTAGTAGATGACACTTACCCAAATAATAGGTGAATCAGAATGCAAAAAGTGTAAGTATGAAGGTACGAATTTGCTCTGAAATAACATCGCAAACGAACTTGAAATGCGATGATTTTTTAGAGCAACTTTCGATCTTCATACTTAAACTTTTTAAATTTTAATTCATCTATGAATCGTGTGACGGTCATCTTCTCTCAGTACATGAGCTGTAATTTTCAATAATTTGTTATTTACGTAGAATTCTATTCTTAAAAAACATCGCAAATGACAGTCAATATTTTTGTAATGTGTTCTTGACCACGTCGTAAAAATTTGAACTGTCAAATTTGCGATGTTTTTTTCGAACAAAATCCCGTCTAAATAACAAATTATTCAAACATATAGCTCATGTACTGTGCGAGGACGACTATTAGGCAAATAATAGATGAACCAGAATTCAAAAAGTTGAAGTATGAAGGTACAAATTTGATGTGAAATAACATCGAAAACGAACTTGGAATGCGATGATTTTTCAGGGCAACTTTCAACCGTCATACTCAAAATTTTTGAATTCTGTTTCACCTATTATTCGTGTAACACCCATCCTTTCACAGTACATGAGCTATAATTTTCAATAATTTGTTATTTACGCTGGATTTTGTTTAAAAAAAACATCGCAAAATTTGACAGTTCACGTTTTTGCGACGTTTTCTTAAGAGCGTGTCAGATACTTTGACAGTTCTATGTTTTGCGATGTTTTTTCATTGCACATTTCTAAGGCATTGATCATCAATTTTAAATTCCAAAACATCTGCTGTTTGCATAACACATCCCTTTATAGATTCTCTGGATCAGAATATATAATTAATGAGTCTTAGTGTCAAAATTTGATCTCAAAAAACATCGCATTCGCCGAGTCTTTGCGAAACATAGAAAACATAGAACTGTCAAAATATCTGACACGCTCTTAAACAGTGAACTGTCACCCGGGTGATGTCCCACACACACTAATGAAATATTGACGTAGTAAATGGTTTCACTTTCTAACCAAAAGCATGCCAGTGACAGAGTAGCTCTTTCCATATGGTTTTCACTGTTAAAACAATAGACTTTAAATATCCAACACGAGACGAACTAAAATCAAAAGCGATTTACAATTTTAGTCTGAATTGAAAATTGAACAAGATAATCTGTGATAAATCCCAATGAAATATAGGAAGAAAATGGCAAATGAAATGAAAACCGGATAATCCGAACATGAAAAATGTTTTTCTCAATAATGAAAATTTGTTTTAAAATTGAAAAACTGATTCAATTTATAAGTCAAAGTATATAAACCTATCAATTTATTATTCAATTTTGTAAATTTTGTACATTGAAATCCCTACTTTGTTCATTATTTATTAATTATTTATTATTTGACCAAAGATTTATTTATTTTATTTTTAACAATTCCCTTCATGCAGCAAGACAAATTTGAAATATCGTCTTTCAAAATCAAACTTTGAAAAAAAATCGTTATCATTGGATGAAAAAAAAAAATGGCACAATCTCACTTCTGTATTTCAATCCGTTCACAATTTATGTATCTGTGGAGATTGTGTGGTAAAATTAGACAAAAATAAATAAATAAATATTTAATCTTGTATTCACGAACAATAGATTTATGTCCCAGACTGACACAATGCACGCAAACCCGAAATTGTAAGAAATCTTCGTAATAAAAAGCTTATTACAAAAAGAAAACAAAATATAAAATAAAATATTAAAAATGTATCTAAAAACGTTTGTGTTTCACTTGTTTCATCGAACAGCAACAGAAAGCAACAAAAACCTGACCATAAATCATGTCCGTGTGCTACAGGTGGACGGAATGGCTAACGTTAACGTCTTACCAAAATGTTCGCCTCTGTTAAAAGTTAAAATATTCGTCACATTTTTATAACATAAAATCCAAATAGCAAAAGACTGATGTCTGTCAGTCTATTATCACGATAGCGTAATCGACTTTTTATGCATATTTTGTGAAGTACGAGAAGCATGAAATCGTTTCAAATAGTAAAGTGTAAGAAACATTTAAGGGAAACATTTTTGGTTATTGGTATTATGGGGCATTTAATACTAACTTTACACGACAGTTTTCCAAGCCCTTGGCATAAATATAATAGTTATCATGCTCGGAGCGGTAGCGGAGAGCGTGACGCAGTCCCCACACCCAAAAAAAAACGTCCACAAACCCAAAAACCTCCATACAAAAACCTTTGGGACAAGGAGCCATATATAGGCGAAGTTTTGAGTTTTTTCCCCTCGCCCACCCTTCCCCTCCAAATTATTTTACTACGTCGCAGCAGCTTTCAAACAAGCCCTCACTCATCAAAATCGGTTGAAAATTGGCTGAGATATCGTCAATCAAAGATGACCAATTCCTAAGGAAAAGTGGTCAAATTACCTTTGTAATTAATAAATATTTAATTCCTGTGTGGTGTGTCAACGATCTATCTATCTATGTCTCTATGTATCTATCTATCTACTTTTTTTTTCTTGAGAACCGCCCGAGCGATTTCCTTAAAATTTTCAGGGAACGTCAGTCTCGGCCCCAAATGAAAAATTTCATATGCCGTTTTTCCGGGAAAATTCTGGAAAAGCCGTGGCATGGGAAAAAGTGGTCAATTTTGAGGGTTTTTCGGTAATGCTCGGAGTTTTCGAATTTTAGCTCTGGAGCGACAATAGCTAGAGAGTTGGCTTCTTTGGGAAAGTTATAGAGTTTGGTCAGGAGAATTTTTTGGGATCTTAAGAAAATGGCTGCCAGCAGTCAAACCGGCGCCATCTTGAATTTTCCCAAGCAATAAATTAGGTTTTTTTTTTGGTTTTCGAATTTTAGCTTCGGATGACAATACTTAGAGAGTTGCTTTCTTCGGGAAAGTATAGAGTTTGGTCAGGAGAATTTTTTGGTATCTTAGAAAATGGCTGCCAGCGGTCAAACTGGCGCCATCTTGAATTTTCCCAAGCAATAATTAGGTTTTTTTTGGTTTTCGATTTTAGCTTCGGAATGGGCAATACTTAGAGAGTTGGTTTCTTCGGGAAGTTATAGAGTTTGGCCAGGAAAATTTTTTGGGATTTTAAGAAAATGGCTGCCAGCAGTCAAACCGGCGCCATTTTGAATTTTCCCAAGCAATAAATTAGGTTTTTTTTGGTTTTCGAATTTTAGCTTCAGAATGACAATACTTAGAGAGTTGGTTTCTTCAGGAAAGTTATAGAGTTTGATCAGGAGGTTTTTTTGGGATTTTCAGAAATCTGCCAAAGTGACGCCGTCTTGGATTTTTGTAAGGTGTAAATTATGCTTCTTTGGGTTTTCGATTTTTGGCTCCGGAATGATAACACTCAGAGAGTTGGTTTCTTCTACAAAGTTATAGAGTTTCATCAGGAGAATTTTTTGGGATCATAAGAAAACGGCTGCCATCTGTTATAAGGGCGCCATCTTGGATTTTCGTTTATGCTTTTTCGGTTTTCGAATTTTAGCTCCGGAATGACGCTACTTAGAGAGACGGTTTCTTCTACAAAGTTATAGAGTTTCATCAGGAGAATTTTTTTGAGATCCTAAGAACTGTCAAAGTGACGCCATTTTGGAATTTTTGCTATCTTCTGAATTAGAATAGCTAGACAGTTGGTTTCTTCGGGAAAGTTATAGAGATTGGTGAGGAGAATTTTTTTGATGAATAGAAAGTAGGTTTGCCGAGGCTCGGAAGTTGGTCAAAATCGAGGTGAAAGTTTTCGCCAAAAAATTTTTTTTCGTCGGAATCGATAGATATTGACTTGGGCATCGTTTTGATGAATAGAAAGTGGGGTCGCCGAGGCGCGGAAGTTGATCAAAATTGCGGCGAAAGTTTTCGCCAAAAATTTTTTTTCGTCGGAATCGATAGATCGGAG
>CM055404.1:146552543-146584242 GCA_029228625.1 Pseudolycoriella hygida
AGAAATTTTTTTTCTAAGAAAATTTTCTTTTTTGAGAAAATTTTTTTCAAAAAATAGAATTTTTTTTAACAACTGAAAACTTCCAAAACGACTGATATCACAACAAAAGCCTTTTTAAAGGTAGAGTGTGACGCAGTCGGTAAGTCCGCTTCCAAAATTAATGATATCGCTTGAGGTGACGCTATCGCAGATAATACGCAGAATTTCGTTTGAATGGAACCTTGTGTTAAAAGTTTTGATTTCCTGAAAAAATTAGAGCGCTTTCTTTGAAACAAAATTACGTTTTGTTCAAAAAAATTGCGTCACAAATGCCGGACCCAACGACAAAATAATTTTTCTGTACTTTCAGTTTTTGCGCTGCAAAAATTTAACTTTTGTTTCTTATTGCGTAGATTTTTTTGAGTAAATTTAAATTTTTGCGTGTAAAAACTGAAAGTATTGAAAAATTATTCCGCTGGTGGGTCCGGCATTTGTGACGCAATTTTTTTTAACAAAACGTAATTTTGTTTCAATGAAAGCGCTCCAATTTTTTCAGGAAATCAAAACTTTTAACACAAGGTTCCATTCAAACGAAATTCTGCGTATTATCTGCGATAGCGTCACCTCAAGCGATATCATTAATTTTGGAAGCGGACTTACGGACTGCGTCACACTCTACCTTTAAAAAGGTTTTTGTTGTGATCGTCTACATCACAATGATGGAAAGTAAAATCAATCTATCATTCGCGCCGGAGGTGAGGACGGCAATCGCACCGAATGTCGTGAAAAATTGATTGATTGATTGGTTGATGTGGTGTGTCTGTGTGGAAGTAATGACATTAGCTCATGTCGTTTGATGTGAAATGAAACCATAAAATATTACATGATTCCTAGTAGGAGATGGAAAATTACCGGAAAATTACGCGAATATTACGCAACATTGGGTAATATTACCGGAGACTTAAATTACCAATATTACCAGGTTTTGGGTAATATTACGGTAACTTACGGTAATGTTGGTAATATTACCGTAATTTTCAGATTTTTCAAAATGTCAGTATGCCACATCAAGTTGAAATGTTTAATCCAAGTCCACAGCATGACTGTTTCTGTAAAGACTCTCAAAGATTACTGCAAAATAAAACAATTTTCAGTGTAAATGTCGAAATTGCCATTCTTTTCCTTGACATGATTTTCTTGGAAAAATGGTTAAATCTTTGTTGATGTTTCCAGACTAAAAATTTTATCATGGAGGCACTATTCGAATAGCTAAATTAAAAAAAGGTTGATGTAACATTAACGAATCCTTTGTACGTTCAGTACAAATTCATCAAAAATCTTAAACGTATTTTCACTTCGTTGCTCTTATCGCAACTTCAACCAACTTTGTTATAATAAGGTTACCAACACAGTGTAACTAAAGTGAAGTAGCTACGAACCGGTATAGTGCAGGTATGACGATTATACTAGATTCGATCCCAGCGCTGTGGTGGCCAACCGTATTTTTCTATTTGTTGTAACAACGCACCGAGCAAGCAGGATAGTAGAAAATGACTTGAGTCAAATAGAGGACGTTTTAATATGAGTTGCCAATTTGTGTTTGTGAAGTCAGAGTGGGTCTGAGCAGTATCGCGTTTGCTTTAACATCCAAAAAATCGACTCTAGAATTTTTAACAGCGCGAATAATTTTAGTGGCAAACTGTCACTCTGGGGACCTCTATTTGACATCTGGACTTCTATTACTCTGCTTGGTGCGATGTTTGCAATGTTAAAATGTTTGAAGCTTGACAGTGAACTAATTTATTTGCTCTAAAGTGTTCTAAGGACTCGTATACTACGTTGACCAGATAGTATGTTCTTTTCGATGTTTGTGTTATAGTGGTATTGACTTCTGCACGGTTACTAGGTAAAGTGTAAGAGGCGAATACGAAGACGGTTACTAAGTTTTTATCGAATGTTGTTCTTACTCTTAACTTGGTAAGGGCCGTTCATAAACCACGTAACGCAAGAGGGGGATGAGGGTATGAGGCCAACGTTACGGTTAGAATAAAAATGGGTCAAATTTGACGCTTTTAGCGTTACAGGGCGAGAGGGGTCTGAAAAATATCAATTCTTGCGTTACGTAATTTATGAACGGCCCCTTACCAACAAACATCTTCTAAAATAAAGTACGTCGTTATGTTGAACTCGCGTCATATTTCAGTCATTCTGAATATTTTGGTTGCCCTACTCGGTAATATTACGTAAGTTACGTAATATTACCGAGACTTTAAATTACCAATGTTACCGAGCTTCGGGTAATATTACGTAATTTTACGTAATTTTACGTAATATTCCAGCGTAATATTACCGTCCATCTCTGATTCCTACGCAGAACCGTACGATAAGGGGTCGTGCACATATGACGTCACGTTTGCTATAAAAAATGAGTATCCATAAAAAGGTCATAACTTAGTCAAGACAGCAAATTCTGTTTATAGGACTCTGGCTACCCCCCCCCAAAAAGGGGGTGTATTTGGGGGGGGGGGCAGCCGGAGTACTATAAGCAAAATCTCTTACCAGTTTGG
Organism: Pseudolycoriella hygida; assembly: GCA_029228625.1. Classification (NCBI taxonomy): domain Eukaryota; kingdom Metazoa; phylum Arthropoda; class Insecta; order Diptera; family Sciaridae; genus Pseudolycoriella; species Pseudolycoriella hygida. The sequence goes on from CM055404.1 coordinate 146,555,090, forward strand.
AGTTATAGACTTTGTGGATTTTATAGCAAGCGTGACGTCATATGTGTACGACCCCTAAGACTATATGTCCTACGCCCGCCCGTCCGTCCATTGCAAAAAATATCGAAGATAAATAATTTTTTTTTTTGATAAAATGAGTGGTTACGCCCTCACTTAATTCCATTCCCGACGTGAGGCCACAAATTTTTCATTTAATTTTCTTTACAAAATAGCAACACAGTCTTTAAGCTAGGGCCGACCTTAGTCCCCACTTTTCCTATCACCAGCGGCCGTAGGTACAGGCCCAGCCCCGATTTTTTCTTGAATACTGTTAGACGTTCGACTTCCTATCAAATAGAAAAAGAAAAAAAATCTGAAGGAATTTACGCAGATTATGTGAAAAACATAAGCAAATATCCGTACGTATCAGAATAGTCGCGGCAAACAGAAAAAATGCTACAAAAAGACTCGAACGTATCTAACAATAAGTAAATATTGCCTTAACTCCTAAGTATATACAATTACGTACACATTAAATGAAACTGGAAACTGCCGAAAGGGCAAAGTTGAAAAACCCGTACGAATAAATAGCGCTAAAAACCTATCCAAACTCTTAAAATAAGCCCAGAATTTAGAACCGACCTAGAGCACTAAGGAGAGGTCTCTGCCTCATACATCCATGGACAAAAAAGTTCGCCTCTTTTTTCTCTACAACACTGCACAAAAAACCTAATCATTAAAGGAATATTCACGAAAAACTACCAAATATCATGTAGGGTCGCGTAGCGTGAGTTTGACCCACACTAAGGACACTACAGCCTGAATCACTCAATATTTTCACTAATTTATTTTTCGTAATTTTCTAATGTCCACATCTTTCATTCAAAACCTTGAAAAGCGATTTCCGTTCTAATTCCGCAGAGATATAAGTGAAAAAGTTACCAACCTTCAAAAAACCACGTTTTTCACCACTTTTTTGACCGTAACAAGAGACAAACTTTTTTGTCCATGCCTCTCCTAAGTGCTCTAGGTCGGTTCTAAATTGTGGGCTGAGTTTGAAGAAGTTTTTAGCGCTTATAAGATTTACTCGTCAATCGTGCTAAGGTGTAGGAAGAACATCCAACAACTGGCCAACTCACGTGGGTCCCTTGTCACAGCAATATAAAAGGTAACGAAATTGCGGATGGCCTAGCGGGAAAGTTTCATCCTTCAGGAAATACTGGAAAACATTAGAGCGTGCCCCTCAAGCTAGGAACTGCATCAGCATTAGTAGCAAGAACTCAAAATATTTCATCTCGCTCAGCGGTTTCTTAGACGCATGACCGGAATTCTTAGCGGACACTGCCCCTTCAACAAACATCTGCACACCATCGGAGTGGTAAACACTCCATATTGTATGCAATGTGGCGATCCAGAAACAGCTGAACACTTTCTATGTAAATGCCCAGCATATATAACAGCCAGGGCCAAAAGCCTTGGGGCATATATCTTGCCTCACAACATTATCTAAAGCCTTCAGCCCAGCAACATCCTGGATTACCTTAATCGTACAAACAAGATATAGGAAATCCTAATCCACTACGAGAATGCACAACAGGAACAGGCCCATCAGCGGCCTAGGTGCTAGGGTCCGCCCTTACCATTTAACCTAACCTAGATACGTTCGAATCTTCTCTGTTTGCCACATCTGTTCTGATGCGCACGAGTCCCTTGCATATGCTTTGAACTATTGCCTTGTACCGATTTTAGAAATGTGCTGCGACGCCGTCCTACTTTTTTCTTCTTGTTATAAGATACCCCTCCCCCCTTTTGATGGACGTTATTTACGAAGAGCTCCTAAAGCTAATGACATACACTGAAGATTTCAAAATGAAGAAATGGATTCTGCGGCATTGGCTTGAAATGTCCACATAAAGGCGATATGCTGCATATATTAGCGATATGCTACATATTGATATGCACAACGTAACTAACATATAGGTATGTGGTGCATACTATTATTCACAATACAAGTATTTGTTATGCAGCATGTAACTATAAAATAGTCAAGGGGTTATCCACTGGTTAAAAATTTTTACCAAAAATTCCATCGAAATTCCGCAAAATTTCCGAAATTCAGAAGTTCCGGAAATTCCACGGAGATTCCAAAAATTCAAAAAATTCCACAAGAATTCTAAAAATTCCACAGAAATTCAAAAAATTCCACAGATAATCCATCGGAATTCCAAAAATTTCATCGAAATTTCGGAGTTCAGAAATTCCGGAAATTCCAAAAATTCCATAGAAATTCCAAAAATTCCATAGAAATTCCAAAAATTCCATAGCAATTCCAAAAATTCCACTAAAACTCCAAAAATTCCAGAAATTCCATTTTAATTCCAAAAATTCCATCAGCCTGTACCTGTTGCATATCAAAATATGCGGAGACATAAATTGTATTTTTTTTTTTTCAAAAATAAATATTTCAATTTTTTTTTTTGTATTTTTTTCTGTTGCTTTGAAAAGTAATTATTAATTTTTCATCTGTTTCAGATCAATTTTAAAATTGATCATAACTGATTCGTATTAGTTTTAAAACTGATCAGTACTGATCCAGATTAGTTTTGAAACTAAACTGTTCTAATCCGCGTCAGTTTTGAAACTGATTAGCACTGACCCCTATCAGTTTTTAAACTGGTCAGTACTGATCCATATCAGTTTTGAAACGGATCAATACTGATAATAAAACTGATACGTATCAGTACTGATACGTTTCAAAACTGATACGAATCAGTAAACTTATGACTTATAACTTATAACGTTTATATACTTATAATTATTTGTATATTTTATAAATTTAGAGACAAGTCGATTTGCCCAAACTCTCTAATATGTCTGATATGCATATTATAGTTGTGATATGCATATTATAGCTATATACATGTCATTATTGTCATTATGTGAGACACGTTTGTTCAAAATAGGTCAATGCGTTTCAGATAAGAAGCGTTATTCAAACGCGCACCGCGAAAGACGAGACTCCAATTTTCGCTGTGATTAAAGATAAATACATCATTTTCAATGATGGAGACAGAGTTTAATTTTGTTTATTTCAGTCATCTTCCTTCATGAATCTTCTATCCTATATTTTCTTCACAATGCAGCATATCAATATTCATATGTAACCCACAACTAATCGTAAAAATTACATACTGCATACGGGTATATTATACAGCTAACAAGTAATATTATGCAGCATATCACAAATAAAGTATGTTGCTGTATTATATACAAATGAGCCGAATTATATAGTTGCAGACAGTATAAATTCCAAAAATACATACTGAATGCATTTTCAAATGCTGCCTGTGGGTAGACTATACAATTTGCAACTAATTATATGCAGCGTATAGCTAAAGTTAAAATCCAAAAATTGTCAGTGTAATAAGAAAAATAAAATTTCGCTGCATACACTCGATAATTTTTGTAACGTTTCGAGATACGTACGGGGCCCTCGTAGCATTATATTGAGCCCCAATTTCGTGAAGCCTATAAATTTGTTCTGTACTTTTATCATTTTATGCATATTTATTACCACAAATCTCAAGTTTTTTTATGCAAACAACTGAGAGGCTGCCTGTGACTGGTTGAAACAACGAATGAGAATTTCCTCAATCTAAAGCAAAACGAATTTCTGTTGATATATTGCAATTACATTTTACAATGAATAGTCTTCAGTGGGGAGGTTAAATGGTTGTTTTTCACATTTTTTGCCGTTTCAATTTGTCTACTTCGTTTAACATACGAGTAGTGCTAATAACTTTACAACCACTTCAAATGTCTCTTCAACCTTCTCGTCTCAAAACCAGTCCGTACCAGCGTTTTGAAAGCAATGCATAAAAATTACTTGACGGTTTGTGGTATAACTAACAACAAATTATGGATGTACTAATTGAGTTGATCCGAACGATCAACGATGACTTACCAGCTTTACAGAAACTTACAAAAGCAGTCCAAAGAATGTGAAATGTAAATTTTAAAATTTTTATGTTTTCCTATTTCTAACAAACAGTGCAGTCTCAGACATACATTGTAAGTTCATTGATCATCTTTCAGCATGTAACCCAGCGTAAAACTGAAAGAAAAAAAAAGTCAACAAAGAATATTGTCCCAGAAGAATGCCTTCATGTAGTGCTCTCTCAAAAGTTGTTCTTTTGTTTGACACCTACCTACATTTGAATATTCCCACGCTCGCGACAGACCCGCGACTCGTTACATTATATACGTAGATGACGAAGTGTGCATGTAACAATCAGAATGAGACGAATCAGACATAGCAACATTCAACAATGTTATATCGACATATTCATGGGTCCCATAAAGCGTCTCATTCTTTATTGATGCATGATTTTAATTAACGAAAAAAAAAATGTTTGGATAAAAAATATTTAAATAAATATTGATTAAAAGGTAATAGACAACAATTAGCAGTGAAAAAAATGAGGAAAAATAACGACAACAAAATTGATAGAAAAAACTTTTGTGAATGGGATGGTTGATAGTCGCGTGCTTTGAGTGACCTTTTGTGTAGAAATGCATGAGGAGACTATTATTATGTTGATGAATTCCATGTGAAAACATCAAACAAACGAAAACAAGTGAATGGTTTTTGACGCCATCTCCATTTGTGGGACTAGATTGATGCGAACATTTAGATTAGAAAACAATTTCGCATCTTTTGTAACTCTTCGTAACTCCCTAGAACTCTTTAACGCTCTCATACCTTTTCTTCCTCGATCTCAACAGACAATTAAGTTAGGTCTACCCAGAAATCAATCATAGATGCAGGCAGCAGAAACTGAGTGTGAAGCATCTGAGAAACTGTATCCTGATAATATAATCTGACAGCTCACATCCGAGTCTGAGATATAAAATGTGTGTCTAAGATAGGATCGTCAGAATCTGCAAAGAATCAGAATTTAAGATACAAGCACCAGGATCTCAGAATCAAATTAGTCGAGCTGAGTTCAAGCATCTGATATTTATCGTTGCTGATATTACCGTAAAGTGCACATACAACTCATGACGAGTCAGAGGCTACATCATTAGGAGAAGGTTGCGTATTCATATCACGTCGGGGTCACCAATTTGTAGTGAATAGAGTGAAAGAGAGATGTTTCCTCATTCGAGGTTGAAACAAATCTAATTTTATTCATGAAATGTGACTATTTATACCCGGTTTCCCGATAACTAGATTAATATAATTTGATAGATTTCTGTGTGAACTATGATTACCACAAAAGGAAAAAAAATTGCAATGGGTTTTTCGTAAGTCCGTGATGTAATGAATTTTCATATTTTTATAACAGCACTAGTACTGGAGATGAGCGGACGGGAGGGAATTTCAAATGATGCCGATAGGAAATGGGCCGGCCAGGGCACAAATTTCGCGGGCATGCGTCGGAGCGCACAATTAAATTTTTTCTAGGGAAGAATTTGAGGAAAGGGTAGATTCGGGTAGCATTTTTTTTTTGAATTTCGGGCAGGGAACGGGCGGGCATGGGCACAATTTCAACTTGCAGTCTTTATGATTTTCGAGTGATTCTATTATGGTAATCTGATTTTGATTCGCATTCGAATTTCCTTCAGTGTTTGTAGTTTGGGGTTTGGAATTATTCTTACCCATACTGTGCGAACGATTAATTGATTTCTTTATACACTTTAAAGTACCGCAGAACTAAAATTTAAGCTATTCATTTTCCATCACTCTCTTTCACTAGTGTCACACTGTCACAGTCGCCATATAATGTATTTATAATACACGTCTGTACTCTTTGACCGTCGTTGTAAGAATGAATCTTTATTCACAGAAGCACAGTGCTTACATAAACGCACTACATTATCGAGGCGGGCATTTTTTTTTTACCTTTGGGTTTGGGCTTTCTGCAAAAAGCGGTGCCCGCTCATCTCTAACTAGTACTGTAATGAAAATCATGAAATTGCTTCTTAACGAAAAATATTGCGCCAAGTCTTTTTAAGCTCGTGTGACTCTAGAACTCCTCTTCGGTTCTTGCTGAAATCTTACATTCGCGGAAAAAGTCTTATAGCATTCAAAGTGTTTTTAGTTAGTCGAACGTCGGGGTCACCAATTTGTAGTGAATAGCTTTCTGTTCTTCAAATGAAAAGAGGGATGTTTCCTCATTCGAGGATTTAACAAATCTGATGTTATTAAGAAAATGCGAGAGTTTGTGTACAAAGTTTCCTGGTTACTAGATGTACAAATTAATTTGATTCAAAAATCACCACAAAAATTACATTCTTCGAAAGTGAAGCAAAAGATTTCACTCACTGAGAGTATTATAATCCAGACACGTGGCTATATTCAATCAAAAATAAATCGGCACGGCAACAGAAAGATTGCTTGCTAAATGTGGGAGAGTGTATGGGTGTAATTAACAATTCATAAATTAAGAATGAATATTACTTAAAGTAAATGTTAAGTTTGCACACACACTTTCGCGTATAGTAATGGTACATTACATGAAGAGTATAACGAGATGTGTGTACGTGCACGAGGCTTGCCCGATTGTTACTACACAATGTCAAGAAAAGTTGTGCAAAACTTTGACCCGAATGCCTATTTGGTTTCTTTTTCCATCACCGAACAATTCTGTAGAACGTAAAAATGCTCCAGAAATGAGGATGAATTTCTTGGTTGATTCTTTGATTTTGATACTGACTGTCTTTAAGTCTCAGAGCGCTGAACAACAATTCGCTTCAAAACCACTAGGAAATTCATCCTTTTTTCATCGGACTAGGCTCGTTTCGACTTATTATGAATTACTTTAACGTTTACAACTGATTTCGACAAGTTTCTGACGAAAATATAGAAAATATATTTTTTTGAGGTTATGTATGGGGAGAATTCAAACCTGTCACTTTGTCTAACAACTTTACGACTGCGGCCTGTATGCACAAATATTTTTCCCGACATTTTTGAACATTCCTAAATCACGTTTTAAGAATTCTTACATTTAAATTGTGAATATTTCACGAGACATAAATTTTTGAACATGAATATGACGGATTAGCCTACTGTCGCCGCGGCGACACGAATCATACCCAAGGGAATTATCCCCCAGACTGAAAAAATGGGCATTATCACCCAACGAATTATCGCTTAGGAATTATTTCCCAGACAAATGAGAATTATCACCTAGGAATTATAGCCGGGTGATAATTCCCATTTGCCTGGGCGATAATTCCCATTTGTCTGGGAGATAATTCCCTGGGTGATGTTTCCTCTCTTTTTAAAGTCTGGGGTATAATAACGCGAAAGTGACAGATGCGATATTTTTCTAATACGGCAACACCAAATTTCATTCATAACTTTCGATTTATGAATGAAATTCGGGGTTGCCTAATTCGCAAAATTTCGCACCTGTCTCTTTCGGATTGCTATGTAATAGTATATTATAATACAAGGGGAATAATTGCGTAATTATAGTCAAGGTGGGGTGAAATTTCAAGGAACGTTAGCCCCGAGAATTTTCACCCACCGAGACTATAATTGCGCGATTGTTCCCTTTGTATAATTGCCAATTATGCACAAAACATGACAACAAAATTAACATAAATCAAAAATTTCGTATAAAAACGCTCATCGAATTTGTTGCAAAAAATGTCGTCAAGATTGGTTTTTCGATTTAGTATGCGGTTGTCATAACAACACACGTTTCATTCTTATTCATTCGTATTGTTTCAGTGTAGTCAACGTCATCCTTAAAGAACCGGGTTATAATAGCGTCATTACAACCCTACTTTTAACAAGAAAGTCGACTATAATAGGCTGATTATAGCCCCATTATTAGTGGCTTATTATACTATGATACTATGATACTATGAAGTATATAACTCGATGTGTACTAACACAAGCAGTCGTGTAACGTATACATCTCGTTATGGACTTTATATAGTACAATTCTTCGAACTGCGATAGCCAAATGTATTTCATTTCCGATTGTATTACACAAATAAATGCCGTTTCATTTCCCCATCAAAGAAAAAATCCTGACCTTTCGCTTTGATGTCCTGTTTAAATGATGAAACATTTTTGCCACCAGTTATTTCCCGTCCTTTGGGATGCATTCACCCATCTCACATACATTTTGATCATAATTTTGAGTCTCTTTAAGCATACGAAAATATTCGATTACGCCACGCAATAACATTTTAGTCAATCGACCAATAAATGTAATGAAATGTGGAACTCATCATGTACGGGTGCCTTTTGGTAAGAATTAATTCAATATGCCTTTTTTTTCGAATTGTCTGTTTTGAATTGTATGGAAGAAAAAATTGTGAGTCACGTCTGTAGGATGGTCTTCGTGCAAGGAATTTAAATTGCAATTCTGAGAACAAGTATGTAAAAGGAAAAAATAAATTTTTGTTGACATTGGGATGCACCTTATAAATTCAAAGTCATATGATGGCACAAATTAATTTTGGTTTAACATACTATTGCAGTCATGTTGTTCATATTTTTTTGATTGAGATTGGTTCACATATGGAAAGTAGATGCATTTAAAAAACTCACTGAGTGTTCTCAATCAGTGGTTTTGACACATTTTTCATTCCATTTCGATTTATCTTTGCCAGCTGCCTTGCATTACATTTCCATATCACACCTTTTGGTCTCTTGAAAATGATGTAAATGTTGGTGGTCCAGTATGCGAACAATTAACCCACTCCCCACCCCTCGACTGTCACATATATAATGCAAACGAAGGTTGTCACAATTTATCCGCCTAAATAACTCTTTATTATCTCACCATGGCAAGATCTTCGTAATCTCCACTATCATCACACGGATGAGTGATCAGAACGAGGCATCACAAATGACGAGCCATTCGGAATTTCTTCTATCAATAACGGCTCCACTACATACGAAGCAGATAGTCGAACGAAAAGTAGGACTTTGGCGTTTAGCTTCGCGAAATTCGAAAAATTGTATAGAAATTCGAAGGAATTTCCCATAATTGGACCTGTACGAAGTACGAGCCTCATCGTTTTACCAATTCGTTTGTAACCAGTCGATTCGAGGTGTGGGAGTAGGGAGAGCATCGATCATGGTCCTTAGACGCTAAATCAGCCAAAAAATTTTGTCCGTCCGTTCGTAAACACCTTAACGCGAGTAAAACTTAACCGATTTTCAAAATATTTTTCCCTTGAAAGATGGTATTGCAGATGGGCATTTTTGGACGAATGGCCGCTGAGCTAGGGCCGCCTAAGTGGTTTCGATCTTTTGTACAAAGCTCGCGTAAATATTTTCATAATTTTTTTTTTGAAAGACTTGGGCATAGCCGACAATTTATGCAAGAAACATTTTTGAATTCGGGTTCTTGGACTTAGCTAGGGCACTACAAACGAGTCTCTGCTAGGGATGTATGTGTTTTTTGTACATAACTCGAGTAAATCGTTTCCGATTTTCAAAAAAAAAATTGTTTGAAAGATCTAGGCCTGTGCGTAGGGCTCAAAAGGGCCTCATGTCGGTCCTAAGATCGGCCCTAACCAAAAAAAATTTGTTCGCTATGTTGCAGAGCAAATTGAGGGAAACATTTTTGTCTATGTGTCCGAGGCCTCCCTCTACTTAGGGCCCTAGGTCGGTCCTAGCCCAAAAAATGGATTTTTGCTATCTTGTAGAGAAAATTGATGAGATCTTTTTTCTCTCTTTGGGGTCAATTTTGTGCTTTCGGGAAGGTTTTTTTTACACCGTTGCTTCGAACGGGTTTTTTAATGTTCCCCTCTCGGCAATTTCCATGTGGACGCATAAGAGTTAGGCTAATATTTACTTAAATACGTTCTAGTCTTTTCGTAACATCAACTCAGTTTGCCGTATATATTCTGGTGCGTACAGGTCCCTGGTTTTTTAAAAGAATTTCCGAGAGAGCTGATAAGAGCCTACTGGTGGCGGTCTAATTTTACCTACACGACTGAGTTGCTATCTATGTCAGGGCCTATTTTTGAGAAAATTTGAGATAATTTGTGAAAATTTGAGAAAATTCGAGAAAATTTGAAGAAATTTTCTCAAAAATAGGCCCTGATCTATGTGCATTAAAGGTGTCCCTGAAGTTAGTACAAGATTTTTCGTATCAAAATTTTTTCAGAGTACATTGTAGGATGTGACATGTGATATCTCATATCACCACTTCTTTCGAATTATTAAGTAGCTATAGTCGTTTTCACCGTTGCTGTCCGTCCGTCTATGCACCGTTACAAAAATGACGTTTGAAAAAATTATGTCACAAAAATGACGTTACAAATACAACGTCACAAAAATTACGTCACAGATCGCACAAATGACGTCGCACATGACGTCATAAAAATGACGACACAAAAATTACGTCACAAATATAATCAAAAGTTATGACGTCATAGATATCACAACAAAAACCCTTTTTAAAAGGGAAACGTGACGCAAGTCCTCGTTCCTTCATCCAAAACAACTGATATCGATTTGGGTGACGCTTAATCTTTGAAACGCAAAAAATTCATTTGAAATATTGTCATTTTCGATTAAAGAAATGCGTCACAAATGCCGGACCCCCAATGTTATAGTTTTTCTGTTCTTTCAGATTTGACACGAAAAAAATTAAGTTTTGCGTGATGTGTGGAGTAGGAGTAGCCACATTTTTGGCGTGAGAAATCTGAAAGCGCAGAACGTTGGGAGGGTCCGGAATTTGTGACGCATTTCTTTAAATGAAAATGACAATATTTCAAAAGAATATTTTGCGTTCCGAAGGTGTAAGCGTCACCCAAATTGATATCAGTTGTTTTGGAAGAAGAGACGAGGACTTGCGTCTTTGTTCTGATATCAGTAGTTTTGGAAGAAAAGAGAAAACAAATTTTGGAGAAAAAATTTCCGGCGAAAAAAATTTTCAGACAAAAAAAATTTCCGGCGAAAAAAATTTTCGTTGAAAAAAAATTTCTTTGGCACGAAACATCTACATATCTTCAACCAAAAAAAATTAAAAAAAAATCAATTTTCCCCCTAAATCCGTCTTATACCACCGTCGGCCATTTTGTTGGTCACCCTGGCACATGGGATTAATATGGCGCCTTCTGAAAGCCCTGGAACCCAAACGAGTAAAATCTCATACGGCGTAGAATGCCCACCCGAAGGTGTGGAGAAAAGTTATCGAGCCGTTTTCGAGCACGAGCCAAAAAGTCGGTTTTCATACAAATGGCTCTAGAACTAACTAACCCACTAACTAACTAACAAGGAACTAACGTAGGATGTTTGCACTAACTTTGGTTTCTATAAAATAGCACATTTTGTATGGAAAATGACGATTTTGTAAAGGTCAAATCTTCGGATCCACTGGACCGATTTTAATGAGTAAAATGTCGATTTCAATCCAGAATCCGAAAAACTATCTCTCAGGGGGGTACGACGCAAGGGAAAAAGTCAGCTGTATATATGGTTCCGAAGTCTACGAAAAAAAAATTTCTTAATTTTTTGATCGTATGGGGACTTGCGTCACGGGCGCATCGCTACCGCGCGCCCATGATTGTTTTGTTTGATTCTTCAACAATACACTATCGCTATGGGTATGAGTATAGAAAACTTTATTGAACGTGTAAAAACATTGAACATCAGAATCAGAATTGAGTTGTAGCATCAAAGATCAGCACCTCAAATTTTCGTCTTCCTCTTCCGTTAGCGAATCCAACCTTGTTGTGAATCCCCTAACTAAGGGGCCATTCAAATAGTGCGTGCGCTTTTTTGGTGGGAGTAGGGTTTGAGAAAAGCGCTTAGAATTTTGAATTTTTTTCCATGAGATTTTGCGTACAAGGAGGCACGGGGGTCTAAAATCGATCTTTTTTAGCGTGCGCAATATCTGAATGGCCCCTAACTTGCTATCTTGTGAAAAATTGTTGTTTAAATATTTGAACTCGGAAATCTGTTGCAACTGCTTTCCATCTTCATCCTGTACTCTCCACATGTGATATTGATGCAGTCAATTCTTTCTGCAAATTAAAGACATCGTCTGTCTATAGAGTCATTAAAATTACCTCACCCGCTCAACATCTTCCAGGGAAATGGCATGCTTGTCCATGAAAATTACGGTATTCAGTAAGCTCCCAGAAATCAATATTCTTTTCAAAGAGCTTGTCGATAGTTTCCAGAACCTCTGCCAGTATATCCCTGACCCGATTTACAAAAGCAGTTCATGCACCTTGCCGACTACACTCAAAAGCGAAATCCCCCTGTCATTACCCCAAATCTTACGGTTGCCTTCTTGTAAAGCTCCAGTCCGCACTTACGGCAGAAGATTTTAGACACCTTCCTAAGTGTAATTTGCTCCTCAACCCCATAATTAGTACACCTCGTTTCATCATCAGATTTCCTAACCAGATTGACAAAGGCAAATAGATCCTGAAAATATCCTGCCAAGTCTTCAAGATTTCACCTTTTAATTAACCCACAACCCTATTGCAGCCTACGCTTACGCAACTCTCTTCTTCATCTTCACCTCTTCTTGATAGTCGACCATAATTTTTTACGCTAACTTACCTCCTAGCTGCTGAATATCTAATTTTTGTTTTGAGGAACATTACGCGTAAATATTAAAACGGCTTTTTCGTATAATTCCATATTGGTGCGACACCATGGAGAACGTAATGTAACGTAAAGCAGTAATTATATTGGACGCGATAAAAATCGCTCGCGTAAGGGTTGTTTGAAAGCTCAACCTGACAAAAATAAAAATAATTTTATCAAGTTGAGCTTTCAAACAAACCTTACGCGAGCGATTTTTATCGCCTCCAATATAATTACAGCTTAAGTGTTGACATCTCCTCGAAAATCAAACTTTTTTGTTAGAAATAAAAATAATTTAATTATTTTAAAATAGTGTGAAGTGCAGGAAAACATCTTCATGACAAAATGTGTGTTCGTTTCGAGCATTAAATAAAGACTTCTCTTGCAATTGTCACTAGTAAAATGAAGTTACATAAATTCATCGGTTATTTAGAGCGACGCTAATAGTAAATGTTGTTTGTGTATAAACATTACCATACAGTGAGTGTCTCTTGACTGTAAGAAATCAAGTACATAACACTGCATTTAAATATAAACGACTATTTTTAAAATTAACACCCCATTTGAATTTCAAAGTGTTACAATTAGCTTTGACATTTATTACGGAATTTTTTCTTAAATTATTGATAATTAAAATTTTCAAATAGTCTCGAGAAGTGTCTGGAGCATTTTCCACTGTAACGTTTATCGAAGCAAATGAAAAGGGTGTCAAGTGTTGTTCAAGTTAATTGCAGATCTTAAGATTTGCTTCTTCGCCGTCTGCTGTTGGTGGTGTATGGTGAAAAGTGTGACAACGTTTACATCATCATCATCATCATCATCAAACTTTATAGACCGTTAGTACCTTCCGGTGTGAGGTCTTTCTGTCGCAACCCCAGATTGGTGAACTATCGTCCTCCATGCCCTCCTATCGCCCGCCAAGGAGATGGTTTGTTCGCCCAGAGAAAGTCCCCTAACTTTTAAATCTGATTTAATTGAATCGATAAAACTTTCTCCTTGGTCTACCCCTTGGCCTAACACCCGGGACCTGTGCATCCAAGATCCTTTTCGGTAGCCTGTTATTACCCATCCTTTGAACGTGCCCGAACCAGCGCAGACGACTGGCCTTTGCCGCCTCTTCCACTGACGAAATCCCTAAATTTTCCCTAATGTCGCCGTCCCTTATATGATTATCCCACTGCTCCCTCCTATTAACCTTCGCTATATTCCTAAGAACCCTCATATCAGAAACCTCCGGGTCATGCACGAGATATCCGCAGTCAACCCAACTCTCACTACCATACAGAATCGTCGGCCGGAATATTGACCTGTGAATAGCTAACTTTGTTCCGCTACTTAATTCCCTTTTGTTGAACACGTGCGACCTCAACTGACTGGCCACCGCGTTTCCCATTTTCCTCCTTTCCTCACATTCCCTAACTAACTTGCCATCCTCTGAAAAAATGGTTCCTAAGTACTTGAATTCAGAAACCTGCTCCAGCTCCTCCCCATTTAAATTGCAAGCTATCTCCTTCCGAGCTTTGCCGACATGCATAACCTTAGTTTTCCCTACACTTATCTTCATCCCATACTCCTCACATGCAGCATTTAGGCAGTCAATCCCACCCTGCAACTCCGTGGTACTATCTGCCAACAGAATCAAGTCATCCGCGTAGGCCAGGATTTTCATTATTACCTCACCCACCTCGACATTTCCCTGCAAGTTTGCCTGCTTGATGATTTTGTCCATGAAAATTATGAACAGAAGCGGGGAAAGACAACAACCCTGACGAACGCCCTCTTTAACCTCGAAAGACTCGCTAATTTCGCCATCTATTCTCACCGCGGCCCTGCTTTCTGAGTAAATACTCTTAATGGCACGCAGTAAGCCCCCATTGATACCGTACTCGCTAAGAATCCCGAATAGCTTCTGCTTTGGTACCCGGTCGAATGCCTTCTCCAAGTCGATGAAGCATAAGTATAAGTCCCTGTTCTTTTCATAAAGCTTTTCGATAGTCTGTCTGAGGCAGAAAATCTGATCCTGACATCCCCTCAGAGGCCTGAAACCACCCTGACAACGTTTACAATTTAGTTTACTATTTTGTTGAGTTGAAGTTGTTATACAGAAAATATAAGTACAACATAAGTAGCAACAGAGATACATTCTGGATTTCGTACTACTGGTAACTAGAAAGCATTATTAAGCATTGTATCGAAATATACGTAAGTGACTTATTTGTATGTCTTTCCAAGATACGCTCTTAAGCTGTAGGACCATTCTGGCGTTAGCCAAGTTACAGTAGTACTTACGATTTTATTGCAATTACAACCCCGAGATTGCTAGGTTCGCTCGGGTGAGGGGTATCTCGAACACCCAAAGATACTGCTGGAAGAATACTGTTCAACCAGCGGTGTCCACCCCTGCTCAGTCGCTCGGGTGAGGAGTATCGCGAATACTCATGTTACGTTCTAGTTGTATCTCCTAAACTTTAAGTTGCGGACCAGAACCTCTGATACCCATACCACACTCGGAATGTGTGAAATATATAAAGTGTTGGGTTTGGGTTGAGTCGGAATTCGTTAACCATTGAACCGCCTATGAGGGAGGAGGGCGCACAAAACGCTTGTTCCTGGTGCCCGATGGAAAGTGGGCTAGAGAATTGCCAAACATGGACATGTGTCGCATCAAGCGGGTGCCCGATGGAAAGAGGGCTAGAGAATTGCTAAACATGAACAGGCGGGCGGTCACCGGGCACTGTGGACTAAGCAAGTATCTGGCTAAGATGGGACTCACCAATGATCCCAATTGCACCTGCGGCCTCGGCGAGGAGATGGGCGTTCACGTAATATGTGAAGTTTCCCTCACTGAGGCTTAGGACTCTAGGTGGTTAGTGTGACTCCCTGATCAAGAGGTTGAATGAGATAGGCGTTTCTGCTCAGGGTTATTCGGACGACCTGACTATTCTAGTTAAAGGCAAGTTCGAAAGTACCCTGGGAAGTCGCTTGAGGAGTTTGCTGATGTTAGTGGAGGAATGGTGCCTGGAGAAGGGCTTGTATGTCAACACCGACAAAAGGGACATTTTGCTTTTTAGTAAAAGGAACACAGGACACGATTTAGTGGGGAACTTCAGGCTCTTCGGAAAGTTTGTTGATCCCAAAAAGTAAAGTATCTGGGGGTTATTCTCGACCAAAAGCTCAACTGGACCGAACATGGTAAATACAAAGCACAGAAAGCGGTAGCTGCTTTCTGGACCTGTCGAAAGGCTTTTGGAAGGGACTGGGGAATACCCTCTAGAACCATATTGTGGATCTATGATACGGTGGTCAGACCCATGTTGTGCCATGGCTGCGTAGTTTGGTGGCCTAGGCTCAACGTGGAGCGCGAGGAAGGAGGGAAATGAAATTCAGAGGCTCGTGTGCAGCTGTGACAAGGGATCTATGAAAACTACGGCCACAGCAGCCATTGAAGCGCTCATTGCGCTATCGCCCATCCAGACGATCGTTAAAGCAAGAGCCTTTGCCTCGGCAGACAGACTGAATCAAAATGGTATCTGGATGAGAAATTTTGAATCTGGCCATGGGAGGATCGTGAAAGTGATTAACGACAGGGTCTTTGATATGTCCAGAGATCGCATGATTCCACAGGTCGACTTTGTGAAGCGATACCAGATCGTTATACCGGACAGAGCGAATTGGCTAGGAAACTGTCTGACATGTCTGCCGGCTGCTGGACTGGTGAAAACTGAGGAAAGAGCCGGGATGTATTCGCAGAAACCGGCGAGCTGCGACAGTCTCTATATTTGGGAAAGTTGGGAAAGCGAGAGTTCTCCAAGCGGAGACGTTTGCGATGTTGATGGGCGTGATGAATTTAGTTGCAGAAGGAATGACGGGTGCCAGAGCGACCATCTGTTCAGACAGTGAGTCGATGATAAAGGCGCTCGCGTCGCGTCGCCTGTGACAACGTCAAAACTGGTTAAAGAGCTGAAAGGGACCCTAAACCGATTGAGACTGAGAAATCAGATCGCGATCACTTGGGTCCCTGGGCACACTGGTGTAGACGGTAATGAGAGAGCAGACGAGCTAGACAGACAGGGTTCAGCATCTGCGATCGAGGGCCCACAACCCCATATATCGATCCCACGCTCTCTGTGTGAAAGGTCGAGCGGTGGAACACAGGGTGTGGGCTGAGTACGCAAAGAGTTGACGCGCGTACGGCGCGGCGGAGGAAAGCACACGAAGCTCTTCTTCCCGGTACCTGACGAGAAGTGGGCCAAGGAGCTTCTCAGAATGGGCCGTAGTGGCATTAGGAGAGTAGTGGGAGCCATTACGTGCCACTGTGTCCTGAACAAGCACTTGGCTGATCCAAGATGTGACTGCGGCGTGGAGGAGGAAACGGGCGTCCACGTAATATGTGAACGCCAGAAGTTCCACCTGCTAAGGAGCATGATATTAGGTGGTTATGTGATTCGACCCTCCGATATCTTAGACCTAGGACCTATTGCTCTAGATAGGTTCTTGGTAAGAACCGGATGGTTTTAAAGGAGTTACATGATGAACGGGAAGAAAACAAAGAATCAACAGATCTGTGTTTTGGGAGCAAGAAATGGCCCATCCTACCCTGATAAATCTAAAAATACGCATGGCAATGGTTTCCTTGAACCAGGGCCGCCACAGCCTGATATCCCCAATCATCCCCAGAGCCTGATATAATTTATTGACTGTGGCGTGACGGCGGCCGATAAAAATTTGTCTGATGAACGAAAGTCAACTCAGGTCACGTTCAGGTCATTTGAAAAAGAAACCTGGCCTCCCTGAATTTATCAGGTCAGATTACTTCAGGTTCAGGTCAGGTCAAACTCGACCTTCGGGATGCCACTTAAGTTGTTCATATATTTCTATCCCACCGAAATCGCACGGGTCTTGCGTAGCTGTTGAGTCTATGTTTTTCTTCGAACTCGAAAACGGTAACTGAGAAATTTGTCAGTGAGTTTTGATGCGGTCACCGAAAAATACTGTTAATTGGGTAGCAACAGTAGCTTTTCCGTTTCAATTGCAACATTCTCAAACGTTTTTTAATGAAACGTGACTGAATTGAAGCGGAAGTTGTATTTGTGTAAATTTAACATTTATCAATGAATTAGTCATGCTCACCATATCGTTTGTGTGTTTGTAAAGATGAAAATCAAAATTTATGAGTGAACATTTTTATTGAATAATTTGTGATTCATGAATAGGTCTTTGAAGTTACCTGTGTACAATTTGTGTAAATAATTTGAAAAATATAAGCTGAGTGGACCCGTAAAATTCTCTATAAAGCCTAAACCTACGTCTGCCGCAAGGAATAACGAGGAATGTAATGAAATTTTATTCAACCTCTCACCTTTCCCAACCCCCAAACTTTCACACACCAATCTCCTTAGAGAGGCTTTGGACCCACACTTGCATTGACCAAAATGTTCTTCAAATTTCTACACATAACAACATTTTTTTGGGGCTAGTGAAGATTTTAGAAATGACCTGGCAACCTAAGCAAAGGCATCGGCCCTAAATTTTTACTCAAGTAAAAAAAATCAAGGAAATCGTGTAGAATCTACCAGATTTTTAGAAAAAAAAAACACCTAGGGCAGTAGACGAATCTCATTGTTACAGCCTTAGCTAAGTCCAACCAGACCCGTAGCTCTTCCCCCTGGTGTGATATACTGTCCTTATTAACAAACATTCGTACAAATAATCGTAAATAAAAATCTTGATTGTAAATATTAGAGATTGAAGAGTTACTATATTCCCCAAGTGTAGTTGATGTGAGAGAGAAAATTTCTTTAATAAACGGCCCAAACTCAAAAAATTTTCTTCTACAATTTTTTTTGGCTTTCATAGACCTACGGAATATAGAAAAAGATTCAGGAAAATCGGATTATCGGATAGCTCAGCAGCTCTTAGCCACTAACTTTTGTATAACTCAGTATTTGGAAAAGAATGCTTCTATAATATAAAATCCAAAATGTCACTGCCCCTCACTACACCTCGCTGCACCTTTATACACTACACCTCACTGCACCTCGCTACGCCTCACTGCATCTTGGTGCACCTCGCTACGCCTCACTGCACCTCAGTGCACCTCACTTCACCTCACTGCACCTAATTGCACTTCACTGCTTCACCTTACTGCACCTCACTACATTTCACTGTACCTCACTGCACCTTGGTGCACCTTATTGCATCTTGGTGCACCTTATTGCATCTTGGTGCACCTTGATGCACCTTACTGCCTCTTACTGCATCAAGGTGGAGTCAGGTACAGTAAGTCGTAGTGAGTTTCAGGGAGGTGTAGTTCGGTGCATCAAGGTGCAGTAAAAACCAGTGAAGTGTAATGACGTGCAATAAGTTAGTGTAGTCAGTAGGGTGGGTGTTTTATGTTTTTTTTTCAACTCTGGACCTATTTTCATCGAGGTATTCAATCATTTACAGCATCTTGTGTCAAAAGAAAAATTCTAAAAAGTCCGGCTATTGCTTTCCCGAAGCGGTTTTTTGAAAACTTTCCAGTTTTCGTGAGTCATACTAATTTTTAAGAATTTAAAGAAATGGGCTAATATCAAAAACATCTTGTAGGAAAACTGACTTTTTGTATGAGATTTTCAAAAATATTCTTCGCTCTAATGTTAGTTGACAAGTTATGCGCATAAAAACACTTGAATTCTTGAACACGAGGCAGAGACTGTCGAACAAGTACTTTTGATGATCACCCAGTCGATTTTTTTTTCTTCAAAGTTGGCTTAGACGGTACTGATTGTGTAGATAACTGTTTGATGTTTAAAACTATAATGGTATAAGTAACCGAACAAGTTTTTAAAACCATATTCCGGGCGTAGCCCGATAACAATGCTAGTTAATGTATAATTATCACATTGGGAACTCAATCAAGCAGACGTTTTAATCATTGAGCTATTGAGTAACGCATACTACCGTGTCCAATTAGACTGGTCGTGGAAAACCCATAAGCCCCGCATACTTCGTACGGGTCTAAAAAGGTGGAATTATGTCACCGAAATTAGCACAAGATTTTTTCAAAGCACATTTTCCTTGGACGAAATGCAAATAAAGGGATGAAGTCGACGTTTTACTCAATTTGGTATAAGGAAAGTTTACTTTCGTCACATTTTGTACAAGGAAAACGTGGAAATTTCACTTTGAAAAAATCTTGATATGAAAAATCTTGTGCTAACTTCAGTGACATGAGAAGAGTAAGACTGATAATTCGTAGATTGCATTCACATATTTTGACCAACTGGTCAGCACAGTCTTATGATTGATTCTTTTACTGAAGAGAGACGTTTTCAAAACTGAAAGAACGAACCCTTCACTCTAACCGAGACAAATAGATACGTCAGCAGTTTGTCCATCAGCATATCAAGTTGCATGACTTGACTGACGATTGGTACTGGATGCCGAAATGTTGATCTCTTCTAATTATCTCCATAACGCAACTGTTCTAGACGTGTTATAGTTATTAACTGCATTGGCTATGTAATTCAGTCGTAACACATCTGCGAAAGTTTGCGATATCCGAGCCAAAGGCGAGGTGTCGTAATCGCAGATGTGTTAAAAGTGCATATCATAGCCAATTCAGTTCAAAATTTTAATGCATAAGCGAGCGGTATGTTGAAAACACACCAAAAAATTTCACAAATTTTCCACACGTTCGCTTTGACAACAACAAAGCGGCCATGTTTTTCGTTTAGTACGATGAGAGCGTTTCATACCTTACACAGTAACTAGATTTACATGGTTTCGTGCAGCTTATAAGTGGTTTCGTGCAGTTTACACAGTTTCGTGGCATTTATTTTATGTATACAT
The DNA here is from genome assembly GCA_029228625.1 of Pseudolycoriella hygida. NCBI lineage: Eukaryota > Metazoa > Arthropoda > Insecta > Diptera > Sciaridae > Pseudolycoriella > Pseudolycoriella hygida. Next base: position 146,575,485 of record CM055404.1, read on the forward strand.
TGGCGATGAACCGTCAATGTAACACAACAATACCGCTCGCTATGCATTAAATGTCTGAGCGTCCGTCATGTCAATGACAAAATAGTTCAAACAGAAACGTTCATATAGAAAAGTAACATGTGATGAGTTGTAATGTAGAATTGAGGTGAATCTTCAAGGAAAAATCTATTGTCGCCTGGTTTTAATTGTGAAAAAAGTCTTTTGATACCGTCATCTACTTTAAGCTTTTCGTTCTAGTGCTCTTTCTGAATGCTAAGCCGTGAGAATCACGTCTTGCACCTGTTCACCTATGAATATAAAATGTTATAAATTCAACGCTTTATGTATGAAATATATGCACAAAGCGTCATAATACCGGGATGGTTGTAGGTTGAAGATCGTTCCGTATTCCATACTCTAATGTGAAATAAACAAACACTAGAAAGTGTGAACTAGAATAAATCAAAACTTCAAACACTGAAAGAGATGAAAATAATACAATATTCATCTCGATCTAGTTCAAGTTTCATGTCACGTTAAAATTTGGTTACGCTCCAAGAATGCTCTTAAAAATCATTCATATGTTCATACACGGTAAACTTTTCGCATTTTAATAATTCAATGAAGACATCTAACATTTCATTGCGGTAAGACTTGGTTGATTCTTTATGGTTTTATCAATTCAGCAAACTTATGACGATATTTACGCTATAGTTTTTCCGTACCCAAGTGTGTAATGTAGAAAACCGAATATTAATGCCTTCAATGACGATGCACTCAAGTGTGTTGTATGAAAATATACAGCAGTTTTCTTACTGTTTATTGTTTTTGATTTCATTGAAATATCTAAGCTAATGGCATTGATAATAAAGAAAAGATTTAGTCATCGTGCGAACAACGCCTTCCAAACTTTTACTTTACTGGAAAATACATTCACCTTCCCTCTATACCAATGTCCGCTCCCCCACCCATTTCTCATTTCTTCCTTTCTGTAACAATGAATTCTTTTATTTCGACTGAAACGTTTCATTGATCTGTAAGACTGCTACTTGTAAAATCATTTACTCGGAATTTATGACTTCCTTAAACTTTTAGTTGCATCTGTTTCATTACGATTGTACGGTATGTTTCACTGTCAAGAACTAACTCTACGCGTGCAGTCGAATGCTATAAAGTCGTTTCCCAACAAATTTAAAAATAATTATTCGTGTGAGCCGTGTTCTGTACAACATCCAGAAGATTTGCGGATTTTTCTTTAAAAATAAGAAAAAAGAAATCAACGGGGAGCGCGGCGGGTAATGAATTTCATCCTAAACAGGTTTGCCAATTTGGAAATGGAACGACCGTTAATGGATAAAAGCTTGGAGCCATTTTTGCTTAGAAAATGAAATGACAGTGAGTTTTCATTCACTTTTACTTTCTATAACAAAAGTCCACCCAGCTGACTGTGTGGGCTTCATCGAAGCTTTGACTTTAGATTTTAAAGCGCTAGCGCTAGCGGATGAAGCCGCCCTGAAAATTGTTAGGTCACCGCTGACGCAACGTGACAAGTTATAAGGGGCTGTCCACAAATTACGTATCCCCCCCCCCCTCCGTACACTTCCGTACGAATTTTGAGACTCCCCTGTCGTGCACGTACGATTTCGCATATTTCCCCATCGTCTCGGGCTATAATTGCCAACAGTTTGTTGGCTCGAAGAGCGGCGATACGTTTCGGTCGCACTTTCGGAACAACTGTCTCCTTCTCATGTAAATGTTTTTTGTGTTGTTTCAGCATCACCAGGCTCGCAAAGTACTTCCAACATTCGGAACACGTTCGCGAACTGATAATTTTCGAAACTGAAGGGCAGTACACATCGTTTGGAACTTTTCCATATACTTTGAGACTTTGAGAAAATCGTTTACATTTTTCGTCGACTGTCATGCATTGAAAATCCGTTAGTTGTCAACTTAAAATATTTCAAAAAATTTATTTTAAATAAATACATCAAACGGATGTTATGATCCATCTTCGTACATACGACCGCGCTCGAACCTCCCATCCCCCACCGTACACTTCCGTACGAATTTTGAGACCCCCTCTCCCCTAAGCGTGTACGTAATTTGTGGACAGCCCCTAACTTTACACATTTAACTTGACAAAAAAAAACATTTTCACCTTGACATTTAAATAGTTTCCCACTTTAAAACTAATTCAGGAATTGGATTTCAACCTTCGCCTTTCAATCAAGAGCAGAAAAAATCAGGTACATAAAGTATGTCTTCTCCATGGCACGCTCAAAGACATGATAATCATTGCTTCAGACCAACAACAATAATCGCTGCGTATATATAGCGGTAGCTACTTCATATTTTCACTCTTCCTGTCCGTCTGTGCACGTTCTCCGGTGAATCACTGATGATTGACCGATGAATCTCCGATGATTGGTGGTACCAACGACGTTTCAAATTAGAATCACCGATGAATCATTAGTAAATCACTGATGATTTACCAGGAAATCACAGATGATTCACAAGGGAATCACAGATGATTCATTAGGGAATCACAGATAATTCACCAGGGAGTCACCGATGATTCACCGGTGAATCACCTATTATTTAAAGAAGAACCATTCATGATTCACAGTGGAATCACTCATGATTCAACGGGTAATCAACAACGAATCACCGATGATTCACATGTAAATCACCGATGATTCACATGTAAATCACCGATGATTCACATGTAAATCACCGATGATTCACATGTAAATCACCGACGATTCACATGTAAGGGGCCATTCAAATAGTGCGCACGCATCTAAGGAAGGAGGGGGGGTTTTCGAAAAGCGTGCGAGAGCGGAGGGGGTATCATTCGAAAACGTACGCACTCTTGTGATATTTGAACTGTTTAGGTTTATTTTCCTTTTGATTAGCAAAGGGACAAGATGGGATGATACAAGTAAAGTGAAAAAAGCATTAACATAGCCATTCTTCGAATTCGGATTGAATTCTAAGCCAAAAATGAGGTTCCTGGAAAGTTATGGTCCTAGAATATTGTCCATTTCTTTAATTATTGTGTAAATAATATACTTACGTTCGTCATTTTTCTCATCTCCATACTTTTAATGGGCACTAATGAGATTTTCCATCCTGTCGTCGACTATGTGAAATTTTAAAAGTTTGACCACAACACATCGAAACATGCGAAGCAGCATGTACTATGCCAATCCCGAATCGGTTGACGTAAGTAGCTGGGAGACGTTAGCTGCGGATAGGTTCGTTTGGAGATGCAGAAGACTTTCAACTGGTTGTAGTGCACTATTTTCAATCTAATCCAGGCTTTCAGAGAGAATTCCGATTTAAAATTAACCTTTTGTTTAGGTACTGGCGTTTATATTTTCTCCAAATGCGTTTTCTACAGAATTTTTTTTTGCAGTTTTCGCTCTGAAAACGTATATGGTGTGGATTGTGAGTATAAATTTCATGCGTACTTTGGGGAGGGGGGGGGGGAGGGATCCTTCGAAAAACGTGCACAGGGGGAGGGGTGTCAAAAAGGGCCAATTTTCCGCGTGCGCACTATTTGAATGGCCCCTAAATCACCGATGATTCACAGGGAAGTCACTGATGATTCACCAATGAATCATCCAGGATTCATAGGGGAAACACCAATGATTCACAGAGTAAGCACCGATGATTCACAAGTGGATAACTGATGATTCATCGGGGAATCACCGATGATTCAGGGTGGAATCAACGACAATTCACCGAAGAATCACCGATGATTCACCGAAGAATCACCGATGATTCACCGAAGAATCACCGATGATTCACTGAAGAATCACCGATGATTCACCGAATTCACCGAAGAATCACCGATGATTCATCGAAAGTTACCTATGATTCACCGGGTAATCACGATGATTCACCGAAGAATCACCGATGATTCATCGAAAGTTACCTATGATTCACCGGGTAATCACGATGATTCACCGGGTAATCACGATGATTCACCGGGTAATCACGATGATTCACCGGGTAATCACGATGATTCACCAGGGAATCAACTATGACTCACAGGGAAATCACCTATGACTCATTTACCCATTTCAATTGTTTATTTTCCACTGTGTTGTGAATGCGAGATAAAAATGTGAATGAAAAAAGCTACTTACCTTCGTCATTCGAACCAGCAACAGAACTGACAGGGCCACAATGAATATTCTTCTCGTTGCACCTCCACATAAAAGAAACATCAACATCATTTAATTAACAGAAAAACACCTAATTAATTCCCTTCGAATAAATAAACATAAATCAGTGTTCAATGTAGCACTTGATGTAACTGCACCGATTTTCAACTAAAACAACTATAAAAATTTGTATTTTTCTAAAAACGAAAACACATTTTAAGTAAATTAAAGCCTATTTATTTATGCCATTGAAAAATGCATGTTAAAACGATGCCCTAAATGCTAAACATAAAAATGTAAACACCAAATTAATGTAGTTTCATGTAACGCTTAGGCAATTAAATCGACGAAAAAAAAATCTCTCGAAAACTCCACAGAACATTACCGAGTTCTCTGCATTTACAAGAATTGAAAAAAAAGACTATACCAAAAAACCATAATATTTTTCGAAATTGTTCTTGTTTTCTGGTTGTTTTATATCATTTCGTTTTGTCGTTTCTTTGAATCATTTAAGTATAAAATAACATTGAATGTGATTTGGAGGATATAATAACCTATTTTAAGAAACGACTATCGGTTCAAATGGAAATAAAAAGGGAAATGAAAAAAAGTTCCTGTCATTCGGTTGTATTTGGTTTTGAGTTACACTATTTTTCCCTAAATTTATAACAGTAGAACAAAGAAAGCCATTTCAGAAACAAAACACTTGAGAACGAGAATATCCCAACATTAGAGATTGAGCAAATGTTTCACACTACTCTAAGAGGTTACTTCACACTTACTGTCTAAACAAAACTGTTTGGGTTACAGCCAATGACTATTTTTGGAAAATATTTTCCCCAATTTTTCCACATTTTCATACATTTGCTTAAACTTTGCTGAAAAACCTCTTTGAAAAACTTAGACGAATGTGGCACATTTGGGAAAGCGTTTATAGTTCTCAGGAACTGTATTTAATTGAACGAATCCTGAGTTTTTGAAACTTGTGAGTTCCATCTTCTACATCGTTTATTAATCCAATGGAGGGCAGGGCATATTAGTGAAACTTGTTGAAACTTCAGGAAACATCGTGAAACTTCGGGAAACTTCATGAAGCTTAGGGAAACTTTGGGAAACTTAGGAAAACTTCATGAAACTTCGGGAAACTTCGTGAAACTTCAGGGAACTTCTTGAAACTTAGGGAAACTTCGTGAATCTTCAGGGAACTACTTGAAACTTAGGGAAACTTCGGGAAACTTGTTGAAACTTCGGGAAACATCGTGAAAATTCGGGAAACTTCGTGAAGCTTAGGGAAACTTCGGGAAACTTCGTGAAACTTAGGGAAACATCGTGAAACTTCGGGAAACTTCATGAAGCTTAGGGAAACTTTGGGAAACTTAGGAAAACTTCATGAAACTTAGTGAAACTTCGGGAAACTTCGTGAAACTTCAGGGAACTTCTTGAAACTTAGGGAAACTTCGTGAATCTTCAGGGAACTACTTGAAACTTAGTGAAACTTCGGGAAACTTCGTGAAACTTCAGGGAACTTCTTCAAACTTAGGGAAACTTCGTGAATCTTCAGGGAACTACTTGAAACTTAGGGAAACTTCGGGAAACTTCGGGAAACTTCGTGAAACTTAGGGAAACTTCGTGAAACCTAGGGAAACTTCGTGAAACTTAGGGAAACTATGTTTCATGAGTTTCACTAATAATAGGCCCTGATGGAGACTGATGTCTATTATGCATCATTGCATATGCATCATATTATGCATGTCTATCATGCATAAAAAAATGCAAATCCTTTTTTGACCCGTTTGTTTGTTCCCTTAAATCATCATCATCACACTTTATAGACCGTTTATACCTTTAGGTGTGGGGTCTTTACGCCACAACCGGGTGATCTTGGACCATCCTCCTCCATACCCTTCTATCCTCTGTCAAGGAGTTGGTTTTTTCACTCAGTGATAGTCCTATAACTTCTAAATCTGATTTAATTGAATTTAAAAATCTTCTCCTTGGCCTACTCCTAGGGCGAACGCCCGAAACCTGCGCATTCAATTTCCTCTTTGGGAGGCTGACATTACCCATCCATTGAACGTGCCCGTACCATCTCAGGCGACTAACCCTTGCCGCCTGTTCCACCGACGTAACTCCTAAATTTTCCCTGATGCCGTCGTTTCTGATGTGATTATCCCACTGCTCCCTTCTACTAACCCTTGCTATACTAATGAGAGCCCTCATATCAGAAACTTCCAGGTCATGCATGCACGAGATATCCGCAGTCCACCCAAGCTTCACTACCATATAAAATATTTGGCCCAAAGATTGATTTGTCAATAGCTAATTTTGTGCCGCTACTTAATTCCTTTTTGCTGAACATATGCGACCTCAACTAACTGGCCACTGCGTTTACCATTTTCCTCCTTTCTTCAAATTCCCTAACTAACTCGCCATCCTCTGAAAAAATGCTTCCTTAATATTTAAACTCAGAAACCTGTTCTAGGTGCTCTCCATTTAAACTACAAACTACCTCTTTCCGAGATTTGCCGATATGTATAACCTTAGTTTTGCTTACACTTATCCTCATCCCATACTCCCCACATACGACATTCAGGCAGTCGATATTCCTCTGCAAATCACTGGCAGTATCTGTTGATAGAACTAAGGCATCCGCAAAGGCCAGGATTTGCATGATTACTTCACCCACCTCCACATTCCCTTGCAAATTGGCCTGCAATTACGCCTAATGCCCTTGATCGTCGACCAGAATTTTTTACCCCTTCCTTGACCTGCTTATTCCAACTCCTCCCCGAACTTTTTCCACGCCCGGTCCTTCGCTTCCTTAACTAGAGCCTTAGCCGCCTGCCTACACGCCATGTAAGCCTCTTTCTTCTCATCCGCCTAATCCTGTAACCAAATCAAATACAGCCTTCTTTTCTCCAACACCGCCTTTTTGATATCGGTGTCCCACCAACCCATCTTATTGTTTCTACCCCCGCTAGAGACACTACCCAGACATTCCTCAGCTACACCCAAAACAAATTTCTTAAAATTTGCCCACTCAACCTCAATGTCCTCGCAGTTCGAAGGAAGCTTCTCAAAACCTTCTGTGAACCTTGCCATGAAACGAGCCTTAATTGCACTGATGCAGTGCAGTGTTTTAGAGTAAGAAGACGCGAACTTTTTTGTATGTAAGTATGGGTCAGAAGCCTCTCCGTAGTGTTCTACGTCAGTTCTAAGATCGGTCTTAGTACAAAAAAAACTTTTTTTTGTGTGAAAAATTTTTTTCATCAAACTTTTTCTGGAAACTTCTTTTTAAATTATTTGCATTTTCAAGGACTTTAAAAGATTTTTTGCCCCGTTGCTTCTGACGGGTTTTTCAATATTGCCCTTCCGGCAATCTCCAATCCAATTTAATGAGGATGTAATTGCACATGCTTAAGAGTTAATACAATGTTTACTTAGATACGACGAGTCTTTTTGTAACATCTATTCTGTTTGCCACATCTATTCTGATGCGTACGTGTCCCAGTCGTAACTGTTCCAAGATGTAAAATTTTCAAAAAATGGGAAATCATGCTCGGAGCGGTAGCGGAGAGCGTGACGCAGTCCCCACACCCCAAAAAAAAACGTCCACAAACCCACAAAACTCCGTACAAAAACCTTTGGGACAAGACTAGATGTATAGGCGAACTATTGAGTTTCTTGCCCTCGCCCCCCTCCCCCTCCAAATTATTTTTAAAAAAAACTACGTCGCAGCAGCTTTCCAACGAGCCCACACTCATCAAAATCGGTTGAAAACGAGCCGAGATATCGCCAATGAAAGATGACCAATTTCCATATAAAAATGGTAAAATTATGTTTGAAAATAATCAAAATTTTATTCCTGTGTTGTGTGTCAACGATCTATGTATCTATGTATCTCTATGTATCTATCTCCTTTTTTTTCTCGAGAACCGCCCCAGCGATTTCCTTAAAATTTTCAGGGAACGTCAGTCTCGGCCCCAAATGAAAAATTTCATATGCCGCTTTTCCGGGAAAATTCTGGAAAAGCCGTGGCATGTGGAATTGTCAATGTCAATTTTGAGGGTTTTTTAGGTAATGCTCGGAGTTTTCGAATTTTAGGTCCGGAGTGACAATAGCTAAAGAGTTGGTTTCTTCATGAAAGTTATAGAGTTTGGTCAAGAGAATTTTTTGGGATCTTAAGAAAATGGCTGCCAGCAGTCAAACCGGCGCCATCTTGATTTTTCCCAAGCAATAAATTAGGTTTTTTTTGGTTTTCGAATTTTAGCTTCGGAATGACAATACTTAGAGAGTTGGTTTCTTCAGGAAAGTTATATAAATCACTGAGAATAATTGGTGACACGAAGTGTTCCGAATGTAGCCCAAGGCGAGACGAAGTGTTCCGAATGCAGCCGAAGGTGACACGAAGTGTTTCGAAGACAGCCGAAGGGGACACGAAGTGTTTCGAAGACAGCCGAAGGGGACACGAAGTGTTTCGAAGACAGCCGAAGGGGACACGAAGTGTTCCGAAGGCAGCCGAAGGTGTTGGAGAAAAATTTTTTTGGAGAAAATTTTTTTTGTAGAAATTTTTTTTCGGAGAAAATTTTTTTAAGGAAAAATTTTTT
>CM055404.1:146584742-146599349 GCA_029228625.1 Pseudolycoriella hygida
TCTCTGAATAGACAACACGCGAAAATGATAAAGCCTGCGTAGCCCCTAGGGGCGGAGGTTTCGACTACGTAACCTACCCTTTAATGTTAAAGCGAAAATGATAAAGCCTGCGTAGCCCCTAGGGGCGGGGGTTCGACTAGTCTATATTATAGAAAGTTATGTAGAATCGCGGAGCACCGTGCATTTGCGTCAAATGTTTAAGGGCAAGATGCAGTTAGGTGCACTAAGATGCAGTGAGGTGCACTAAAGTGTAGTCAGGTACACCAAGGTGTTGTCAGCTGCAATAATGTGCACCAAAGTGCAAGGAAGTACAATAAATTCAGTGAGGTTCACCAAGGTGCAGTGAGATACACTGAGGTGTAGTAAGGTGCAGCGCAGTGAGGTGCACTGAGCTGTAGTGAGGTGAGGTGAGGTGCAGTGTGTTTGGGTTTTATATTATAGATAAAAGAGTTCTGCAACTTATAGAAACCACTATTTAAAGATTTGTCGAAATTTTTATACAATTTCGATTCCTTGGATCATGTATATTTCTCAGATTTCAATTTTGTGATTTGTCCGAATGAGTCGTCGCCCGAATGGAAGGGTTTTTTTAGATTTGCCGGAAAGGCTTTTCCGAGTCAGTGCGGCCCTGCTGACATTCATCGTTAAAATAGCACCTGAAAGACACTTCATTCAGATGCCGTAATCGCAAAACTTAAAGACTATGTGACACTTGGCCCTCGTGGAACACACTGACATATTTGAAGCTTTAATCACTTTGTCGTTAAAAAATGCAGGAAATTCCCATTATCGACATGTCGGAAATCGGCGAAATAGAAGACGATGTTGGTAATAACGTAAACTGGATATCATTGGCTGGTAAAATACGCGAACACTTAGGGAATTTTGGATTTATTTATTTGAAAAACTTCGGAATGAATGTGTCCATGGTAATGTATGCAACTAGCGTCTGTCTTCTGTTTGGGGTGGGCTTAGAAAAAACAAATTACGTACGAGTCATAAGAAATGGCGAGGATTAAGGGAGGGAGGAACAAAATTAGTGAATGATTTCTCAGTCCCCTCAATGGTTTAATAAATTTATTGACTTAATATTTATTATTCAGATTAATTCAGCCTTTACAACTGTGAAGACTTTTTTCGATTTGACGTTAGATGACAAGCTCAAATACAAAAAACAGCCGCTTGATGAAGATTCTAACGCTTGGTGTGGATATAGTGAGGCCGTTGATGAATTATTGTAAGTCAATTTCTTTACCAAATCTGATTATTTCGTCCGATTGAAGAGTACAATTTGCTATCTCTGATTGCATTAAAGATTACATCCAAGTCCTTTCAAAGAACTTCTCGAATCCTACGATATTTTCTATGGCGTTGGAACTTATCCAGACGAGGAAGTGCCAGACTTCAAGAGCATATTTTCGTCGATGTACGATGTTTGCAATTCCCTGGCCAAAAAATTTTTAGTTTTATTTGCAATTTCCCTTACATTAGAACCGAATTTTTTTCTAAATCATTGCACTCACATTGACGACTCGTCATTACCGCGGGCTTGTAATATGCGAGTTCTTCACTATCCACCGATTCCCTGCGATATGGACCTTTCACCGGGTATTGAACGTCTTGAAGAGCACTCTGACTATGGGCTGCTCACGTTTCTATTTCAGGATACGAACGGTGGACTTGAGGTAATTGTCACATTCACAAAAAACGTCCTTGATGACCCTCCCCCCAGTTAGGGTTTCTCATATTTCACATAAATTTCACAAAAAATTCCATATTTTAGGTTAAGACGAATAATGGTAAATGGATTAAAGCAACTCCGATCCCAGGAACGATTCTGATAAATACAGGAGATTTACTAGAGATCTGGAGTTCAGGCATCTATCCGGCAACTGTAGGTTTCAATGAAAGACAAGTTTTATGAGAAGCTTACAGTTTTCCTACTACAACAGAAACATCGAGTCGTACTACCAAGAATCAGTCTACAAAAATATTCTTCTCGCTACTCCATCGCGTATTTTCTTATGCCGAACGTTGACACCAAAGTGGAAACTTTGAATGTTATGAAAACCGAGTCAGAGGAGGAGCGACTGGAAAAATCGTCGCGTCGGAAAGATGGTGTTATGGGGAAAGTGTCGGAACTGGATTATGTTTTATGTAAATTCGCCGAATCTTTTGGTCGAAATCATCGAAATTGACGAGAAAATTTTTATTTCATTTTATTTGCCTTTTCGATGTCTAAGAGATTCTTATTTTGGAGAGGAGAAAAAGAAAAATGTAAAAAATATATATTTGTCGTCCAGATACATGTTTGTCTTAACAGATTATCGAACAGTATTCATTGTGATGCATCCCAGATATTGCAATGTTTGGAGAATTGGCAGACTCTCGCGTTCATGAAAATTCTTGCGATTAGGAGCTTCCCCACGATTTGTGACACAACGGGGAAAAATATTTAGAAACCGACACATGAAACATTTGCAAAATCGATGTTTAAAGAAGACTCGAACGTAATTTGAGTATAGGAAATTACGTCGACATTAAATTACATCATGCCCGGAGCGGTAGCGGAGGGCGTGACGTCGTCCCCACACCCAAAAAAAAAAACGTCTACAAACCCAAAAAACTCCATACAAAAATATGAATTTTCGCCTAATAAATGTGAAAAGTTTAATTCATGACTCGGATAAAAATAGAAAATTCTTAACTCGGTTGAAGTCTGTGGCCCTCGCAGAGAAAATTGCAACTCGAGTGAAACTTCACTCTCGTTGCAATTTTCTCTGCTTGTGCCACAAACTGTACTCTCGTTGCAATTTTCTCTGCTTTGGCCGCAGACGTCAACCTTGTAATAAATAGAGAAAATAGTCCCCTTGTCATGAAAATAACTATTGCAAAAGAGGTTGTAGTACCGAGTTGTTTAAAAATCTATGAAAATTAAAGAAGAATGTAAATTTCAGTCACACTTTTCAAAAATTTCGTGCGACGTAAGACGTAGCACTGGTCCAAACTCCACCCTCCCTCTTTCACTCTAGCCCCCCCCCCCCCCCCCCTCGGAGCGAGGAAACGAGCAGAAGAAACGGTTATTTCCAAAGAAACAGCGACTGCCAGAAGTGGAACCATGCGCCGGTGAAATCACAGGGGAGCCGAAAAAATAGTGTCAAAAAGTGTGTCGCCGCCGCTTAACATTATGTTGACTTACACCGAAATACGTCACCGCGGCGCGCCGTCAATAACTGAAAGAGCATTATGACGCCGCCAAGCCATTTTCCATCGTCGCGATAACTAGAAATTCAACAATTTGTATAAGTCAGATTCTCAATTCAAAAATTGCACTGCGCCGTTCGGACAAAGAACAATAAAGGCTTTCGAAAGCTTCTCAAAGCTTTTTTTGTTCAATGTCCGAACGACTTTCCGCGGAAAAATTTGGTTGATTGTGGCCACCGCAAAATTTTTTGACCGACGCACGGGTCTAGTCAGAAGAGGAATTGGCGAAATATGTCGAGAAACTCAACGTTTCTGTCTCGTATATCTATGAAAGAAACTTTTAATTTTGGACTTTCGAGACTACTGAAAAAGCAGTCCATGAGTAGTAAGACTGTCACCCAACAAAAATATTCCGAACAAAGTTTAGTCAAAATCTTATATGATGCCAGCGAAGTACTTGATTCTACCAACAACGCTGTGGTGTTTGTATTTGAGTGTGAGGGAAGAAATTAATGAATTTTTGTTTTCATACGATAGAGAAATTTCTTTCGAGCTACCAAACTTCTACTTTGCAATTTTTTTCGGATTGTTGCTGGTCGCCCTCGTTGGCGTCATCTACATCGGAAAATGGCAGCATCAACATTTTCTACAGAAATTCCGAAACGCTGATCCGACGAAAATACAGAAATTTATTACATTACGAAGGAGCGCAATCGAAAATATCAATAAAACAATTGTGGATCATTTGAATGCATTGGAGAAATGTGTATTGGCTTGGAACGAAGGTGACAGAATAGCACAGACCTGAATTTCAAAAAATATTAAATTTAATTAAATATTATTGATGATGAATCGCAACAGAAATTTTAACTTAAGATAGCAAATTGTTTTCTTTCTGAATAAGAAGGGGTGCAACTTACCATAATTGGTAATTACAAAATTGGCCAATCACACCGATTTAGTGCAAACTTTTGTGTATGTCACCCAGGAGTGCCCTCAAGGCGGAGTACTCCCACCTTTGCTTTACTGTCTGGGCAAGGACGGTCTGCTCACCTTAATAAACAACTCGGGCTACTACGCTCAAGGGTTCTCAGATGACCTATCAATCTTAATGACAGGCACATGTGTAGGCACGCTAAGCCAACTGATGCAATTCGCTCTGAACATGCGGCCTAAGCCCAAAGATTTTGAATTGGATCTACACGGCGATCGTGAGACCCAGACTCAGCTATGCTTCAGTTATTTGGTGGCCAAGATGCGACATAACAACAGTTCAAAATCAACTAAGTAAAGTACAACGGCTGGCTCTCATTGGCATCACTAGCACCATGAGGACCACTCCCACATTCCCACTGGGGCACTAGAGGTGATTACGAACATAGAGCCATTGCACAATCACATCAAAACCAAAGCCAGGACTGATACTAACTATTGGCATTCTAGAATGTGGATAGTCATGATAAAACAAAATCCCAAACTCGAAATGCCTTGCCACCTAATAGAACCTGCATACCGCAGAGTTACAATGCAATAAATGACTATCGTTTGGTAAATACGCGGAAGTCTTCCAATCGGAAATCACCGGCATCACACTGAGCTGTTCCGAAATAAAGGCTATTAGTCCTCTGGGGCGTTCCATACACATTTTCAATGATAGCCAAGCAGCGACACAATCGCTTACCAAGATCAAATTCAGATCAGCTCTAGAATGCCGTGATGCTCTCGATTCGATCTAAAACAATAACGTTATGACACTTGTATGGGCACCTGGTCACAGCGGTATTGTAAGAAATGAAGCAGCGGATGAATTGGCGAGAACAACGTTCTCCAGGAACATCACGGTCCCGGATCCAGGCAACATAGTGCCACTCTCCACATTGAATAAAATCATAAACGAATGGAAGGATAAAGAATTCAACTAAGAGTGGAAGTATATAGCTAGACAAGCTAAAAACTGCATTACAATGAACAAAGCCAAATCCAAATTTTTTATCTCCCTCGGAAGGAAGCATCTCAACAGATTGACAGACATTTTAACCGGTCACTGCACGCTCAACATATGATGTGATAATTGTGGAGATGTAGAAACCGCTGAACATTTTCTCTGTGTGTGTCCAGCTTACATAAGCATCAGGGGAAAGTGCCTAGGGAACTATACAATAAGATACAGCTCCATATGGAGCATCCACCCAAGGTACATTCACAAATATCTAAATGATACAGGAAGGTACTAAATAATCGTGGGGCCCATTGGAGGTCTAGGTGCTGAGTCAACCCTGCTGACTCACCCACCGATCCTAATTCTTATCATAGCGCAGCCAAATACACCTGCGTACACAATATTTCAAATTAATTCTGTTCGCGTTGTTTGTTTTTCAGAACGACGAATCTCTCAAGCTCAGGGGTTCAGCTGAATTCTTTACCGTCACCCGATTATTTCACGTTGAACCTTTCCCCTACTTTAGTTTTAGTAACGAGCATCAATGCAGGTTGAACTGATTGAAAAAAATCAAGAGAGATCAATCGTGAGTGGAACAAACGGACATTTTTGGACCCGTACGAAGTACGAAAGGTCCTATACTTTTACTACAAACAATTTTATTGTAACATGGGGTAGATCGAGGTGGGAGGGGGGGGGGATGTATCTATTATCGTCTAGAGATGACGAATCAGCAATAAAAAAAATGTCCGTCCGTCTATCCGTCTGTCCGTCTCCACTTTTTTTTCCAAACGGCTGAACCGATCAGACCAAACTTTTTTTTCCCTGAAAGGTACATGCCTCCCATGATTCAAGTTCGAAGATGAGCAAAATCGATCAAGCGGTTCCGGAGATATGGTCGAGGAAGTGACCAAAAACATGGTTTTTCGAAGGTCGGTGAAGCTTTTTCGCAAATATCTCAGCAAGTATAGCACGGAAATTCCTCATTTTGGTGTCAAACGAAAGAATTTGATGCCACAAAACTGGGAAAAAATTTTTGTGGGAATCGGTACAGGGGCCTGGGCACTGGGACTAATGGAATGGACAAAATTGAGATTCTTGGCCATATACGAAAACAGTTTTTCGTCTATATTTCCTTAACTATGCAATATGGAGATTTACTATCAAAGGCGAAATTGTAGAGAATTAAATTTAAGTGAACACATGTTTCAGGGTTTTGGGGAGATATGGTCCAATTCTGGTATATGGCCACTTCCATAATTGGGCAGGATGACCCAGATCTCCAGAACCATGAGAGGTAGAAAGTTGCTTCCAAGGACAAAGTTGTAGACAATAAAATTTTAGATAACATTTGTTTCTGGGTTTTAGGGAAAAACGAGTTAGTCCGTGGATATAAGCTTTTCTAGATTTGAGTGGTCTGAGACGTACTTCGGTAGGGCCTTTGACATTACCTTGGATAATTTCTATGGATCTTTGAAACTCTTATAGTTATAAAAGAACATAAAACGTTGGATTGTTTGCTTATTTGTATCTTTGGATACGTTCGAGTCTTTTTATAACATCTATTCTCTTTGCCATATCTAGTCTGTTTGCCACATCTATTCTGATACGTACGGGTCTTTGGTTATGTTTTGTGTTTCCAAAGGAAGGATTTTTTTTAATTCCAATGATTTTCTATCGTTTCTTTGATTTTCAAGGATTTCCTTTGTCAAGTTCTGACGACTTTCTAGCATTTTTACATCATTTTAGGGATTTTCTTTTGACTTTAAAGGATTTCCTTTGATTTCCAAGGATTTTCTTGCAATTCGAAGGATTTTTTTGAGGATTTTCAACGAATTTGGGGACTTTCTATGCAACTGATTTTCTTTTGAGTGGATTTTCTACGTTTATCTGCCCCTCGCTTGGAGATAATAATAGAATTCCTCCGTACCGGCTAACACTATATGAAGAAAGGAGCGAAAAACTGGGTTTGGTTAAGTTGTCAACGAGGAAAGAAGTAGCCGAGGCGATGATGGCATACGATATATACAACGGAAGGATTAAAGATGAAAATGTTGAGGAGAAAATTTGACAGTAACCGTGCGACACGAAGTAACAGGCCTAACAGGATTGTGAGAGAGAGATATAATACTTCGGTTTGGTAGCGGCGGCGGCTCAGAGTTTTTTTTGATATGTTGTAGATGGAGTAGAGGGGGTCATTTCCGCCCAAAAAAGTAGTATCCGCCACACTTCGGTTTGACGTCGGCGACGGCTCAAAACAAATTTTTTGATATGTTGTAGAGTATCATTGAGGGTATCATTTTCCCCCATGGAAGTAGTAGCCACCGCGCATCTTTTTTTAGATTTATCAGTTCGAGCGATCATGTCAATGATCTTGGAACACAGATCTTGCGATCCTTTGTTCCCAACCCAATCATCACTTAAATCACGCAAGCCTTCCCGTTGACTCAAAGAACCTGTCCAAAATACCAGGTCCAAGTTTTACAACATCTGGTGGTTGCACGACGTTCTCCCAGCAGCCTGCGTCTCAGTTGAAAGAACTTGGAGCATTCGCATATCACGTGAATACCCGTTTCTTCTTCTGATCCGCACGCACATCTGGAAGTTGACGAAATCCTCATCTTTTTCATATGCCCGTTTAGCGCGCAGTGTCCAGTAATCGCTCCGACCACCCTGCCCATCTCTAGCAGACCTTTGGCCCATTCCAAATTGGGTTTCGGGATGAAGCGCTTTGTATGAACGCCTCCTTCGTACCTATTCCAGTACTCCGCATGCCTTTGCATCACTCAATCTCAGAGTGCTTTCAAACAGATTGATCGGGCAATCGTTAGATACGGATCAGGGCCGTTCTCGATAGCCATAGCATCCGCCTTGGCTAGCTCGTCCGTCCTCTCATTTCCCTCCACTCCCGAGTGTCCGGTTACCCAGAGCAGAGTGATCTGAATATTCTGACCTATCGAGTTCAAGAAGTCCTTACACTCTTTCACAAGCTTGGAAGAGGTAACTGGTGAAACCAATGCTCCGATCATCTCCTTACTGTCTGAACATATAAGGATCTACTTTCCTTGCTCGCCCTCCGGCAGTGCTTGGCGAGCTCCTACGAGCACTGCGAAAACTTCTGCCTAAAAGACACTCGCAAAGACTCCCAGATGGAACTGATTTCCTTTATCCATTTATTTTCTTCGATCCATCTGTAAATTCTACCACACAGTCACCGGGTAGGCCACCTTGTGAAGTCGATTCTTGGCGTCATCTCGTCTCTAGGCATGTCAAAAATCGGGTCAGAAATCATTCTGATAATTTTCGCGTGTCCACTTCGAAAATTATGATCCCATATACCGTTTTGCGCCAGCCTGTCTGCGGCAGTAAAAGCTCTAGCTCTGATTACCACCTCTAACGGCGGCAGGGCCAGTAGCGCTTCCATGGGAGCCGTTTCTGTTGTTTTCATAGCACCAGTAATGCAAGTGCAAACTAGCCTCTGAATTTCACTTAGCTACTTACGCGCACATTCAACCTCCAGCCTAGGCCACCATACCACACAACCGTGGCTAAGCATGGGCCTAATCACAGCCTCGTAGAACCACAGAATGCCCTTCGACTTCAGGCCCCAGCTCCTCCCGAAAGAGCTTCTACATAGCCAAAACGCCGCTAGAGCCTTCTGCGCTTTATCCTTGACATGAGCAATCCAGTTTAGCTTGCTATCAAGCGTCACTCCTAGGTGAAGTCAGTCCGCGCATCACAACAAAAACCCTTTTTAAATGGGAATTGTGACGCAAGTCTTCGTCCCTTCTTTCAAAACAACTGCTATCAATTTGGGTGATGCTTACAGCTTCGGAACGCTCCGAACTCCAAACATCACGCCAAGCTAAATTTTTGGGTGTGAAATCTGAAAGCGCAGAACGTTGGGATATCATTTGTGACGCATTTTTCAAATCAAATGTGAAAATATTTCAAAAGAATTTTTTGCGTTCCGAAGCTCTAAGCGTCACCCAAATTGATATCAGTTATTTTGGAAAAAGGGACGAGGGCTTGCGTCACATTTCACTTTTGTGATAGAAGTATAGCGAGGATGACAGATCAGCATGCTGAGCTAGAAATATATTAAGGAGCGATAAAACAGAAAACGATGAAGTGTAGAGTAGTAAAGGTTTTTTTTATTATTTTTGATTGTGAAATTCCGGTTTGATTTTGACATTTTTAACATTTTTTAATTTTGTTTATGGATTGTTTTTGCTTTAAGGAGGGTGTAGGATCGGACTCTAATGCTTTGTGCACTATGTATAAATACATATCGTCCTTTTTTTCTTTTCGCTTTCGCCTATTTCCTTTGTTTCATTATTTGCCAGCTTTTCCTTTTCATTTCGTCAGTTTTCTGCTTCAGTTTTATTTTTTACATGAGTCCCCCCCTCCGTTTTCCTTCATTTTTTATTTTTCAACTTCATTCGATATGCTGTCCGCTTCTCCTTCCTTTTCTTTTTCTTCCTCGTCCTTTTTCTTTCCTTCCTTGTCGCCTTTGTCCTCAATTTCTTCACCCTCTCCTTCTTTTTCAGCTACCTTTTCCTTTTCATCATCGTTGTCCGTTTCAATTTTAACTTTTTTACACGAATCCTCCTCTACGTTTTCCTCCATTTTCCGTTTTTCAACTCCATTGGAAATGCTGTCCGCTTCTCCTTCCTTTTCTTTTTCTTCCTTGTCCTTTTTCTCTCCTTCATTGTCGCCTTTGTCCTCAATTTCTTCACTCTCTTCTTCCTTTTTCGCTACCTTCTCCTTTTCATCATCGTTTTCCGTTTCAGTTCTAACTTTTTTAGACGAGTCCTCCGCTACGTTTTCCTCCATTTTCCGTTTTTCAACACTCCTCGAAATACTGTCCGCTTCCAATTTAATTTGGCTTGATGCCGAAGTGTCACCCTTGAAGACTTCCCGCAACAGCATCGTTGCATACGTGGCGCTCGGCAGGCAGAAGTCCAAAATTAATGCTTTGAACTGACCATCTAAATGACATAAACGTTAATTGTGGAATTCATCGTAAAGGAAAGAAGCCTCTAACCTTCAACATTTTTCGGAGGTGGTTCCTTGCGCAACTCTTCCAAATCCGATTGAATTAAATCGTCGCTGTCGCTGTTGTACTTTGTAAAGTACCACGAAACATTTTTCGGCTTCACTAAGACTTTTCTATATGCTCCACACAACGAATAAGTTCTGAAAGAGACGTCAGATGAACAATGGATTTCAATCACAATGTCAAACTCACTTCTGTTTCGTTTTCAATTTCTCCGAAGTCAACTCGTCCTGAGCTAATCGGTCAACGTACCATTGGCCTGATTCATTTGTCGGATATGTTATGTCATGTCCTGGTAGGGGCAGAACCAAATCGAAAATGGAATATTTTCCGGATTTAATGTCTTCCTCATCCAACGGTTTGACCATCGACTTGAAAGCTGAAACTTCTTCCTGTGGTGGAGTTTCTTCGTTAGGTTTCACTTCACCTTCGTCATCGTCATCGAATGCACCATCGTCGTTAATGATTTCTTCTGAGTCTTTGT
The DNA here is from genome assembly GCA_029228625.1 of Pseudolycoriella hygida. Lineage (NCBI taxonomy): Eukaryota > Metazoa > Arthropoda > Insecta > Diptera > Sciaridae > Pseudolycoriella > Pseudolycoriella hygida. The sequence goes on from CM055404.1 coordinate 146,595,429, forward strand.
CTTCATTCACCAACACCAAGTCACCAGGTAAAAGTTGCGTTCCCAATTTTATCCGCTTGGACGCAATTTCGTTCCAAATTAGACTCTGGTACGAATGAATGTACAGCAGCAGCATATTCCGCGGGAGCTAAAACGGGAAAATATGTTTTTCAAAAAGCGGGAAATTGCAGATGCGTCAAAGCTACTTCTGCGTCCTTTACGTAGAATACGAACAACTCTCTCAATTAGCACAACAGAATAATAGGCTGATCAATCAGACAGATTCAGCACCACTTCTCGATACAAACATTCTAGAGATTCTACGAGTGATAAATTTTGTGATATGAGCCGAACCGTAAGTTTCGGGTAGGCAAATTCAAGGAGGAGGGAGTTAGGCCTCGGTTTATGGCGAATTCACCGATGGATTTGAGGAGCTTCCCACAGACTACGGGTACATTCGGACCGAGTGGAGGAATTTGAACAAATTTGTCTACTTGCACCTTACTTATGAATAATTTACGAGAATTTGTCTTGGGTGTAGCTGAGGAATGTCTGGGAAGTGTAGCTAGCGGGGGTAGAAACAAAAAGACGGGTTGGTGGAACGCAGATATCAAGCGAGCTGTATGGGTCTGGTTACAGGACAAGACGGATGGGAAGTGGAGGTTTAAGACTCTGGTCAAGGAAAGACTGGGCGTTGAAGAAGTTCGGGGAGGAATTGGAAGAGGCAGGTCAGGGAAGGAGAAAGAAATTTTGGTGGAAGATTCAGGACATTAGGCGCGATGTTGGGAAGGAGGGCTGTAGTAACATTTGGGGCAATGTTGGCCAGTTTATTTACAGATAAAGGTGAAGTCTTGAAGACTTGCACTGAGGACAATATCTACAAGCGACGTAAGAATTGTGTATATAATATTCGTCGCCGACGTGTTTTATCCACCGTGCACATAGTACGAACGCCGTGTACATAGTACAAATGCCGTGCACGTATTACAAATGCCGTGCACGTATTACGAACGCCGTGCACGTATTACGAACGCCGTGCACGTATTACGAACGCCGTGCACGTATTACGAACGCCGTGCACGTATTACGAACGCCGTGCACGTATTACGAACGCCGTGCACGTATTACGAACGCCGTGCACGTATTACGAACGCCGTGCACGTATTACGAACGCCGTGAACGTATTACGAATGCATTGCACGTACTATATGAGCTCATAACACGTTCCTTATGTATTACATAATACACAATACTTAAATAAGGTTGATAATACATTCATCGCGTATATAATACGTCGGCGCAGTATTATTATGAACACAATTCCTACGTTGCTTGTAAATATTTTCCTCGGTGTGACAGGATTACTTCGAGGATCTATTTACATCTGTCAATCAGGTAGTAGTACATGATAGGGAGACGGGTCCAAGGTCGGAGGCACACTATGTAGCAGCAATTTGGAAAAATTGTTTGAAAACCCACTACCGCATTACGGAACCAAGCCATTGTGCACGTAAATCCGAAAATGACGTTGAATTTTTTATGCCAATTTTGAGCAATAACCCATTTTGTTCTCCGAATCTGCAGGGTCTGTAAACATGGCTGTGCCACAAATACATTGTCGTGCCATAAATATGAAGTGCCTTGCCAAAATCTTCCTGATTTAGAAAAAGTTGAATTTGTCGAGGATTCTACAATTTTAGCATCTTCAATCTTATGTTTTTTCTTAATCGAATCTAAACAAAGACTTCGGATTCCAGAAATGAAAGTGCTATGGAGAAGAAATATGAATAGAAATTAGGAACTCTTCCTCAACAACCTCGAGGATCACTCAAATCCAAAAGGGAGTGAAAAAAGATTGAAGGAAATCTTTTACTTCTTTAGGTTCTAGAACTTAGAGGGGTGTGGGATGTTCACGTTCAGGTATAATAGAAAATAAACCATTTAAATGGGTATAGACAAGTAGCGGTAGAGTAATTTTCTGAACAAAGCAAATGTCAAAGTGACAGATGTCACTTTGACAGCTGTCACTTTGACGGACCAACGGACGGACAGGAAGAGTGAAAACATAAAGTAGCCATCGCTACTCAACGACTAACTCTTGCACAAATACATCGTACATCCGTCAAATCCAGAAAGTAGTAAAAAAAAACCTAAAGGAAATCTCTCATTTCCCAGCATTCTAGGACTAAGAAAGTTGTGGAGCATTCAGGAATGCCGGAATTTTAGCTACATTCCTCAAATCCAGTTGTCAATCAAAAAAATACAAAGGAAGCTCTTCGTTCCCATCAGTTCTTGAGTTAGGAATGTTGTGGAGCGATCGGCTAGGATGCTATTCCTATCTAATGCATGACGCTTCACTTTCCTTCGGACTAAAAAACCTGAAGGATTCGAAAGATTTTGTTCGAAAAATTTATGTCTACAGACAAGAGCTGATATCCACTTCCGGTGGGATAACAATAGGTAACCAGCTAACACCGATAGAGTTCGTCTGTAGCTTTCAAATGAGCCCTTAAAAATTAAAATCGGTGAAGAACTATTTTGGGGCGAGCTACACAAAGTAAGCGTTTAATGGTCACTTTTTCGGGAATCATAACGGAAATTGAAATCACAGAAAAAAATTTTTTACTTTCCAAGATATTAAGATTTTAATTTTACACTCGAATCGGTTCTTTACCGGTTCCACCGATTTTTGATGTAAAAACAAATTTAGTTCCGAAATGTTGATTCCTCTACCATATCCAACTGTCAAAATGGCAAAATGGCATAAATCATCTCAGCGAGCGGAATTACGTATCTACCCGGACTGTTTCGGACTGGAGAACTGTACTAGATGTGTTTAATCTCTGAAGTGTCAGACAAAATAATTCCAATGTCCATCAGTGAATGTGTATGAGTTGTATAGAGATGAGCGGGTCGAACATTTTTCGAAACCCGACCTGGACCGAACCCGACCCGATAAAATTTTTCGAAACCCGAAACCCGGATTGTTTCTAAACCCGACCCGGACCGATTAAAATTTTCGAAACCCGAACTGTTTCAAAACCCGACCCGGAACGAACCAGACACTCAAGTTTTTCGAAACTCACAACTCAAATTACTTCGAAACAAAAATTGTTTCAAGGCCCGACGTCTGCATTCTTCACGGACCTTAGACTAAAACAAAATTCGTGTAATGTAAGATGATAAAACTTAGACGAGTTTTGTAAAATATAAAAAGTCAATAAAGGATCGGGACCAAAATAAAATGATACAAAAACCCGACCCGGACCGAACCCGACCCGATCAAATTTTTCGAAACCCGAACTATTTCCAAACCCGGCCCGGACCGTACCCGACCCGATTAAAATTTTCGAAACCCGAAAAAAACAATTCCGGTTCGGGTTCGGGTCGGGGTTTTCGAAGTTTCGGTCAACCCGCTCATCTCTAGAGTTGTATCAATGATTCGCATTTTTCCTTTTATGAAATGGAACGATGAAACTCGCGAAATTTTACTGAAATTCTCCTTTTACGAAATGAAAAGAAAATGACGCAGACCCCACACCCCAAAACAGAAGTCCACAAACTCAAAAAACTCCATGCAAAAACCTATATAGGCGAAGTTTTGAGTTTTTTCGCTTCGCCCCCCTCCCCACCAAATTATTTTAAAAAAAATACTACGTCGCAGCAGCTTCAATACACAGTCAATCTTCCTGAAATTTTCAGGGAACGTCAGTCTAGGCCCCAAATGATAAATTTCATATGCCGCTTTTCCGGGAAAACTCTGGAAAAGTCGGAAAGTGTGGAAAAGTTGTCAATTTTCATGGTTTTTCACGTAGTACTCGGAGTTTTCGAATTTTAGCTCCGGAGTGACAATACCTAGAGAGTTGGTTTGTTCCGAGCGATTATAGAGTTTGATCAGGAGAATTTTTTGGGATCTTAAGAAAATGGCTGCCGGGTGTCAAA
>CM055404.1:146612349-146655951 GCA_029228625.1 Pseudolycoriella hygida
CTAACGAACAGTCAGCGTCGGCTAACTAACGAACAGTCAGCGTCGGCTAACTAACGAACAGTCAGCGTCGGCTAACTAACGAACAGTCAGCGTCGGCTAACTAATGAACAGTCAGTGTCGGCTAGCTAAAGAACCGTCGGTGTCGGATAGCTAAAGAACCGTCGGCGTCGGTTAGCTAAAGAACCGTCGGTGTCGGCTAGCTAAAGAACCGTCGACGTCGGCTAGCTAAAGAACAGTCGACGTCGGCTAGCTAAAGAACAGTCGGCGTTGGCTAGCTAAAGAACAGTCGGCGTCGGCTAGCTAAGGAACAGTCGGCGTCGGCTAGCTGAAAAACATCCGTCGTCAACTTAAGCGGTGGCTGAAAATCGTAACTTTAAGTTGAATTTTGATGAACAAATTAAAATTTTTTTCAGTCAGTCAGTTAGTCAAAAACAACAAAATTTCTAGCCGATTTCAACCGACGATTGTTGGACGATTGATTGGAATAAAATGCATCGGTAGCGGGTTGAAAGGAGCGTTCGTAAATGACGTCTGCATTTTCTCCGGATATTTGGACCACCCTGTAATGTTCCATACAAATGAAGATTTCTTGTATGAAGTGTATGTTTTCTTAGAGCTCCCCCTAGCCCCAAACGCAGACACTATTTACGAACGCTCCTTGATTTCTGTGTGTATAACGAGACTGAATTACGGACGAATAAACGTTTTCGCATCGGGACGGGAATACTCGGGAATGTAACACAAAACGCGACGACACTTTGTGTTTGAATGAATGGACAAATTCGACTTTTGATTTGTTGGACATGAGACTTTGTGTCTCTAGTCTTCCTTTCTAGCGTAGTTAAGTGTCAATTTTGTAAATTTTTTCTGATGTTTAGTCAACGGGACAAATTTTTTACGAAACGACTGCGGCTGAAATCGATTACCGGCAATTTTCTTCAGACCAAAATATTTTGCAGCAGTGGTGGCCTGACAATGATAATAATTTGTAAAAAACGGTGGCGGCGATCATCATCAGACAATCAACGCCTTTAGTGCGACAACGGCTTATGTCAAAGTATGGCGATGCAAAAGCTGTTAAACTAACGATATTGTTTGCTTGACAGTTTAAGTGTTACGTCATGAAAATTACCATAGTTTGACATAAGCCGCTGACGCACTAAATGCGTGGATTTATTTCAATCCTTCGACGCGGCGGCAGCGCCATTGGCAAATTTCTGTGAAAATGGCGCAAAATTTTTAGCGATCGTTGACGATCCTGTCCACCGTATTTTTTTCGTCTTCTCAAGTTTCCGAATTAATCTCTTTTTAAGAGTCACAGTGCACGACGAAAAAAATTATTTTTCCGATTATCAGCAGCGGCTGAGAGAAGTCTATAACCGAAGCTGTTCATATTAGCTAACGTCGTAATATTTTTTAAAATATTTCGGGCGGCTTTCTAAGAAAAAGATCAAAATTGAACGTAATTTCTAGAAATGTGGCATAGATTCATCCCTTTATAGCAGACATGTTTCTTGCCATTGCAGGCAGTGGCGGCAGCGGCGCATTCTTTTTTATCCGACGACTGTAAGTTTTTTTCGCATTGAACTGCTACGTTCGTCTTCATAAATCTAGTACTGTTGAAACATTTTTGACACAATTTCTAAATAAAGCTGTGCGCCGGCATTTCGTCGGCTGGGTCTTCAAGACCTTTACACTACATCCTACACTTGTCCAATGTTCAGTAAAAATGTAGAGGAGAGTTCTGTCTAATCGGCTCTCCAAGACAATTTTGCTCGTAAATGCCACGCTGACTTAAATCGAACATTCGACCGCATTCGGCTGACAATCGATTTTAGGTCGGCGCAACTCAAATAATTTCTTCCAGTGACATTTACGAGAAAAATTGTCTTTGAGAGCCGATTAGGTACAACTCTCCTCTACATTTTTGCTGAACGTTGGACACGTGTAGGATGTAGTTGTATTCCTAGGGCTAGAGACCGTCTTGAAGACCCAGCCGACGAAACGCCGGCACACGGCTCTAGTTCTTAAGTTCCACAATTAGAGAAAAGTTTGACCTTTTGAAAAGGGATACTTGGCTTTTCGAAAAGTCAAAATTTTTTCTTACATTTTGCTATAGGCGATTCTCAACGAAAAGTGCGACATCTATTGTCCTCGTAGCGTCAATGTCACGAACTAAAGATAATCTGCTCCAAATGTCAAAATGGTCAAATACCCAGGGAAAATAAAATGAACGCGTGATGGTTTGTGAGACAAATTAAGGCCAATTCTGTCAGAGTGACAGAGTCAATTTTTATTCATTCGTCAATAATTCGCATGGTAAAGCTGTTCTTCAAATGTTAAGTGTTTAGTATGTGCTGCCATCTATTTTCGTTGAGAACTGCCTTATAAGCTTCAGTTAGCATAAAGTAATTTTAACAAAAGTTTAGGGCTTATGTCAAAAGGTTTCAACAGTACTAAATTGATGAACACAAAGACAGCAGTTTTCCCTACGCGTCGTACGTAGAAAAAATTGTTACTGCAGAAAATCTTCACTGAAGAACGATGTAAGGGAGCTAAAAATTGAAATATTTTGTCCAAAAAATCATTGAAAGCACGTCGCAAAAATGTGAAGTGTCAAATTTGCAATGTTCTTTTTAGAACAGAATCCTGCGTAAACAAGAAATTATTCAAAATTATAGTTAATGTAATGTGAGAGGATGACTCTTATACAAATAATAGATGAATCAGAATTCAAAAAGACTAAATATGAAAGTACAAATTTGCTCTGAAATAACATCGCAAATGAACTTAGGATGCGATGATTTTTCATGGCAATTTTCACCTTCAGATCACGTCGTAAAAATGTGAGCTGTCAAATTTGCGATGTTTTCTTTCTGCATAAATAAAAAATAATCAAAACTATAGCTCATGTACTGTGGGAGGATGACTACTACCCAAATAATAGATGAATCAAACATCGCAAACGAACTTGGAATGCGATGATTATTCAGAACAACTTTCGTCCTTCGTACTTCAACTTTTTGAATTCTGATTCATCTATTACTAAGTCATTCTCTCACAGAACATAAGCTATAATTTTGAATAGTTTGTCATTTACGCAGGATTCTGTTCTAAAAAAACATCGCAAATTTGACAGTTCATATTTTTGCGATGTGTTCTTCAAATTTTTTGAATTCTGATTCATTTGTTATTCGTGTCAGAGTCATACTCTCACAGTACTTGAGCTATAATTTTGTATATATTTGATATTTACGAAGGATTCTGCTCTAAAAAAAACATCGCAAATTTGACAGCTCACATTTTTGCGACGTATTCTCTCCGCGTAAATTTAAGGAAAACGAAAATCAAGACGACGATTGTTAGTCCATTGAGATCGAAAAATGTTACTTTGTAGAATCAGACCAGCAACTTGTTGGTTGACTTGTCCCGTTAATATAATGTTAAAGTAAAGCAACAGCCTAAGTGTAAAATACTGAGAGAAAAATTAAATTATTATCACAGTCGGTTTCATATTAACAGATTGACGTAGAATCCACAAATATTTATACTTAACAACTAATACTGTACAAATGAGTATGGGGTTTACATGCGAATTGTTAAATTCAGAAAGGCGATGGAGCTGCACTAGTGAATTATAAGAAAAATGGAATTTTAACAATTTAACTTCTTTGTGAATAGAAGAAAAAAGGTTTTTCTTTTAGTGAACAATTGCAAAAAAATCAGCGAGAATTTCACTTTTCTTACGATTCGCTAGTGTAACACAGCCTATTTCTGCAGTCAACCGTTCGACTTTTTTTTGTTATTTTTTTTTATGTTTGGATTACAAAAGACATTGTCCTTAGAAAAGAAAAACGTTTTACATAATTCAAATGCGTAAACCCCAAGTTTTCTACTTCGACGCGAGCATTTCAATGCCCAAAAGTGTATGTGTTTCGAACCTCAATTCTCTTCGGTTCGTTTACAAAATCATCAAATGACAATAACTTCATAGCAACATACAAAAAACAAATCAACAAAATTATAAAAAAAAAATCGAATAAAACAACTTACAATCATTCAAAAGATCATAAAACCAAAAGAAAATGAATTAAATGCTAAATGGAGAACAATCATTTCTTCGTTTTATTAATTTTCTTAAAATATTTTTATTTAATTCAAATACATTCTTCATCCAGATTCCATTCGGTGTCTGTGTTGTTTCTACAATTTTGTATTCAGTTTTTGGTTGATGAGTCCATGCGAATTGTTGTTCAGGTTGCGTATTGTACCCACAGTTGTATGCAAAATTTGTAATTTTTCATCTGTCAATCGAACTGAAAATTATCCACGAGACGGGGAAAGACTTTTGCCATTAACAACTAATTAACGGATATATTATCTAAATATTGAAGAAAGTTATGATGATGATGACATATGTGCCGTTATTTTCGTTTTTAATTCCAATGTCTGTCAAAATTTTTCGCAACTATGTAACTTATCCAGCAAAATATTTTTTTCTCGAAGTCAATTAAATCAATTGTTTAGTGGGGGTGAATAACGTTAGACACTAAACGCATGTTAGATAAAAAAAAATTTAATGACGCGATCGATGGTCACGGTCACGGTCACGATCTCGATCACGATCACTACGGTCACGATCGGATGAACGATAGCGTTCATCATAATAATTACGCTTTGATGTTTCATTAGTCGTTTCATTTGATGTTTCCGGTGATTTACGCGGTCTAGCTGAACGACTACTGGCGCTGAAAATTATATTTGGTTTTTATAATTTTCTGTGTCTGATTATGAATTTTAAAAACGTTCAAAGTACTAGATAATGGTGGGCTATGAACCGAATCTGGTACTTCAAATGTTTAAATGAAAAATAAACTAAGATAAGAACCTTTCTTCACGGTTGTAATGATCAGTAGCTCCACTTCCGCCACCAGTTCCACGATCACGGCTGCGTGATCTATCTCTTGTTTCTCGTGCAGTGTCGCGATACGTACTTTCGCTGTAATGACGACTGCTGCTAAAAAGTGAGATGCTTAATTTTGCGTCAAAGTTTTTAAATCAAAAATTGAAACATATGCAAGCGACCCGTTATCAGAATAGATGTGGCAAACAGAGTTGATGTTACGAAATATTGCCATTATAAGGATCGGAGTGGGTCGACCCACACCTGACCCACAGTTGCAGAAGTCACAGAAATCGTTTTTCTGTGCGTTCTAAAGCTGTGGGTCCACCCGCTTAAACTGTGGGTCAGGTGTGGGTCGACCCACTCCGATCCCTATTGCCTTAATTCTTAACCAGGGGCGTGACAATCTTTTGTTATGTTCTTTACAAGTAATACTCAACACAGTGCCGCCACCTCTCGTGTATAATCCGGACATTTGTCTGAAGAGCAGCGATTTGTGGGCGCAAAATTTTAAATGAGCGAAGATGGGATACATCTTATAGATTTGGGTAGTAGCTAAAACAAAAGTTTTTGAGCGAAATATAAAAATGTACAACGAACGAAACTTTCAGTATCAGTCGCTTCGTTCGCTATGGTAGGAAACATGAGCAAATGACATTACACTTGCAAGTAAAAATAAAAGATTCCAAACTCTCAAGGGTATCACCTCAAAACGGTCAAGTCTGCTACTTCCTTTCTTCAAACAACAGCTGCAAAAGCAGCTTTATAAGGGAACACAAGCCAGCACTGATCTCATACGAAAGATTGTTCAATCCAGGTCTCTACAGCCCTGAGTATACCTTTAAAGTTCTTTGAGTTTTTGGTTTTACTCAATTTTTCACTCAAGACCAAAAAATTGAGTAAAACCGAAAATTCAATTTAAATTTGACGGTCGCATAAAAACTCTCTCCTAGCTTCGGACAAAATCAAAATTGTTTGAAATTTTCTTCAGATGGGCGCTCAACTTCTGGATGCCTTCTGGTACTGACTCAACTGTAGTTGCGACCGAAGCTAACTTCATTGGAAACAAAATTCATTCATACCAACATCAGAAGACTTCAATGAAAAGTTCAAAAATCAGCTGACTTTGTTCACAATGAAGTTAGCTTCAGTCCTATTGCCCTGGAAATATTGAAAAACCCGTCCGAACAGACGTTGTAAAAAATACCCTTCCGAAAGCCCAAAATTAAACCCTAAATAGACAAAAATGTTCACCCCAATTTTCTCCACAACACAGCAGAAAAACATTTTTTGAGTCTAGAATCGACTACCTAGGGCACGAAGAAGAGGCCTCGAACATATAAAAATATTTACTTCAATTTTCTCTACAACGAACGTAGTAAAAAACAATTTTTAGCGAACCCCACATGTGGGTAACGCTTATATGCATATATTTACGCTCATCGTCTGTCCGTATCACTCATATCTCGGCTCCTCTACCACCTAGAAAACTAAATCTTGCCCCATTCCATGGCTATTTGACTCATTCTAGAAATTCCGTAAACTTCTGGAAAATTCTGGAAAGTTCTGAGAAATTTTGTAACTTTCCAGAAATCTACAGAAGTTTCAAGAAATTTCCAAAAACTTCGAAAATTTTCAAGCGAAATTTCCAGTACCTTCCAGAACTTTCAACTTTACAAAACTTTCCATAACTTTCGTTAAGCTTTCCAGAACTCTCTAGAACTTTTTTTTACATACCAACTTGGCTTGCTCCCACACTTGCTCCCCAACTTCCCAACTTGGCTTTTTCAATTTTCCAACTATGTTTGTTTGCTCTATACACGAAAACATCCAAGAAACTAAGTGCTTAAATCCCACACCTACGATGTGGGCTACGCTGCAATCCCCATGTATGGGTTTTTTTAAAATTTTTCGTCTAGGACCCTCCTTGAGGCCCACTTGAGCATTCAGCACAGGCACCAAGATCATTTTTTTTTTAAATATAATTCGGCACTCGTTACCTCTCAAATAGAAAAAGAATCAACAAAATGTAAGAAAAATATGTTGGGCCCTAGTTGAGACTACGTTTTAGGGTCCTGGCTTCCATTCAAAAAATTTTCTTCCGTAAAATGTGAGACATTCGTAGACGTTTCGCTTTAAAAATAGTCGGAAGAGATTTACTCGAGTTATGTACAAAACCACCTAGGGCCATAGCAGAGACTCGTTTTTTTAACAGCCTAGATAAGCCCAAGGGCCCAAACTTAAAAAAAAAATCTTCTATAAATTGTTGGGCTTTCATAGACCTGTCGATTAAAAAAATAATTATGAAAATCGGAAAAGTTTTACTCGAGTTATGTACGAAAGACCAAAACTGCCCTAGCTCAGCGGCCCTTGAGCCAACACTGCCCAGATTCAATTCTATAAAAGATTTTTCGATTTGGTTGAGTTTTACTTGAGACAGACAGACGGAAGAACACATTTTTTTTTTAATTTGTCATTAGACCTCAAAACGAAAAAGTAACCGACTGCTGGGACGAAATGTGTGAAGTTTCGAAACTGATCAATACTGATACAGATCAGTTTCGAAACTGGTAAGTACTGATACAGATCAGTTTCAAAACTGATCAGTACTGATACAGATCAGTTTCGAAACTGATCAGTACTTATCCGTATCGGATTCGAGACTGATGATACCAATACAGATCAGTTTCGAAACAGATCAGTACTTATACAAATCAGTTTCGAAACTGATCAGTACTCCTACAGATCAGTTTTGAAACTGATCAGTACTGATACAGATCAGTTTTGAAACTGATCAGTACTGATACAGATCAGTTTCGAAACTGATAAGTACTGATACAGATCACTTTCGAAACTGATCAGTACTGATACAGATCACTTTCAAAACTGATCAGTACTGATATAGATCAGTTTCGAAACTGATCAGTACTGATACAGATCAGTTTCGAAACTGATCAGTACTGGTACAGATCAGTTTCGAAACTGATCAGTACTTATCCGTATCGGATTCGAGACTGATGATACTTATACAGATCAATTTCGAAACAGATCAGTACTTATAGAAATCAGTTTCGAAACTGACCAGTACTCCTACAGATCAGTTTTGAAACTGATCAGTACTGATACAGATCAGTTTTGAAACTGATCAGTACTGATACAGATCAGTTTTGAAACTGTTCAGTACTGATACCGATCAGTTTCGAAACTGATAAGTACTGATACAGACCAGTTTCAAAACTAATCAGTACTGATACATATTAGTTTCGAGACTGATCAGTACTGATTTGAATCAGTTTTAAAACTGATCAGTACTGATCTGGGTTAGTTACAATACTGATCTGGGCTATAAACTTATAACTTGTACAGTTACCTTGTAACTTATAAGTTATAACTCACAGCTCGTAACGTAAACTTTTAACTTTTAACGTAAACATATAACTCAAAAGAAATAGCTATATGTATATGTTATAAATTTGGCTATAAGTCACTTTGCCCAAACCGCCCAAACTCTCTAATATTCGCGTAATATTACGTAATATTACCGATGAAAATAAATTACGGTAATTTTCTATGTCTGGCCGGAACCTATGCATTCACGATCCTCTTTTACAGCTTCTTATCCCCTAATCCTTTCAAAGTTTTTGAACAATGGCGAACATCTAGCTTTTACAGAATATTCTAGTGACAGAAACCCTAAATTTTCCTTAATATGATTACTCCATTGCTCATGCGATTGACATTCAGAAACATCCAAGTAGTGAACCCAAGACTATATATAGAATATATATAGAGCCGTGTATGAGATCGTTGGTACGAAGATTGATCCGTGGATAGCTTAGTTAGCGTGGTAACTCAACTGACTGGCCCATTTTCCTTATCCATTCAAAATCCCTTATTAACGTGACATCTTCTAAAGAAATGATTCTTAAGTATTTAATCCCAAATTATCTCCTCCAGGAATTTGCCGACATTCATCCTCTTCACACCTAACAGTCAAACCCACTTCTGCCACTAGGACGACGTCACATACGCCAGAATTTTCAGCAATTACCTCACCAACATCACTACATTTCCCTACAAATTTACCCGTCCAATGATTATGTCCATGAAAATTACGGAAGTAAGAGGAGAGAGTACCACATACGTTAATGTCAAATTGACAGATTGTGTTAACGTTTCAAGGGGAAATTTTGCTTCACTCAACTTAACGAGGAGAATTTGTGAGAGAAAATATATGAAAATCTCTCATCCGATAACGTCGCTAAGTTTTTTATGCGTTGTAGAGCAGTGTACTGCCGTCTTAAGGAAAAAAAACTTGGAGAAAATCAGCGAAGATGTTCAACGAAATCCGCCGAAAAAATCAAATTAGCGACAAAATTAAACAAAAGATTCTCGGACATTGCTTTGTTTAATTTTGTCGCTAATTTGATTTTTTTCAGCGAAATCCGTTGAAAATCTTCGCTGATTTTCTCTAAGTTAATTTGTTTATGACGACAGTTTTTCCTTATAACGACCCTACGAAACATAAGAAACTTAGCACCGTTATCAAATGAGAGATTTTCGCTAAGTTTCATATGCGTAGTATGCAGAACACCTTAGCGACGTCATCAGAAGAGAGATTTTCATATGTTTTCTCCCACAGATTTTCCTCGCTAAGTTTTTTATGCGATGTATGGCAGAAAAGCGGTAGGTGAGTACTGGTATCATAACGAAAAAAACTTAGAGAAAATCAGCGAAGATTTTGAACGAAATTCGCCGAAAAAATCGGTTTAGCGACAAAATTAAACAAAACATTCTCGGACATTGTTTTGTTTAATTTTCTTGCTGATCTGATCTTCGCTGATTTTCTCTAAGTTTTTTCCTTAGGGGTCGTACACATATGACGTCACGCTTGCTATAAAATCCACAAAGTCTATAACTCCAAACTGGTAAGAGATTTTGCTTATAGTACTCTGGCTGCCCCCCCCCCCAAATACACCCCCTATTTGGGGGGGGGGGTAGCCAGAGTCCCATAAACAGAATTTGCTGTCTTGACTAAGTTATGACCGTTTTATGGATACTCATTTTTTATAGCAAACGTGACGTCATATGTGCACGACCCCTTACGACGACAGAGTACTACAAAGTTTATTAACCAATCAGGCCGTGAACTTTCTCACCACACAGTTTCCATCACTAGTTTTCACCATAATACAATAGAAAGAACTTTCGGAGATTTCCATTTCATTGGAAATGCTATGAAAATGTCAAATTCTTTCATTCGCATGAAAAAATAGTTAACCAAATCGTAAAGGTACAATTCTTGCAATTTGTGGGTTCAGTGAGTTCTTTGAGATATAAAACACAATCAATTGTAATTCTAACTCTCCAAGTTGAAAACGTATGAGGAATTAGATTCAAAAAATGAACTTAAAACTTAAACTCCATTAAAGAAGGAATGTCAAGTCTCGCTGTAATTGTGTGAATAAAACTGATTCCTTGAGCGCATTATCTCCTTTGGCTTTTGCGTAATAAATAAAAACTCCTAACTTACCCTCCATCACGATCTCTCTCCCTATCACGATCACGTTCTCGAGATCTTTCACGATACGTTCTTGACGTCGATCTTTCTCGCCTTGAGCGCCGATGTGATCGTTCTCTTGACCGTGATCTGTCACGTCGGTTATTGTAATTTTTACTTTCAATGCCATGCAGTGTATCCTGCAGAGCGGAAATCAGAATTTTGCATCTTTCGTCTTGAGCCACTTTTGACTGTTTGATCAACGAAATGGCCGTCACTAAAGTTTCAATGGCACTGGAATACTCTCCAGCGGCTGCATCGGAAACGGCACTGGAATGGAACAAATTCAGTTTTGAGCGTCACTGGCCGGAAAGTAAGAATCTACCGTGCTATAGCTGAACTGCTCACTGTTCGATTTCTTGCCATTATTTCTTCGAATTCAGCTTCACTTAACTGTGGAGCCATAACTTGTTCTGGAAATCCGGGCGGACCAGACGGTTTCACTGGACCAGGCCATGAGCCTCGAGGACCATTTTGTGGTTGAAAATGTGACGGTGCATGTGAATTCATCGGTGCTTGTCCATGTGGCGGTCCGATCGGAGGTCCTTGATGTTGTGGTGGTCCACCTTGATTGAAGAACGCAGGATTTACGTGTGGAGCTGGTCCTGGTCCCTGTGGTGGTGGCCCTCCCGGTCCTGGAAAATGATGAATTAGAATTGTTTTCTCGGAGATTTCATGTAAGCGAAAATTACCTCCCATCATTGGTGGTGGGCCTCGCGGTTGCATGTGTGGACCGCCTTGGTTGTGATTTGGTGGTCCTTGTTGGTAGCCTCCATGCATTGGTGGACGATTCCAATCTGGACGTGGTCCACGCTGCATTCCTGCGGGCGGTCCAGGATACTGTGAAATGAAGAATGAAAATAATTTTCGCAAAAGGAAGCCATAAACAAAAAATGTCACTTACCATTGGGCGATGCTGTGGAGGAACTGGTGGTCCATTCGGTGGACAAGGTGGTCCTCGAATATTTGGCCCATTCGGACGAGGTGGTCCGTTCCATTGGTTTGGATTGTGATATCTCGGTGGCCCTTGTTGTTGTGGACCCATTGCACCTCCTTGATGCATCGGAGGTGGCTGCATTCTTGGCGGTCCTTGATTTTGCACCGGCGGACCTTGCATCGGTGGACCTTGCATATGAGGTGGCCGATACTGCGGTGGGCCACCATTCGGATTGTTGCCCATCATTCGCGGAGGATGCCCAGGAGGAGGAAAACCAGTTTGTGGTGGTCCGGACATCATCGGATTTGGAGGCCGTGGACCATTATTCACTGTCGGCGGTACAGCGCGCGTTTTCTGTTGACTTTCGAATTGACTGAGTGCTTGTTTGGTTGGCAGAGTTACAACGGGACTCTGTCCGTGCAAATCTTTTTTTGGCAATCGTTCCATACACATACGCATGCTCGTTTCAGATGCCAATGATATGACACAAAATCCCTTTGATTGGCCATTGGCGCGATTCTCGAAGAATTTCACATCCTGGAAATCAGTTACTCCAATATCGTGACAAGCGTCCGTTATGTCCTGATCGGTTGTCCACTAAAAGATTACGACCGAATTAGCTACACTTCCTGTGCAGTAAACGACAATTGCAATATTTACCCATGTCAAATTACCAACATATAGTTGATGCCGACGACCTATGTGATTCGGTCCCATGTTATTCATGTGTGAAAATGATCCATTTGTGTCGATGCTATCAGCTCGTTCGCCCTGTGAGTTTGGTGTATCTGGATTCAGTCCCCTCTCATGTGGTTCTGATGATGGAGTTGCGATGACATCGTCATACAAATCCACATCAAGAAATTCATCCTTAACACAAAATGCAATTGAAATGACATAAAGCGAACGAAAACGATCATTTTCTCTGAAAAAACACTTACTTTTAAGTTGAATCCTTGGTCCAAATCGTCGGCATATAAATCAATATCGACATCAGCCATCTTTAACACTTAAGAGTCTCTAATGTGCAATTTGTACGCGAAGCCGATTATGATGGCCGGCAGCGCTCGTTTGAATACTTTGTTGTACAACCTTTTAGTGTTTTTCTCTTCTCGTTTCACTTATTGTTCATCACTTTACACTTCACTCTTGGTTGATTCTTCCCGTTTCGAAATCGCGAAATTGCCTCCCTTTAATAGTTTCAGGTTTGTTTCTAACTAAAGTTTATGCGCTGCATCGAATGAAACGAATGGATGAGAGATTTAGACATTTTTTAGTACTAAACGTCACTTTGACTTGGTTCACTTCTTTGCTTTCAACACACCTTGCGGCATGGGGAGAGTTTACAATAGTGAACGCTTTTATTGTTTCATCATCACTCAAAACTCCGCAAAACTCCTTTTTAATGCACTTTTTCGCATGTTGGGTGATAATGTGAGTTTTTCTACTCCATTTTCGATGCACTTCTCAAAACGCATCAAAATTTTCGTCGTGACTATTACAATTTCTGAACACCCCAGATAAAACAGATCACACTGAATGTACATTAAATGTGCGAAATTCAATGTTGTTGAGAATATGTTACATAAAATGTGCCTGTAGAGTGGTACATATTTCGATGTACATAAAAAGCACATTTTTGTGCTATTAAATCTCCAAATTATTGCACTAGATAACAAGTGCATTTTTCGCACATTTTATGTGAGTGATAAGGTGTACACTATTTCGATCACATTTAATGTACCAAAAATGTGCTTGTGATGTAGTACATATTTCGATGTACATAAAAAGCACATTTTTTGTGCTATTAAATCTCCAAATTATTGCACTAGATAACAAGTAAATTTTTCGCACATTTTATGTGCGTGATAAGGTGTACACTATTCCTATCACATTTAATGTACCAAAAATGTGCTTGTGATGTAGTACATTTCGATGTACATAAAAATCACATCTTTTGTGCTATTAAATCTCTAAATTATTCCACTAGATAAAAAGTACATTTTTCGCACATTTTATGTGCGTGATAAGGTGTACACTATTCCTATCGCATTTAATGTACCAAAAATGTGCTTGTGATGTAGTATGTTCGATCAAATAAATTTAAATAACACTCTGTGGAGTTTGTTTAATTTTCATTTACTAGCATATCTCCAAAACTTTTTCTCTCAGTACAAAAAAAGTACATTTAATGTACTTTCTATAATTTGACACTTCATACAAATTTAACACACCAACACATAAGTATTCGGTGGCACAATTGGTAAAGCAATCGACTCATAATCCCGAGCGTCTTGGGTTCAAGCCCCGCAAATGGCAGAAATTTTTCTAATAAAAAAAATGAGAGCCTGGCGTCAAAAAATGTAGATGGAGGACGTAGCGCTCATCAGAATAAGAAAAACCGAAATAGAAAAGTCGGAAAACTAAATTAAATTTTCCTTTCTTTTCTTTTCGCACATAACATTATATGTACGTGAAATGTGCTAGAAATTCACACCAAAAAGTACATTAAAGGTACATTAATTGAGTATTCAAGGTGTTTTAAATGTACATTATGTAGTTCACATTTAATGTACATTAAATGCACTTCACGTTCCAAAGAAAAGATGTAACGGTAAGGGCGCTTTTTAATATACATTAAATGTCCTGGAACTGGAGCACATTAAATGGGATCAGTACATTTTCCGATTGCACTATATGTACATTTCGTGGAGTCAATTGTTATCTGGGACATTCATAACTTTGCAGGGCTCAAGTAGGCCTCAGGTCGGTCCTAAGCTCGACCCTAACTAAAAAAAAAATTTTTTTTGCAATGTTGTAGAGAAAATTGATGGAAATATTTTTGTCTATGGAAGTATGTGTCCGAGGTCTCTCCTTAGGGCCCTAGGTCGGTGCCAATATCATCCTATCCCTAAAGATAAGCAAAGACCCGTACGTATCAGAATAGATGTGGCAAGAAAACTCGAACGTATATAGAAATGAGCAAACAGTCCAATGTTTTGTGCTCTTTTATAACTATAAAAATTTCAAAGATCCATTATTAGCCAAGGTAATGACAAAGGCCCTACCGAAGTACGTCTGATGAGGCCATTGATTCTGATGGAGGAAAAGTTCTCTCCTGCACCATATATCTCAAGAGGACCAACGTAGTTTTTTCAAGAAATCTTGAAGCTATTTTCTCTAAAATATGATTCTCACCAACTCTACCTTAACGTCCGGTTATTTTGACAATTTTTCGACCCCCACCCCCTACCCTAAAAAATATTTTTTATTGTAGAATGAATAGTTTTGCCATTTTATGTACATTTTTCTTCTAACAAACTGTCAAAGAAACTACAGGAAAAGTCTGCGTTTCTCTCTCGACAAACAACCTAGGGCATGCTCCCAGTTATAAGTTATAAATTCTTGACAGTTTGACAAAACCACAAATTCTCAACCGGACGTCACGTTTCTCATAACCCCTCCCCCCACCGTCCGAATTCGTCCGGTTTCCCTTTACCCCTTCCCCCTAACGACCGGACGTCATTTATGAATGGCCCCATATGCGTCATCCCTCACAATTGTAGAAGCTGTTTTATCCCGGGAATATGGTCATTTTTCCCCAGGGGCGTGCGTGACAGTCTTTTGTTCCGATCTTTGCAAGTAGTATTCAACGTGAAGTTAGCTGCTGTGATAGACAAACAAAGTCAGCTGATTTCTGAAGCGAAATTATGAGAGAAATGGTATTTCTGAAACTAAATCTGAAAGAAATGTTTAACTCCACGACTGGGACCCGAACCCAAAATCTTCACCTTTCCGGGGTGCTGCTCTACCAATTGAGCTACCGTGGACATTTTCAATTCAGATCTGATTTCAAACCGTTGCTTACATACTAACACATGCATTTGTAGCCAAAGCAAACGCATTTACCGTTCTCACGAACTACGCGCGCTTTTTGCCACCTACAAATACTTGTGTCTGTTTATTCTCATAACTGCATGTCAATTAATTCGTATTTGTACTTGAATGTCGACATCAATTCGATGTCATCTAATTGTACAGGGATACCGCTATCAACACATTGCTGCATTGATCGCATAGGACAATGAGAAGTATCTCAATAACTGGGTTCGGGTCCCAGTCGTGAAGTTAAAATTTTCTTTCAGATTTAGTTTCAGAAATACCATTTCTCTCATAATTTCGCTTCAAAAATTAAATGCTCGAATTTCGTTCACTTCAGTCACTAATAACTGAAAAAATGATTCAATCAGCTGATTTCATTCATAAATTTACCAAAATCAGCTAACTTCATTGAAACGTTCAAAAATCGGCTGATTTTTTTGCAATGAAGTTAGCTTTGGTTGCAACTGCAGCTAACTTCATGCTGAAAATATTACTTGCAAAGATCGAAACAAAAGACTGTCACGCCCCTGTTTTCCCCTTAAACCCTGAAACATGTGTTCTCTAAAATTGTATTCTCTACAACTTTGTCTTCGGAGGCAACTATCTAACTTTCCTAGTTCTAGAGATATTGGTCATCACGCCAAATTGCAGGAGTGGTCATATTTCAGGCTTGGACGATTTTTCCCTAAAATCATCAAACACGGGCGACATGAATTATCCCCCAGGGAATTAACCCCCAGACCGAAAAAAATAGGAATTATCACCCGGGGAATTATCACACAGGAATTATCACCCAGCAAAATTAAAGCGGTAAACTTGTACAAGTAAAATGTATAAGGAACATCCTATTTCGTGTAAGGAAAATGCCATCCCGTGTGATAACTCCTTGGTGATAATTCCCCGGGTGATAATTTACATTTTGTCTGGGCGATAATTCCTGGGGGATAATTTACTGGGTAACAATTCCTATTTTTTTCTCCTCAACTTTGCCTTTGGCAGTAAATCTTCATATTGCATTGTTCAGCCCAGACCACTGGACCAAATTTCCCAAAAAAAAACTCCCAGTTTTGTGAGGTCAAATGCTTTCATTTGACGCCAAAATGAACAATTTCTTTGCTATACTTGCTGAGATTAAGGATCGGAGTGGGTCGACCCACACCTGACCTAAAGTTTTAGAACGCACAGAAAAGCGATTTCTATGACTTCTGCAACTCTGGGTCAGGTATGGGTTGACCCACTCCGATCCTTAACTGAGATATTTGCGAAAAAGTTTCACCGATCATCGAAAAACATTGTTTTTGGCCTTTTTTTCGACGTCAGCTCACTTGACCGATTTTGCTCATCATTGAACTTGAACCATGAGACATAAGTATCTTTCAGGGGAAAAAAAGTTTAGGGTGATCGGTGCAGCTTTTTCGCTGATTCATCATCTCCAGACGATCTACTCCATGTTACAATAAAATGTCTTGTAGTAAACGTGTCGGACTTTTTGTATTCTTAAAGACAGCGAAAATTGGTTCCAAGGTTTCAAATAGAAAAAAAATTTATTCTTAAAGTGATACATTCCACATTACAGTCACAATTACATCCAAAGTTTATCCTTTACTGGTGTTATTAGCTTTTGTTCCATGTCGGATTTGATCCGACTAAATAGCGATAAGCCTTATGGTTCATTGAATGCAGTCTCATTACTAGGTGGGACTGGTTCGATATGACCCGTTCGAGGTGTATTGCCTGTTGGCCTTGGGTTCATATAAACCAGGTCATACCACGCCATAGGAGGTCGACCAGTGCGTCGTCGAGATGGATTGGGTGGCATCCGTTGAAGCGGTTCCTGCCTTCTCAAAGCACGCGAATACGCTACAATGCTCAAGGGAGTGCACGCAGCAGCTAAAAAGAGGACAGTAAAAAACATGTCTTCTAATGATATGAATTTAGGTGCTCTCAGTCGGCACTGATTTTTAAAGTACGGTTCATCGTTACAAGACGGTGGCTTACAGTTGACAATCATATCATTAAAAAGACTCCCCGATATGCATTGATTAGGTTGGCAGTGAAGACGGAATATTCCAGTGCAATCTGTGGAGGAAAAGAGCATCGAATAAAAGGAAAAAATTTCCGAGGGCCACTTTTTGTAAAATTATTTCGTAAAATTACGGGAATAGACAAATGCCTAGCATGTGATCGACATGATGTTTGATTAAAATAGGCGTTGAGTGCGAAGACCAGAATTTTTTGTAGAATCTGGAAAAAATACTTTCAGGAGGGTAGGTCGCAAGGGGAAAGTCAAAAAGTTGCTGTATTTATGTTCCTTATTCTACGAAAAAATTTCTTGTAAATTTTTTGTCGTGTAAGACTTGCGTCACAGCTCCATACGACCGTGAGGCCATGATATGACTTAACGTCTAGGTTAGGATCAGTTCCAGTGTTGTTAACGCCCACGTAATAAAATTCGTTCTATGCGTTTATAACATCCAGATGGCGCTAATAACACCCAGGCTGACAATAAAATTTTGTCTACAGTTTTTATAGCCTAGGGCATTAATAACACCGAGAAACTGTTGCTGAAATTAGTTTTTTTATCGAAGCCATCATTCTATTCAAACAAATTTTTGCATCAGCGAAAGCGTCACATCTAACGATAGCATTAATTTCGGAAGGGGACTCACGGACTGCGTCACACTTAACCTTTTAAAAGGTTTTTGTATTCTTAAAGACAGCGAAAATTGGTTCCAAGCTTTCAAGTAGAAATTTTATTCTAAAAGTGATACATTCCACATTGTAGTCACAATCACATCCAAAGTTTATGGTTCATTGAATGCAGTCTCATTAGTAGGTGGGACTGGCTCGCGACGACTCGGGAGAGGTGTAGAAGTGTCTGCTGCCCTTGGGTTTATGTAAATCATTTCATAGCCCCTCATAGGAAATCGAGCACGGCGTCGTAGAAATCGACATGGATCGGGTCCAACTCGTACACGAATTTGTTGGTAGATTTTATAAAAATACACAAACGCTACAACGCTCAAGGAAGAGCCCATAGCAGCTAATAGGAGGAGAGTTCCATATATTTCTTCTAATGATACGAATGTAGCTTCACTCGGTGCGTACTTTACACACTTGGTTTTAAATTCCGGTTCATCGTCACAAGACGGTGGCTTGCAGTTGGCAATCTTATCATCAAAGAGACTTGCCGCTATGCATTGATTAGGTTTGCAGTGAAGACGGAATAGTCCAGTGCAATCTGTGGAGGAAAAGAGCATCGAATAAAAGGAAAAAATTTCCGAGGGCCACTTTTTGTAAAATTATTTCGTAAAATTACGGGAATAGACATAGGCTTAGCATGTGATCGACATGGTGTTTGATTAATATATGCGTTGAGTGCGACAGCGAATTCTGCCAAAGTGTTTTGATTGTAATAATGAAAGAGATGAGCGCAAAAATACTGACAATGGGGGTGTGACGCAAGTCTTTGTTCGTCGACACATAAAAGTGCTGATTTCAAGGGTTAAGGCATTAAGCTTCGATATCGAATTTTGTTTAAAAAAAGAATATTGCGTATCGAAGCTTAATGCGTCACCCCCTTGATACCAGTACCTTTATAAGTCGACGAACAAAGAGTTGCGTCATACCCCCACCGTAAGAGTTTTTGCGCGGATATCACTACCTCTGTTCTTCTGTTAGTTTATCTCTTTACAGATGTATTTACTTCTACTCTAAAAATTTGGGTAAAAGAAATTATCAAAAAATCCATCTTCATCCCAAAAACCTAAGACTGAATGACTGAATGACGTTTTGAAAACCTAAAAAAAGCTGTGTATCAGCCACTAGATTCGATCGCTTAGTATTTGACAATACAAATGCGATGTTTTTTTCAATATCAGGTGCTTTATCAACTATTTCCAGTACAAAATTATGCATTTCTGTTAGGACAAATTGAGGACATTTTTCTACATCACGATATTCTCAAAAATATTTTGTTGCCAAGTTTATTAATTCAATTTTTGCAGTGTTTTAATGTAACAATCTTACGCGGCTATTTCTATTAATAATAAAACTTTTCACAAGTACGATTGTAGCTTTCAAAAGAACAAATTGAGGACATTTTTTGGAGCTATTTGCTCCTCCGTAAGTCATCAGGAAACCCGTTTTTGGAAAATCTTCCTCTGTTCTAATTTAGTACACGCGGTACACGCAAATTCTCAAGACGTCTAGCTACAACAAATTTTAATTTCTACAGTACATTAATACGACATACGATTATTTTAGGTGATCAAAATAAAATTTCCAGAAAACTTTGCCTTTTTGTTATTTCACCGAAAATTTTGTGTGTGAAAAAATGGAAAATTGAAAAAAGACCAAATCGGACCAGAATTTTCCATAGAATCCGAGAAAAGTACTTTCAGAGGGGAACGTCGCAAGGAGGAAACAATTTCTTGTAAATTTTTTGGCACGTAAGACTTGCGTCACGGCCTCTTACGACCGTGAAACCATGATGTGACTTAACGTCTAGGTTAAGATCAGTTCCAGTGTTGTTAACGCCCACGTAATAAAATTCGTTCTGGGTGTTTATAACATCCAGAGGGCGCTAATAACACCCAGGCCGACAATAAAATTTTGTTTACAGTTTTTATGGCCCAGGGCTTTAACAACACCGAGAGTGTTGCTGACATCTGTTTTTGGTAGATGTCAACGACCTCCGACCTCATAGGTATTTTTGAACCCTCCCCCTCCTTAAAATTAGTGTGCGTGTATGTGTTCTTTAGACCCGTACGAAGAACAAAGTTCTTCGAAGAGGAGTCTATTACGTTTACCACGACGTTTGTAACCAGTCGATTTGAGGGGGAAGTGGGGGGGGGGGAGCTGCGATCGTGATCCTTAGATGCCGAATCTGCAAGAAAAATTTTTGTCCGTCTGTCCTTTCGTCCGTCAACACTCGAGTGAAACTTGACCGATTTTCAAAAACTTTCTTTCCCTGAAGGGTAATCTTTTCGATTTCATCTTTTATAGGAGCTAGGACCGCCTAAGTGTCTATTGTACATAACTAGAGGAAATCTTTCCCGTTTTTCAAAAAAATATTTTTTGAACGACAGGTCTGTGAAAGCCTGTGCTTAGGGCTCAAGTGTGCCTCAGGTCGGTTCAATGGTCGACATAGCAGAATAGGTGTGACAGAATAGATGTTGCAAAAAGATTCGAACGTAAAATGTCGCCATAACTCTATGTATGAAATTGCGTCGACATCAAATTGGATTGGAAATTGCCGAAAGGGCAATATTGAAACACCCGTCTGAAGTAACGGCGCACAAAAAACATTTCCAATTCTTAAAAAAGCCCAAAATTAAAAAAAAAAGGAAAAAATTTGAAAAAAAAAGGTCGTGAGTAGGGTCCGAACCACTCAAGATTTTGACTAATTTAATTTTCGTGATTTTCTGACGTCCATATCTTTTATTTTAAATCTTTAAAAGTGATTTCTGTTCTATTTTCGCAGAGATATAAGTGAAAAAGTTCCATCAACCTTCAAAAAACCACGATTTTCACCACTTTTTCGAACATAACTTCGAAAGCTTTCGACCCATTCCGCCCAAACTCATTCTTTTAATCAATTTCCTGATCATCTTTCAGGAAAAGAAAAGTTTTTGAAAATCGGAAAAGATTTACCTGATTTATGTAGAAAAAACACGTTGGGCCCTAGTAAGGATTCAGTTTTAGGGACCTGGCTGAGTCCAAAAGCCTAAAATTGAAAAAGCTTCTTCCATAAAATATCAGGCATGTCCAGGTCTTCCAAACAAAACAAAATCTATGATAGTCGGAAAAGGTTTACTCGAGTTATGTACACAAGATCAAAAACTACTTAAACGGCCCTAGCTCGGCGGCCCTTGGGCCGACAGTGGTCAGATTCATTCCCATTAAAGATTTTCCAATTATCTTTCAGGGAAACAAAGTTTTTGAAAATCGGTCAAGATTTAATCAAGTTATCGTGGTGAAAACGGACGGACGGGCATTTTTTTTTATTGCTGATTCGTCATCGATGCTCCCACCTACTTCCGGGTCGAAATTGGGGTGCTTACAAACGTCGTGGTAAATGCATAAGACCCCTTTTCGGAGAACTTCGCTCGGGTTTAAAAACATTTTTTCAAACAAATTTTTGCATCAGCGAAAGGCTACTTCTAACGATATCATTAATTACGGAAGGGGACTCACGGACTGCGACACTCTTAACCTTTTAAAAGGTTTTTGTATTCTTAAAGACAGCGAAAATCGCTTCCAAGCTTTCAAGTAAACAAAAATTTATTATGATACATTCCACATTATAGTCACAATTACATACAAAGTTTATGGTTCATTGAACACACTCTCATAACTAGGTGGGGGATCGATTGGAGTCGGTGTACGTGTAGAGGTGTATGTTGGCCTTGGATTTATAGAAACCATTTCACAGCCCACCATAGGAAATCGAGCAATGTGTCGTCGAGATAGAACGGTTCCACCTCGTACAGGAATTGGATGACGGGTTTTATAAAAATACACTAACGCTACAACGCTCAAGGCAGAGCCCCAAAGACCTAATAAGCCGATATTTCTTAATACTTCTTCTATTGATATCAATGTAGGTGCTCCCGGATCGTTATCTATGCACTGATTTTTAAAGTACGGTTCATCGTCACAAGACGGTGGTTTACAGTTGACAATCATATCATTATAGAGTCTTGTCGATATGCACTGATTCGGTTGGCACTGAAGACGGAATAGTCCAGTGCAATCTGTGGAGGAAAAGAGCATCGAATGAAAGGAAAAAAATTCCGAGGGCCACTTTTTGTAAAATTATTTCGTAAAATTACGGGAATAGACATAGGCTTAGCATGTGATCGACATGGTGTTTGATTAATATATGCGTTGAGTGCGACAGCGAATTCTGCCAAAGTGTTGTGATTGTAATAATGAAAGAGATGAGCGCAAAAGACTGACAATGGGGGTGTGATGCAAGTCTTTGTTCGTCGACACATAAAAGTGCTGATTTCAAGGGTTAACGCTTAATCGATATCGAATTTTGTTGAAAACATAGAAGGGACCCGTACGTATCAGAATAGATGCGGCAAACAGAGTTGATGTTACGAAAAGACTGGAACGTATTTAAGTAAATATTGCATTCACATTAGATTGTATTGGAAGTTGCCCGTAGGGCAATTTTGAAAAACCCGTACGAAGTAACGGTGTAAAAAAATTCTCCGAACGCACAAAATTGACCTCCAAATAGAGAAAAACGTTCTCCTCAATTTTGTCTACAACATAGCAAAAAACTATTTTTTGGGCTAGGGCCGACCTTAGTGCTGAGCTAGGGCCTTAAATAGAGGCCTCGGATACATACTTCCATAGACAAAAATGTTTCCCTCAATTTGCTCTGCAACATAGCAAAAAACATTTTTTTATGTTAGGGCCGACTTTAGGACCGACATGAGGCCCACTTGAGCCCTAAGCACAGGCAAAATTTATTCTATAAATTGTCGGCCGTGGCGAGATCTTTCAAACAAAAGAAAGTTTTTGAAAATCGGAAGAGATTTACTCGAGTTATGTACAAAAAACACGTAGTGCCCTAACAAAGATTCTTTTTTAGTGTCCTAGCTAAGTCCAGAGACTCAAATCGAAAAATGTTTCTTCCATAAATTATCGGCCATGACCAGATCTTTCAAACAAAAAAAAAATTATGAAAATCAGAATAGATTTACTCGAGTTATGTGCAAAAGACCAAAAACCACCTAAACGGCCCTAGCTCGGCGGCCCTCGGGCCGACAGTGCCCAGATTCAATACCATAAAATATTTTTCGACTACCTTTCAGGAAAAAAAAAGTTTTTAAAATCGGTCAAGATTTACTCAAGTTATCGTGTTGACGGACCAACAGACAGACCGACAGACCGACAGACAGACAGACAGACCGACAGACGGACATTGTTTTTTTCGCTGATTTGTCATCTGGAGGCAACAAAAAAAGTTTCCCCCTTACTCCCGGGTTCGAATTCGCAATGTAACAAACGTGGTAGTAAACGCATCAGACTAACGTACTTCGTACGGGTCTAAAAAGGAATATTGCGTATCGAAGCTTAATGCGTCACCCCCTTGATACCAGTACTTTTATAAGTCGACGAACAAAGACTTGCGTCACACCTCAACCGAGCGCGAATATCACTACTTCTGTTCTTCTGTTAGTTAATTCTATACAGATGTATTTACTTCTACTTTAAAAATTTGGGTAAAAGAGAAATTATCAAAAAATGTTTGTCGAAAAAATCTTTGAAGTTGAAAATTGCCAGAGAAATCCATCTTCATCCCAAAAACCTAACAAACCCCATTGGATCACCTCACCCATGTTGATAATAACCGAAAAGTATCAAAAAACCTAATGGACGTTGAAAAAGGCTAGAGAAATCCACAATAATCCCATAAACCTTGGAAGTCCCATTGGATGACCTTACCCATTTCAAGAAAAACCGAAAAATACCAGAAAACCTAATTTGAGTTGAAAAGTGTTGTAGAAACCCTCATAATTCTCTACAGCTTTGCCTTTTCAAGCAACCTTCTAACTCTTATAGTTTTTGAGTTATTGAGTCATTGACTGACTCTGGAAGCGTCTAAATCTTAGAAATTCCGGGAATGGTCAGTTTTTCAAGGGGGAAAAATACTTGTCGACTAAAATAATGGTCTAACCTACTCTCAAAATTTCAGCAAAATCGATAGAGTCCTTTCCGTAATCCCAACAAAAAAGGATCGGAATGGGTCGACCCACACCTGACCCACAGTTTTAGCGGGTCAACCTACACCTGACACACAGTTTTAGCGCTTCAATGCACACCTGATCCACAGTTTAAGAACGCATAGAAAAACGATTTATGTGACTTCTGCAACTGTAGGTCAGGTGTGGGTCGGCCCGCTAAAACTGTGAGTAAGGTGTGGGTCGACCCACTCCGATCCTTACCAACAAAGTGTCAAAGGTTGACGAAATCGACCAGTTAAAAATGTTCTACGAAAAATTTTGATGAAATAACAAAAAGGCAAAGTTTTCTGGAAATTTTATTTTGATCATCTAAAACAATCGTCCTCAATATGTCCTATTATGTCCTGTAGAAATTAAAATTTGTCGTAGCTAGACGTCTTGGGAATTTGCGTGTACTAAATTAGAACAAGGGCTGATTTTTCAAAAACGGTTTTCCTTATGATTCACGAAGAGCAAAAAGCTGCAATAAATGTCCTCAATTTGTCTTTTTGAAAGCTACAATCGTACTTATGAAAAGTTTTTTTATTAATAGAAATAGCCGCGTAAGATTGTTACATTAAAACAGTGCAAAAATTTAATTAATAAACTCGGCAACAAAATATTTTTGAGAATATCGTGATGTAGAAAAATGTCCTCAATTTGTCCTACCAGAAATGCATAATTTTGTACCGGAAATAGTTGATAAAACATTTGATATTGAAAAACATCGCATTTGTATGCCAAATACTAAGCGATCGAATCTAGAGGCGGATACATAGCTTTATTTCTCGTTTTTTGAAACGTCTTTCGAAAGGACAATTTATTGTTTTCAGAACATTTAGTTTCATTTGCGAACCTTTGGAGTAGATTACGTTCTATGCAGTGAAAATAATTCATTACATGAGGGATCAATTTTGTGATATGAGCAGTGGCGCCGACTTCCATATAACACGTGTGGCGGCTGCCACACCCAAATGGAACAACGTGTGGCGGCGCCCCATGTAAAATCTTCACAAAATCTATCACGTTTTAAAAATTTTCCGTCAAAATCGCAAGGTAGACGTTTCATTTATGACTTCAAAATGTTTTCAATGCCTTTACGTTTGTCAACGAGTAATTTAACGAAAATTTATAAGATTTCAATAAAATAAATTAGGGAAATTTTGTGAAATTTTAAGAAGTAATTTTTATAAAATAGGGCACGGTAAGTCGACGACAAAAAGGAAAATATGCAAATTTCGCTCCCGTACATAAACGACGTCACGCTAAAAGGTTTCGGGAAAGTAGGGACGGTTCTAGCAAAATTGGATTACTTATTCAAAAATTTCGCCTGCGGCGCTTGATCCATGGACATTATGTTAATCAATATTGTCATACGCAAAATAATAAAATTTTAAAATCTGAAAAATTTCACATACGATGCCGTCAGTTTCAAGGAACGAAGAAGAAAAATGTTATATTACTGTAAATGTTTGACAATCAACTGAATTACCTCTGAAAAATTTTGCCTGCGGCGCGGCGCTAAGTGGGTTCGAAAAATGGAAAGACGAAGACCCCATACAAAATTCTAATTTTACTGTTGATTCACATTAAATTTGCCGCCTTTTTCCATATTTCTTTGTTTTCTTCGTTTTGACTGTAACAATTTCGATGTAAGTCTACGGAGGAAGTTTCGTAAAAATTCGCCAGCTCCACTCCGAAAATTGGATTTGTACGACTAATGAATTACCGATAAAGTTAATCCTGTCAAAAAACTTGCCACACATAACTCAAAGTGGAGTCGGCGCCACTGGATATGAGCGGAACTCACGAGTGTGTTTTTGAGCAACAAGCTTTGGAAACTGTTTTTGACAAGGGTAGAGTAGGTGTAACTACGCGCGTCAAAAACAGTTCCCGTAGCGAATTGATCTCGCATTAATGAATTATTTTCACAGCATTCGAACATTCGACGGCTTCAACCGTTTCGACTATAATGTTGGTACTAAAACGTTGAAAATGACATTAGCTGTATGTAATGAGTTTTGCGGATAGGAGATAGTGTGTGGATACAAATATCGAAAGAACCCTCGTACATGTAACAGACTTCGTGTCGAACCATTTACCATTTCTCGAACATAAAATACCCTTTACAGTTCTTGTAGTCTGAAATACTATTACAGACACCCGAATTCTATGACTGTAAAAATATTTTTCACGCAGACGGACAAAAAACGCCACATTTTCTCACCGATTTTCTAAACGAAAAGGAGCTATTTAGACTTACATTTGAAGAAGCATTTTAGGTGGGACGAAAAGTATTTTATGTCCTAGGAGCTGGGAATGAAAATACTTTTCGTCCCACTTCTCACTGCTGACGTGGGACAAAAAGTATTTTATGTCCTAGGACCTGGGAATGAAAATACTTCTCGTCCCACTTCTCACTGCTGACCACTCTATTTACTATCCATTTTTGTTTACATTTACGTGAACAAAAAATCAAATGATTAATGAGAAAAATTTAATTGTACACTTGCTATGATCATTATATGAAATTTCATGCAAAATTTATCGAGTTTTTTTGTTCGGAATCTGGCGTTTTGTTCGTCTGCGCGAAAAATAGTATACATCACTCGGAGCTAAGATGGTGCTGATTTAGACCACGGTGTTAAAAAGGTCTTTCCTCGGGCTCCGCTGCGCTCCGCCCTTGGATTCGACCTTTTCACCACCTGGGTCTAAATGCACCATTTTAGCTCCTTGTGATGTAATGTACTATTTCTCCAAAGGCTCGCAAATGAAATTAAATGTTTCGGAAAAAAAAATGTCCTGAATTTGTCCTTTCGAATGACGTTTTGAAAACCTAATAAAAAAGCTGTGTATCAGCCACTAGAATCAATCGCTTAGTAATTTGGCATACAAATGGGATGTTTTTTTTTTGCATCAGCGAAAGCGTCACTTCTAACGATATCATTTATTTTAGAAGGAGACTCACGGACTGTGTCAATCTTAACCTTTTAAAAGGTTTTTGTATTCTTAAAGACAACGAAAATCGCTTCCAAGCTTTCAAGTCGAAATTTTATTCTAAAAGTGATACATTCCACAATATAGTCACAATTACATCCAACGTTTATGATACATTGAACAAATTCTCATAACTAGGTGGGGGCTCGATTGGAGCCGGTGTAGGTGTAGAGGTGTTTGTTGGCCTTGGGTTTATATAAACCATTTCATAGCCCACCGTAGGAAATCGAGCACGGCGTCGTCGAGATAGATCGATTCCACCTCGTACAGGAATTGTGTAACGGGTTTTATAAAAATACGCTAACGCTACAACGCTGAAGGCAGCGCCCGAAAGACCTAATAAGACGAGAATTTTAACAACTTCTATTAATATCAATGTAGGTGCTTCCGGTTCGTTATCTATGCACTGATTTTTAAAGTACGGTTCATCTTCACAAAGCGGTGGCTTGCAGTTGACAATCAGATCACTATAGAGACTTGCCGATATGCATTGATTCGGTTGGCACTGAAGGCGGAATAGTCCAGTGCAATCTGTGGAGGAAAAGAGCATCGAATGAAAGGAAAAAAATTCCGAGGGCCACTTTTTATAAAATTATTTCGTAAAATTACGGGAATAGACAAATGCCTAGCATGTGATCGACATGGTGTTTGATTAATATATGCGTTGAGTGCGCGACAGCGAGTTCTGCCAAAGTGTTGTCACTTTAATAATGAAATGGATGTTATGACTTAACGTCCAGGTTAGGATAGCTTCCAGTGTTACTAACGCCCAGAGCTTTAAAAATCATGATAAAATTCGTTATGGGTGTTTATAAATTCCAGAGGGCGCCAATAACACACAAGGACGTTCTGGGTGTTTTTTACCCCTAGGGTGTTATTAAAAGCCAGGACGATGTTTTCGTTTCGCCGAGTATTACCACTCAGAGTATTCATAATAATAATAATAATAATAATAATAAAGTTCAGCGCTAGTTAGTCATTCACTTCGACAACAGCGCCCAGGGCTTAGTGCGATATGAACTATTTGTTTTGATTGAAACACATTGTGCATCTCAGTTGTAAAGTTACTTTGAGTGTTGTAAAGAAACTCTGAGTGTTGTAAACAAACTCTGAGTGTTGTAAACAAACTCTGAGTGTTGTAAACAAACTCTGAGTGTTGTAAACAAACTCTGAGTGTTGTAAACAGCCTCTTCGTCTTATTGATGTGTTGGTGTGTTAACGCTACCTGTCTGTTACTAACTTCTTCTGGATGTAATTATCGACTTCTGACGGTTATTAATGTCCTCTGTGCTGTAACGACTTGATGGAGATAGCTAAGGCGATGCATGAAATGAGAATCCCTGACTACCTCTGCAGGATGCTGAAAAGCTATTTCGAATGCAATATATGACACAGCGCTGCGGCTGAATCTGTCAAGATGCGCTAAGACGATTGCTTTTGCCGACGACTTGATCCTCGCGGTTTCCGGAACGTCAAAGGTGGAATCAATCACGTTCGAGGCGTTGGAAACTGTCCTAAGTTGGATGACAACGAAAACCGAGATCATACTTGTGAGTAATTACAAAAAAAATCGAGCAATGAACATTGACGGGAACGAGATCACATCCACTCGTAAAATACCTATGAGTCGTGTTGGACTGCAGAAATTTTAATAGTAATGGGGACTACGCTTGCAAAAGGCAGTGAAAGCCAACGCAGCACTAACCAGAATAATGTCGAATTGGTTTGGAACGCGCAGCAGCATAAGTAGGCTCCTAACATCGCTATCGATATTGCGATACGGGGCACCAGCGTGGATAGAGGCGCTAGATACGAAGAGAAACCGGAGGAGTTTGCCCAAAGGCTGGCCCACCCAGGAGTCTCGAATGCCCCCCTGGCAACTCCGTTGTCTATGCTGATTAAACATACCATTTTGCATGAACTTAAAATTAAGTAAACGCTAAACACAATTTCGCCTGCAATGCATTCATAATCATTGAATTATTGACAAGGCCAGTGCTACTAAGGTGCAAATGTGTTCGACTAGAAACTCAGTTTTACATTTTATGCTAAAAATATGATATGGAACAACTATAATTGAAATTCGTAGACCCATAGGGAATTGGAATTAGGAATCAATTAAACAAACATTCTTATAACTTTACGTTTTAGCAAAAGTTGCGATCTTCGCCGAGACTTCATTGAAGCGTTGGGATGCGGTGCTTGTCTTTATCTACTTTCACTTTACAAGTCGAGTAAGACTTTACGACAAACCTCTAGATCCCAACAAGAAATTAAACTAGGTCCTAGGTCTTACCACAGTGTTTTATAGATTTATCAGTTTAAGTCGAATCATTCCTGGTACTTGAAACACAGATCTGATGATTCTTTGTTTCGTAACCCGCTCATGATGTAAATCTTGGAAACCTCCCAGTCCCGACCAGGAACCTGTCTAGAGCGGCAGGCCCCATCTTGGATACTGTTGCAGGTTCGACCACATGACCTCCTAGTGTCTTTAGCCTCAAAATTCCTTCCTCTGATAGTCGGCTTGGTCAACATTCCAGCCATTCAGACTTGTTGGATACGACAGCCTCGAAAGGCCTTACGAAGTGTGTCTCCTGTTTCATTCGGTCCCTAGGCATCGCCAATACCTCGCTAATGATAGCCTTCTTGATTTTCCCATGACCCGAAATGAAATTTGGAGTCCAGAGATCGTTCTGAGACAGCCTATCAGCCGTGGCGAAGGCCTTCGCCTTCAATGCCACATGGACCGTTGGCAGATTATTTAACGTCTCCATAGCCGCCGAAGCTGTCGATTTCATAGCTCCGGTAATACAAATGCATACCAGCCTTTGAATCTCGTTCATCTCTTTCCTCGCACTTTTAATGTCGAGCCTCGACCACCATACAACGCAGTCATACACATAGGTCTGATGACTGCTTCATACATCCACAGTATAGCTTTGGATGGCTTGCGATCAAGAATTACTCCCAGATATTTCACCCACGCTCCGGGAACGATATCTCTATTAAACAGCCTCGATTTCCCTACCCGTTCATGACCCGACGTTCTCCTACTAAAGAGCATCATGTCAGTCTTGTCCGGGTTTACTTTTGTCCCCGAACCTCAAGTGCTGACATCTATGTTTTTTCATAGCTGAATTAACATTCCAACATAGAACTCCCCCCTTTTCTCAAGTGGCGTCATTCATGCTTTCATAGCTGAATACGGACTAACATAAAACAAGGCGCCTAATCCATTTAGTTCATAACTTTTCCGTTGATGACTTAGTCATTCGCGCATGCTTATGACTCGATCTGCAACCGCTAGTTACATTATTTTACAGTCGAAACTGTCATTTGTCATATTAAAAGTCACACTTATTCGCTAGAAAAACGTTAAACATTTTGTTAGACGAAATGCGAAACGTACAGTAGTATTAGTCTGTAGACCAAAAATTGGTTTGAGAGTATGTACGTACTTCATGCACGAAACCCTCCTCCCCCCTTCAGAATTCCGTACACTGTAGTGCGCTTTTTCATAACTCCCTCCTCATCCTTTTGCGTACGTAATATCTGGACGACACCTTACCATTCATCACGCTCTGTAGAGCGGATTGTCCATTTTGCAATTTTAGACGTTTCACGGAAACGAAATTCGAATTTTAAATAAGAAGTCTCTAGTAAAACTGGATTTAGAAGGCGATTTCTCGGATTCAAAACTAAAAAAGTCATTTTTTTAAATATTCGTATAATGTTTAGTTAGAATAAAGTGATTTTAGCGAAATTTTAGAACTTACAGGAACGGAAAAGTGAAAACGGACAAGTTTCTGATTTGTATGGTAAATTAGTATGATAAATCAGAAACTTGTCGGTTTTCACTTTTCCGTTCCTGTATGTCAAAAGTGGTTCAACACCCTGTGACAATGGTGATCACTTTTTGATGACTTTTAAAGTAATCATTTTGATGAGCATCATAAACTGACGCAACGGGACACAGTACAAGATTGATGGATTCGAAGATAGCAGTTTTGCCAACTATGCGCTCTCTAAGGTGTTATTAACGTTCACCAAGAATTGGAGCTTTCGTCGTGGGCGCTTATAACACCCACTGGGCGATATAGAAGTGGGGACGTTAAGTGTTAACCGGGATACTTTATGTCCCGTCTTCAATGAAATGCATAAACTATCTGACGGCGCATGTCTTATCATGAAATTCGCTATAATTTGACAGAAGCCGATGTCGCTATTGTGTCGTTAGAAAACTACGCATTAAAGTCCCTCCGATTAGACGATTCTACGCCGACATCTCATATCCATCGAGAATGTCAACTGGGCGCCGATAAACGGACAGACTCCAGGTGTATAATCGTTTAAACGTTAAGTTCATGGTGTTACATTTCTACGTAAAGATTCAAAAATATTTCATAATTTATACAAAAAAGGCCTCGAGCGAATTGAATATAAAATTTCCTTACCTTCGACAGCGGTGAAAGTAAGTTTGATGGAGAGCTTGATCCATGGGGAATCGTAAGGTTCGATGTGAATAATGACCTTAGCTCTTCCATCAGGTATTTCAATATAGTTATCCAAGCGATAATAACTTTCATTCTCATTTGCGATGCCACAGATTTTTGTATTGGTATTTCCCATCGCTGCATCATCCCCTCTGAAGACAATATAATCGATGCATTCACCAGCCCTATTTGAACGGAAACTGAGTTCCCTAATCGCTATAATCATGCCGCGTGCGGCTTGCGGATTCCGTACACTTAGCGCCTTTACATCAAACTCACAATCAGGAAAATATTTGTCCGTCGTATTATCCCAACTGTGCTCGAAAATGGCTGAAAACATAAGCGGGGTATCAGTGAGAAGGATACTTTCTCCCGTTTTCATTGTTGTGTCATTGTGTGATGTCATGTTGGATAATTTCTGGGGACACAACGCATCGATTGTATCTAATGGTCAGAAAAAGTTAATTTCCTTAAGTGAAGTTAATGTTTCACAATAACTTACAACGTCGATGCGTTACAACCGACACGACTGCCTCGAATCGAAGCAGAAACAATATATACAAAGAGGGTAGATACATTTCCTTGTCAGGCTTTATACAATTTTATAATTACAAAATAGCGACGTAATGTCTTGTCTTATTGAAATGAGAATACCGACTGCGCGGATATTCCCTCCAAATTCGAATGTAACTTAAGTCATCCAATGTTTCAAAATGAATTTGTTTTGACGTCAAACTTAACGTTTAAAAATTAATTAAAACCACCGCGAACGGAAACCAACGTCAGTTGGGTCTGTGCGCCGAACAATGTTTTTCAAAACGTTCGGGATGACTAAAAAAAATCAACATTTTCCAATAACCTCCCAATCTTAACAATATTATTAACAGAAGGCTTCAAGACAATACATTCACTCATAACCTTTCTGTGTAGGGAGTTAAATGCACCAAACATACCACATGCACCAAACATACCACATGCACCAAACATACCACATGCACCAAACATACCACATGTACCAAATATAGCACATGCACCAAATATACCACATGCACCAAATATACCACATGCACCAAATATACCACATACACCAAACATACCACATGCACCAAACATACCACATGCACCAAACATACCACATGCACCAAACATACCACATGCACCAAACATACCACATGACATGCAGGTGTACTCATCAATAAAAAGCAAAGGGTGGTTTGGGGGCTTTGACGGGTCGACTGGGCCGCAAACTCACTTCAGGATTTGCTTTTATTGTTTTTTAATGAAAAGCCACTTAGTTTTTAACCGTTGGCTAAAATAAATAAATAAATATTTATGCGCATAAGGAGGTAATTATTCATGTGTAAGGAGAACGGACCGGGAATTCGTGGTCATCGTCAGGAACGGTAATATACGTAGATTCTGTTATCCATAAAATCAATATCAATAAAAACTCTTTAAGTTTAAAATTGCACTTGCACAAGCGGAATAATTTTTCAACACTTTCAGTTTTTACACGCAAAAATTTGAATTTGCCCTAAACAATCCACGCAATAAGAAATAAAAGTTAATTCATGAAAGAATCACTGCATTTTTAATAAGCAATGATTTCTTTTATAAGCACCAATATGGTTTTAGGTCAAAGTCGAATACCGAGTCTGCAACAACTAAAATACTAGATGAAATCATAAACGCAATTGACAATAATAAATATGTTCTTGGAATCTTTTTAGATCTTGCTAAAGCATTTGATACAGTAGATCACAATATTCTGTTATATAAACTGGAAAAGTCGGGTAAAAGAGGTCCGATGTTCAATTTGATAAAAATCTACCTCAAGGGTCGTAAACAATATGTTTATGTAAATGGGAGTTCTAGCTCTTTAAAGGATATTCTCTGTGGTGTTCCACAAGGAAGCGTTCTCGGTCCGCTTTTATTTCTTATTTATATAAATGATATACGAATGTTAAAATTAAATTGCAAGCCTCATTTATTTACCGATGATAACGTTCTATATTATATTGATGAAGACCAAATTGTAAATGAAAGAAATGCACAAAAAGATCTAGATAAATTATACGAATATTTTAAATATCTGGTTATGATTCTTGTCAAGCACGTTACTTGGCGAAATCATATAAATTATGTTTGTTCAAAATTATCAGTTAGAGTGGGAATTTTAAAAAAGCTCTCTCCCACTAGTGTATAGCGCTAACTCTTATAATTACTTCAGAAGAAATTCAAACAAAAGTAGATAAAAGAGTAAAAAGTCGAAAAATACTTATCACAAATACAATAGAATCTATGCAGTGTGGTCTCGGCGGCAGCGCAACTCAATTTTATTTTCGATGGCGGCGGCGAACACTTTTGAAACCTCCGCAAAAATTAAATTTTTGACTTTTTTTAATTTAGATTTTTCATTTTTTGTATAAATATTGGCATTAATCTTCCAACTTCTACACTTACGGAAAAGTGAAAACCGACATATTTTTGCTTTTGTTTTACTGGAGTTTGTGAATTTTTGCATGTATTTTTATATGGAGAAATCAATAAAGTCAGTAAACCACAAAACACAAAAATGTGTCGGTTTTCACATTTCCGTGAGTGTATAATTTCTTTATTGTTGAACTTCTCGTTTTGGATATGGTGCATCATTTTTAGATTTTTTTACAAATCAGTTTCGGTTTTTTATGTACCCGAATCTTTAACCCGATAAAAAGTACGCCCGAAATCCGCCCGCCCGGGATTTTCAAGACCCGAAAGCCCGAACCCGAAACCAGTGAAAATCGATTCGGGTTCGGGTCGGGTCGAGTTTTTTCCAATTTTCGGGCAGCCCGCTCACCTCTAAGTACCGCAGCCATTTTTTTGCGCAAACTTCTTATATCTGTAGTAATCGTCATGAGCGAGGAGGCCGTACTTTGCCTTGACCTAAAGCCAGATCGAAAGAGAGTGGCTAGACAATTTACAGAAACGCGATTTCTTGAATCTGATCCCTTAGTAGAATTTCAAAAATCTTTGAGAAAGCAGGCAGTATTCTTATTGATCGATAATCATCAAGTTAAAAGCCTTTGTCTTTTTATGCGATGGAAGGACTTCAGCCATCTTCCAAGCTTTCGAACAACTAGACGAAGTTATGGCAAAATTAAGTACATGTAAAACAAAGGGCAGGATGTAAGAAACCCTTAGCTTAAAAACTTAAAGGGTACCCAAATGGCATTAGACCTGAGAGATAAGACCGCTGGTAAAATTTCTGAAAAAGAACTGTTTGCATAGCCTGGGTATCAAGAGTTCTTGAATACAATCAGGCAGCGATTCGTTGGGCAGACGGCTAGAGGAAACGGTATGTCGGTTGAATTCAACAGCAGAAAACGCAGCTAAATGCAAAGAACGCGTTTTAAGAAGCCTTAGTTGACGCGCATTATTCTATAGAGACTTGCAAGCTTAGGATTTGTCCGACGGCTTAGGAGAAACCGACGTTTAGCAATGGGAGTCTTTCTGGGCAAGTAGCGCAAACTTTTCCAACAAATCCTTAATCGACAAACCCTATGAAAAACTAGATGGATACAGTCTAGCGCGGAAAGAGTGGAAGATGCTCAATCGGCTTCGTTGCGGTCATGGCTGCTCTGCTAGTAATATGTTCTTGTGGAATTTTGCAAGTTCTCCATTTTGTGACTGTGATAGTGCCGCTGTCCAATCAATGAATCATATAATAAATGACTGCCCTCTGCGTAAGCTGGATGGAGGTATTCAATCTTTACACAACGTAACTCCGGAAGCTGTAGCATGGCTTGAAAATCTTGACGTAAACGTGTGATAATTGACACTGACGAACAATAATTTGAACTGTTTTGTGATAAATTTTTTCGAATGTATAATTTGTAAAATGAAAACCTATATTGTATATCAAATTTATGTGATTAAACCATACGATTAATAAAAAAAGCAATGTTGACCTCTTGTTTGTTCTTATTCCTCAGGGACTTTTTCAGAGCAAGGTTCAAAGGCCTTGCAATTTTTCTTTGCAATATCGTAATATTTGGTAAAGTGCTTTCTGCACCTTCGCCTTGACATTCATTCAGCCATTTACTCATGCGCGATAGCAATGCGCCCGTGACGCAAGTCCACATGCGAACAAAAAATTAGAACAAATTTTTTTCTTAGACTCCTGAACCATCATACAGCTAAGTTTTGATTTACACCCTTGCGACGTACCCCCCGGAAAATTTTTTTTCCTGATACTGTGGAAAATTTTAAGGCGAAGTGTTTTTCCACTCATTAAAATCGGTTCAGTGGATCCGGAGATATGACCTTTAGAAAATGATAATTTTCAATACAAAAAGTGCATTTTCATAAAATATCCTACGTATAACTTAGTTTAGTTAGTTACTGGTTTCCATTAGCACTTGTGAAAAAACGACTTTTTTGGCTCGCGCTAGAAAACAGCTCGATAGCTTTTGCTGAAATTTTGCAGGGACATCTACGATTCTGAAAAAATTGAGTCACCGGCATCGTTTGGGAGCTAGGGCTCTTTATAAAGGCATTTTTGTATGTGTTTGTGTGTATGCACATTTTGTATGATACAAAGGTTAGGTGTTCGAGATGGATGTTTGGTGTCAAAGGGAAAGTTGTTGGGTTAGGTGGGTAGTGTATTGCGGTGACCGGACGGCGGGAAATAGGCGGCCTCTAAAAAAAACCACCTTTTTTTATGTTGTTGAAGAAGTAGAGGGAATCATTTTTGCCCATTGACCACTGTTGGGTCGGTAAACTGCATTTCTCTTTCGTTATTTTTCGTTGTCGATCAAATTGATTTTTATTTTTCATCAGGTTATTACCACCCAAACACAGAGGGAAAAGGGTCAGACATATCTGATCCGTTAGTAGTTAAACATTGTGTATAAAAGTACTAGATTTCGATATGGGATTGACAACGACACCCCGCGGCTGTTAAGTAGTAGTTACTACATGGGGTGAAAAGTCCGCGGCCTTGCAATGAAAGAACTAACTTTTACATATGAAATTAATTTTATTCTTCAACGTAGTCTCCCTGAAGGGAAATGCACTTAGTCCAACGGTCCTGCAACATTTGGATACCTTTGGTATAATAGCATTTCTCCAACCCTGCAAAATGGGCCTCTGTTTCGGATATCACCTCATCATTAGAGTAAAATCTTTTCCCCTGTAGCCATCTTCTTAAGTTTGGGAACAAATAGTAGTCGCTGGGGGACAGATCTGGAAAGTAAGGTGGGTGGGGGAGTAATTCGTAGCTCAAAGTGTCCAGTTTCACAGTTGCTTGCATGGATGAATACGCTCGTGCATTGTCATGATGAAACAAGACCTTTTTCTTCTGCATATGCGGTCGTTTTCTCGTTGTCGAGCTGTTCCAATAATGTGACATAGTACTCGCCAGTTATTGTTTTTCCTTTCTCCAAATAGTCGATAAATATTATGCCATGCGCATCCCAAAAAATCGTCGCCATAACCTTGCCTGCAGAACGCTGTGCCTTTGGGCGCTTCGGTCGGCTTTGACCAAATTCTAACCACTCTGCAGACTGTCTATTGGACTCTGGTGTATAGTAATGAATCCACGTTTCATCAATCGTGACAAATCTACGCAAAAACTCCGTTGGATTACGCTCGAACAAAGTTAAATTACGCTCTGAATCGTCAAGACGGTGCTGCTTTTGATCAATTGTTAGAAAACGCGGCACCCATCGCGCAGAAAGCTTTTTCATGTCCAAATACTCGTGTAAAATGTGTCGCACCCGTTCTGTTGATATTTTGAGGATGTCAGCTATTTCACTAACTATAACTCTCCGATCAGCCAAAACAATACGATGGATTCTTTTGATGTTTTCTTCAGTAACTGCTTCACTTGGACGTCCCGAACGTGGGGCATCATCGGTGCTTGTATTACCTCGTTTAAATTCAGCATGCCACTTCTTGACCGTTGTATACGACGGAGAAGATGTGACGTAACACTTATCGAGCCATTCTTTGCTTAGCACCGTATTTTTTCCCATTAAGAAACAATGTTTAATCAACACAGGGAATTCATTATTTTCCATTTTTTACGAACAACAAAAACCTGCGTCACTCTATTGACAGTAATTCGAAAACTATGACACCAAATGTCAGGAAATTTTGGCTGTAGACAAGTAAAGGGTGGTACTACTGAATGTTAACAAAAATTCTGAAGTAATGACGCCATCTCTATATGAGGCCGCGGACTTTTCACCCCATGTAGTATATTAGGATGCGATGCGATTTTTTTCGCACGTACAAAATTACAAATTATGCTCATTTTATATGTTTATTACATGTCCGGTACATGTCATAAGATGAAAAACTGTTTACTGTTTATGTTTTAATTAAAATATAATGAAAATAATAACAAAAAATCGCATGCGACAACAATTTTAACATGCGAAAAAAAAAATTCGCATGGGTCGTCCGATGCGAATAAGAACTGTAAACGGGTTCAAATCCCGCGTCGGAAAAATTCTACATGGAATTTTTCTAGCAAGTGTAGCGCATTAATAACGTCCTAAAGTTCACTCAAGCTTCAAAAGTTGGGTAGTTGTGGTGTGT
The DNA here is from genome assembly GCA_029228625.1 of Pseudolycoriella hygida. Taxonomy (NCBI): domain Eukaryota; kingdom Metazoa; phylum Arthropoda; class Insecta; order Diptera; family Sciaridae; genus Pseudolycoriella; species Pseudolycoriella hygida. The sequence continues at coordinate 146,650,454 of CM055404.1, forward strand.
TTGGTGCCCATAACGACGTACACACTGAATGAATCGTATGACGTAACCCATATACGACGAATTTGTGCACGAAATATCTAAGCCTACATTTAGGCGAGATAATAATCAAGCGTCTAACAATTCTTGGAGTAATTGCATAATAACAAAGACGCTACATTCGCATTGCTCTGAGACGTGGTTCGGAAGTCACGTTAAGCCGGTGGTCCAGACAACACTTGTTATTGGCTGTAAAAAGCTGTTAGTGGAGTCTCTAAAATACAAATACAAAGCCTCAGTGAGGAAAACTTCGGGCATTCGCATATAACATGAACGTCCGTTTCCTCACTTAGGCCGCAGGTACATACAATTGGGATCGTTAGAGATTCCCATTTTTGCCAGGTGCTTGCTCAGTCCGCAATGCCCGGTGATCGCACCCACCACCCTCTTGATGGGCTTCTTGTCCAAGTTTAACAGTTCTCTGGCCCACCTACCATCGGGCACCGGGAAGAAACGCTTCGTGTGCATTCCTCCTTCATAGGCGCTCCAATAGTTAGCGAATTCCGACCTCACCCAACTCTTCACCGCTTTCACGCATGCCGAGTGTGGGATGGGTATAAGAGGTTCCGTCCCGCAACTCAATGTTGCTGAGCCTCTTCTCGCTAGCTCATCCGCTTTCTCGTTTCCCTCCACACCAGAGTGTCCGGGAACCCAGACCAGCGTGAACTGATTTCTCAGTCCCATCCGATTCAGGGTTTCCTTCAGCTCTTTTATTAGCTTGGATGTGACGACAGGCGACATAAGCGCTTTGATCATCGCCTCACTGTCAGAACAGACTGTCACATTTTCTCCACATGCCTCTGCTGGGAGTGCCTCTTGCGCTCCCATCAGTGCCGCGAAAGTTTCAGCCTGAAAAACATCGGCGTATCCACCTAGGGGAAAATACTCCGGCTCCCGTGCCTTCTGAAGTTTTAGAGCCGTCAGTATAGCTCACAGTTCCTTCATCTGATAGGCAGCCTGGCCAACCTTCCAGCCATTCCGACCTGCTGGGTACGACAGCCTCGAAACGCCTTACGAAGTCTGTCATTCGGTCCCTAGGCATCGCAAAGACCTCATTAGAGATAGCCTTCGTGATTTTCCCATGGCCCGAAATGAAATTTGGAGTCCAGAGATCGTTCTGAGACAGCCTATCCGCTGTAGCAAAAGCTTTCGCCTTCAATGCCACATGGACCGGTGGAAGGTTAATTAACGTCTCCATAGCCGACGTAGCTGTCGATTTCATAGCTCCGGTAACACAAATGCACACCAGCCTTTGAATTTCATTCATCTCTTTCCACGCGCTCTTAATGTAGAGCCTCGGCCACCATACGACGCAGCCGTGACTCATCTAATAACTGCTTCGCACATCCACAGTATAGCCTTGGACGGCAGGCCCCAGTTTTTTCCAAACGAGTTCCTGCATGTCCAGAAACCTACCAGAGCCTTCTGTGCCTTGTCCTTGACATGCTCGATCCAGTTCAACTTACGATCGAGGATAATTCCCAGATATTTCACCCAAGCTCCGGGATCAATATCTTTATTGAACAGCCCGTTCATGACCCGACGTTCTCCTTCTGAAGAGAACTATGTCAGTTTTGTCCGGGTTTACTCTGAGGCCATTGTCTTGACACCATTCCTCTACTATCTTCAGCGAATATCTCATTCTGTCACTCAGTGTACTCTCAAACTTGCCTCTGATCATAATTGTCAGGTCATCCGAGTACCCTTGAGCGAAGATTCCTTCGTCGTTCAGCCTCCTGATGAGGGAGTCCACGACCATACACCACAGCTGCGGGGATAGTATACCCCCCGAGGGCAGCCTCTAGATGCCCAGAAACTTGTCTTGTGGCCACACACCGTTGCCTCAACTGCCCTATTTCGAAGCATACTAGTGATCCACCTAATCACCATCGGTGCTACTCTTTCACTCTCTAGGGCCTGTCGAGTGATCTCAAAATTGGTGTTGTCAAAAGCGCCTTGAATATCCATAAAACATCCAAGTGCAATTTCCTCCCCTTCAAAAGATCTCTCTATCTTAGCCACCAGACAGTGAAGAGCAGAATCCGTAGATTTACCTACCTGGTATGCGTGCTGGTTCGTGTGCAATAGATAACTTGGAAGAATTTCGTCCCTGATACTTCTATATATCTATCAGTTTCTCTAATGTTTTCTGTACGAAAGATGTGAGACTAATAGGCCGGAAGTCCTTAGCATCGCAATGGGAGGGTTTACCCGGCTTCGGTATAAATGTTACCTTAACGGTTTCCCACGCCACTGGTATGTGACCAAGAGCCAACGAGCTTCGCAGGGCTCCGCAAAGCGGTTCCAACAGAATTTCTTCGCCCTTTTTTAGAAGAGCAGGGAATATTCCGTCGTTTCCCGCTGACTTGAATGGCCTAAACCTCCCAATGGCCCATCTCAACCTGTCCACAGTAACAATCCGGCTGGCCAGAGCCCAGTCCTCCTCTGATGGCGAGTGTGGCGCTGGTTCTCCGACATCGCTTTTTTCGTTACTGCAGCCCGGGAAATGGGTCTCTAATAGATGTGTGGCCGTTTCCTTACCGCAACTTGTGAATTCACCACCCATTAACGAGCCTGGTGTGAGCCTCGGGTTTTTTGCAAGGATTTTGTGAATTCTGGCATAATCTGGAATATGATCCATTTCTGCACAGAAGTTTCTCCATACCTCCCTCGCTTTCCACCGGACTAAATATCTTCTGCGATATTCTGTAGGCGTTCCAGTCTACGTCCTTGGAGGTTCTCCTGGCTTTATTCCAGGCTTTACGAGCTGTCTTCCGCAGTTCTCCGATAGCTCGGCTCCATAACTTATCTTTCCTTCTCCCACTAGATTTTAGTTCTGGGCACGGATGAACATTACCCAGCAACGTTGATTCTGTGTTTGCTAAATTAATTCTCTCCTATGCAAATGTATTGAAATAATTCCCTAATGTCGTTGTTTTGTTCTTCGTTGACTAGATGATCTCGAAGAAATGAGTATGACATGGCCGCCTTCTCATTTTTGTTATGAGTAACCACTTCTAGTGGCCCTAACGTGCCATTGTCATTGAGTTGAGCTCGAATCAGACGCTGTTTCGTGAGAAGTGGCCACTCGCATGACCAAACTCATCAGTCTTTAGCCATGCAGATGCGAGGTATCCCATTTCTGCGCTAAAGAGACAGCACATTTTGTATAGGATTGTTCTTTCTTGCGAGTTTGAGACAAAGATAGGGTATTCGAGATAGAGGTTTGGTCTCAAAGGGAAAGTTGTTGTGTTGTTGTAGAGGAAGTAAAGGGAATCATTTTCGCCCATGGGAGTAGAATCACCTCGCTTCGGTTTGGCAAACAAAATCTTTTGGTATGTTGTAGAGGAAGTTGAGGGTATCATTTTCGCCTATGGAAATAGTAGCCACCGGGCTTTGGTTTGGTGGCGGCGGCGGCTCCAAAAAAATTCTATAAGAAAAAAAGTTCATGAAAACCTTTTTTAAAAGGGAATTGTGACGCAGGTCCTCGTCCATTCTTCCAAAACAACTGATATCAATTTGGGTGACGCTTAAACCTTCGGAACGCAAAAAATTCTTTTGAAATATTTTCACATTTGATTAAAAAAACGCGTCACAAATGCCGGACCGCCTGCTCTTTCAAATTTCATACAAAAAAATTTGGCTACCCGTACTCCATGCATCGAACATAGAACTACCACCTTTTCTCAAGTGGCATCATCCGTGCTTTCCGTAGCTGAATACGGAAAAACATAAAACTAACAACACAATCTATTGACTGAAAGTACCTAGTTGCTGGCAACGCTGTTGCTAACTGACAGCGTGTGTCACACAAACAAAAAACTACAAGATTATTCTTCAAATGTTTTTTAATTAGTGAAGATAAATACGTACGAAGTAAACACAAAATGGCATTGTTGGATATAGATACTTGGTACGTACAATTTTGAACCCTTCAAGGATTCAATGTCGATGTTCGAATATCGTTTCTCGTCATAACATTACAATTTTGTTATCACGGAAATATTTTTGTTATTCCACTTGATAATAATTTATATCTTTTTGATTGTCGAGAGGACCGTAAAAGGAAGTCTTTATCTGGGTGATGAGTAATGCGACGTATTTCCATTGATTTTGTTGTAGGATTACAGAATTTGAAGCGGCTGAAAGACTCAGCCGTGACTTGCAGGCTCAACTCGTTTACAGAAACAGTCGGGATAAGCTTTCAGTTGAATATGCCAAACTTTCAGCTACGATTCGCATTCGGTTAAAACAACTCTCCTCCGAATTGGATCAGCTGGATAAAAAACTTGAACAAAATTCAATTACCGGAAAAATGTATGTCAAGGATTTCCCTCAAGAAAACATTTGTTTGTCACGCCCCAAATTTTAGGACAGTTGGTGAATCGAAACGTCGCAAATTCCAATTGGAAACGTTGCAATCCAAATTGGTTGGCTTGGAGACACAATTTCGAACAGTCGACGGATCGTCAAGTCGTTCCCAATTGCTTCAAGGCGGTTCCAGCCTATGGGATGACGATGACGATGATGTGCCAATGATCGATTCCGATCGGAAAACTGATCCACAATCGGTGCAAAGTTTACGACAAGAACAGATTCGCATTTTGGATGATCAAAATCAGGGCCTTGAATCATTGTCCAAAATTATTTCGCGTCAGAAAGATTTAGCTATTAAAATTGGTGATGAAGTTGACCTACAAAACGGTTAGTTGTGTGGCTGGAGTAATGTGTACCTAATTGGCTGAATGTTGATTTCATTTCAGATATAATCGACGACTTGGCTGTAGATATGGAACGGACTGATATACGGATAAATAGCGAGACGAGGCATGTTGGCGTCGTTACGAGAAAAGACACCACATGGGGCTATTGGCTCACGATTATATTTTTATTTATCGCAATCATAATTGTTTCATTTTTATAGTTCTCTTGTATGACTGAAGTAACTCTGTGCGTCGAACACATATGAAACTGACCTTGAAAGCATACTTCACGCTTTTCCGAGTGATATGTGGTTTGTTGTTTCAGTAAAAAACTGTGACAATTTGTGACGTGTTTAGTAATTACGTGCCCCAAGGTCACTGACGTGTTTGTTCGGCATTTCGGTATTCGTAATTTGTTTCACTCGTGCAAAATTTGTTTCGCTTGTGCAAGTGTCATTCATTCTGTTATATTACCAACCCAAAGTATATTTTTTAACAATTAAAATTTGTATTAGAAATTTTTTGTTTTTTTATTGATTTGTGAAGTATCGGAGCACCTGCTGCAATAGACGCTTTTAGCGTGGTTCAATTTTGAATTTTTTACTGCGTTACAATCGAATTTCGAGCGGACTAAAAGAGGTGTATGTCGTCAGCACCCCCCAAATTTGTGCTAGCATTAAAAGAGGGTCTATAAATTGCGCCTGAATTTGTGCTGTCGAATAGTACCGGTCCCAGAATTTGTGCTGTTCTGGGAGCCGA
>CM055404.1:146656451-146670237 GCA_029228625.1 Pseudolycoriella hygida
AATGAAAACTTTCCAAAAGAAATTTTTGCGTTTCAATGCTTTAAGCGTCACCCCATTTGATATCAGTTGTTTTGGAAGAAGAAACAAGGAGACTTGCGTCACATTTCCCTTCTAAAAGGGTTTTTGTTGTGATGAGATTTCCAGCAAGAAGATCGTCATTTACTTGGGAAAGAACAACCGGAAGAAAGTTACGTATTACATGAAATTGGAAATGGCGCAATGACCCAAATTGGAAAAAACTGTTCGAAGCAACGCAACTGTGCAAAAACACCTCATTTCAATTTCCCGCCTGACCCTTCTCCCAGAACGTCATTTAATCCCTTTCCTGACCTCATCTCAACCACTCAATTATAATGTAGTATGAACTACAACACGGTGTTCCTGTGAAGAAGAAAAAAGGAACTTTTTCATCAAAACTTTTTTCCAGAGACACATAGTACGCGAAATTCCCATACTCTCACACTTTTTAATAGCCTATTAGCACAAAGAAATGAAGAAATTGAAACAAACTTTATCTGAAATGTACATAACGTACGACTGGTGCAATTTTATTGAACGTTCCTTTTCTCTACAAGTTTTGTATGAAATCAACAAATTCAAAATCGAAAAGCCTTACCAGTAACTTCGTCGTTATTTGCAAGACGTCTTGCATTTATCGATCGATGGTATAGTTTATAATTAAAGTTAATTTAAAATACAAAACATTTACAGTTGATCTATGTATGGAACATTTGCTAGGTAGCCCACTGCTCCTACAGACCACTTGCCTGATGCCACCTTCTTAGCCGCCTAAAATTTACAGCAATTGGATAATTTCAGCTAATCAGAAAATGTTTGTCATCAACTCACCGCATTAACATCGGAAGAAGTGATAGAGTCGAGTAGAGCAATGACTTCAGATGGACTGGCTACCTTTCCGGCTAGTACAGCTTGTATTCCCATATCAGAAATAATTGCACTGTCAGTGTCGTATGCGGATAAATACACCGCCTTCAATTGTTCCTTCGCTCTGGTCACATCAGCATTTGACACGGAGCCTTGTTTCAATGCCTTAATTGCAGCATCAATAGCCTGAAGTCATTAAACATTTTAACTTTACATCTATAAGCGGAGAGTGTGAGACGTTAGTACCTTTCCAACATCCCCACCTTCAGCGGACAACACAAAACCGAACAATCCATCGTCTGAATACGAAGCGTTCAACGCAGTGATTCCAAATGACTTATCGCCTAAAGCTGACCCAACAACTTTACCTAAAGCTCCACCGGAGTTGCCACGTTTGGTTACCGGTCCCGTTCCAGCTACCTGTTGCAACAATGCAAATGCCAAAGCTTCCTTTGGATTAGCCCAGCCCGCACTTTGAGTACCAACAGCCACATGCGCCCAATTGCCCGCTTTGTCCACGCGCAATTCACCTCCGTAGTATTTCGACGCAACGTCAGTTCCGGACGCAGAGTCTAGTGCCAAATTTTTAGCATATCCCACCAACAGCTGATGGTCGACACCAACACCGACAACCGCAGCACGACTGGTTTTGTAGTTGGATGCCAGGTAATGTTGCAATGTTTCCGGAGATAGTTTTCCCACATGGTGTTTGGCACAGAAAATTGAATTACCCAATCCGTTGCGGAATGCAGCCCGATGCAACAAGTCAACAGCACGAACTTGTGGTGTTACCCTAGCCAAATCTTCTTTGACGCGATATAAGTTGTCGTTAATATCCCATGGCTTGAAGATTGTGTGGCATGCCACATCGCTGAGGAATTTGAGACCAGTGTCCAATTTGTCTCTCATCAACTCAACGTTGTACTCAATAATTTCACGATCAGATGTGACAGAAATGTTACCTCCAACTTGTTGGATGCTTCTGGTCAGTAAAAATCCAGTAGATTTGCTGGTTGAAATTCCAGCGGTCGATCGGATCAAGTGCGTTGCACCGAGATTGTCGTACGTTTCATTTCGGGAGCCAGCGCTAAAATGTCACAAGTTACAAACAAAAAGCCTCTCATACGATGAACGCCAAAACTAATTTACCGGAACAAAATCGAGATCCGCGAAATTGGAGAGTTGGACTCAACCGAAGCGACAACTAATTTGTTTGGAAGAGTTGTGGTTTCAACTTCAAGATTTTTCTTTGAAGCGATCTTTGCACCAGCCTGGGCAGCGTATCCACGAACCTAGGCAAAACAAAACATGACAGAAAATCTTGACGAAAAGACACTACATGCGAGACACTGACAAGAGGGACCTTTACGTAACATCTTGTAGTTTCCGAAAATGATTTTCCGAGAAAGTTTTTAGATCTCAATTCAGTGTCGTCAATGGTACTTACAGCAACTGTTCGCAGAAGTGGAGTTTTATGAGCAGTGCATGCCATTTTATTGGTGGTTTTAATCCAAAAATATTTTCTTTTCGATAAAATTGAAAAAAGAGACGTACACTCGGAACACTCTTTTTCACAACGAAACGCTGGCAACTTGACGGCTCGAGTGTCAATATTTTCAGTGTTGCCGATGTTTTCATTTTAATTGCAGCACTGACGCAAATCAAAAAACTTTCAAAATAAAAATAAGTGCACGAGGGTGTCACTTATTATAAAAATTTACATCGAATTTACATAATTTTTTGGAGTTTTTGAATTTCGTCTACATTTTATAGATGCCGTTTTTTAATTTTCAATTTGTTATAGGATTCGGCAACATCGACAAATTTGTGTTGCATGGCCGAATCGAGTTACAAATCGATTGTTTCTTCTTCGGCAATAATGAATTATGAATGAATATTGGATGAATAAGTGACATCCTCGTGAATAAGTGGCTAGTGGCACCTACACAAATCGCAACCTATAGTATCATGAGCGCGATAGCTTTTCGTCTATCCGAGCAGTAAGTAATTCAGATTTTACATTGCTGACATTAGATACCCCCAGATTTTCAGATAGTCTGTTTATCCGTCGAACACACGCTGGGAGGGTTGGGAGGGGGTAGCCCTTGTGCCATCATGACTTTGGGCACAGCTATCTTAATTACAACAGCAAAATAGATTATCGCATGCATCAATCAACACATCAGTGGTGGCAGCTATTTATTTTCTATACGATGTAATAATAAGCAATCACTCTACATCTACATGGATATAACATTCTTCGACAGAAATTTAGAAACTCCTTCTCATTTTTGTTCCTGTACAAATACATACAATGACGCAGATAGGGCCAGATATAGACGCAGATAGGGCGTGTCGTAGTGGCAAAATCCATAAGTATTACACACAGGTGACGTTCGTGAAGAAGCATTTTATATCTATTTTACTAGCATTTCGCCAGAATTATTAGTCATTTAACCAGTTAACCGTTAACCAACATATCATTTCTCTAGCACACAAATAATAGATTTTTATAGTGCCATCTTGTGTCAAAGATTACGTTAAAATTCAATGTTGAGCGGAATAATTTTTCAACACTTTCGATTTTTACACTCAAGTCAAATTTTTGCAGCTCAAAAACTGAAAGTTACAGAAAAAATATTTTGTCGTTGGGTAAGGCATTTGTGACGCAATTGCTTTATCACAACGTAATTTTGTTTTATACAAAGCGGTGTAATTTTTTCAGAAAATAAAACTTTGAACTCAAGATTTCATTCAAACAAATTTTTGCGTATTATCAGCGATAGCGTCACCTCAAGCGATATCATTAATTTTGGACTGCCTCACACTTTACCTTTTAAGAGGTTTTTGTATGCGATGTCAGCCGTTTTAGAAGTTTGCAGTTGTTATAACTAAAATTCGTGTGAAAAATTTTCTGTTTTTTGAGAAAATATTTCTCAGAAAAAAATCTACTTCGAAAAAAATTTTCTCAGAAAAAAAATTTTCGCCGAAAAAAATTTTTTCTCAAAAAAATTTTCTCCGAAAAAATTGCTCTGAAAAAAATTGTCTGTGAAATTTTTTTTTTGCACCAATCTCTATAACTTTCCCGATGAAACCAACTGTCTAGGTGTTCTAATTCAGAAGATAGCATTTTTGAGTATTCACAAAATCCAAGATGGCGCCGCTTTGACAGCTGACATTTTCCTAAGATCCCAAAAAACTCTCCTGATCAAACTCTACAATCCAAGGGTGTGACACTTCCATATATATCTTATTGAAACCATAACCTCATTTTTTTCAAATTTCACAACCCGTTTGACATTTGTTTGTCAAATAAATGTTTGCAGTGAAGTTAGTGACATTTGTCAATCAAAGTTTAAAAAGCGCCAATTTTGTTTGAAACATGACAGACGTGAAGTTGGCACAGTTTGTATAAATCACAATATAAAACTTTTAATTTTTTCAAACGTCAACCCGTCAGCGCTGATCGCACGACCATTTTTTTGTATGGAGTGTCATAGGGGTGCTACAAACGTTTCAAAAAAACAAACTTTCTAACTATTTTCATTCCGGAGCTAAAATTCGAAAACCCAAAGAAGCGTAATTTATTCCTAACGAAAATCAAAGATGGCGTCACTTTGGCAGATTTCTGAAAATCCCAAAAAATTCTCCTGTCCAAACTCTATAACTTTCCCGAAGAAACCAACTCTCTAGCTATTGTCACTCCGGAGCTAAAATTCGAAAACTCCGAGCATTACCTAAAAAACCCTCAAAATTGACCACTTTTCCACATGCCACGGCTTTTCCAGAATTTTTCCGGAAAAGCGGCGTATGAAATTTTTCATTTCAAAAATTTCAGGAAGATCGGCTGAGATCGAAAATTATTATTAGATAGAGCCAGTTTCGAACAGATTTTGATGAGTCTGGGCTCGTTTAAAAGCTGCTGCGACGCACTTTTTTTTAAAAATAATTTTAGGGGGGAGGGGGTAGGAGGAAATTTTCAAAAGTTCGCCTATATATAGCCCCTGGTCCCCCAAAGGTTTTGTATGGATTTTTTGGGCATCTTAGCCCTAGGCTGAAAAAAAGGCTCAACACACAAAACATCACTAAAAAACTTTGAACATTTATCTCAAACTTTGTTTTTGGAATCAAGTTGATATCTCGTTCCGTTGGGTCCTGAAAATTCATAGAAAAAAAAATGACATAATGGCCGCTCACAGGCGAATAGTTGAGCCGCCGTCGATGACTGCGATGATTTTAGAATCAGGAATGGATACTGAACAACATATTATCATACCGACGATTCTACTAAAATTTGCACGATTTTTTGCCTTATCGGATACGCTAGATATAAACCGACAGATCAGAAAAAACGTTTTCATAATAATGAGAACAATGGATCGATAGCCCATAGAAAAATGTCATTTTTTAACCTCCATATCTCAGCCAATCGATTTTGATGAGTCTAGGCTCGTTGTAAAGCTGCTGCGACGTAGTTTTTTTAAAAGAGGGGGAACGAAACGTAGCATAATTTTACGATTCTTCTCCTGTATGTGCAATATTCAAGGTTGAGGGCGGCGGATCGCACTATATTGTACAATCTGGTCATTTGAAAGAGACCTGGCTAGCAGCACTGAGGTAAATGTATGTAAATCAGGAGAAGAATCGTAAAATTGTGCTACGTTTCGTTTTAACTCGTTTCACCGAAAAACCGAGTTTTACACCCCGAAAATACAAGCAAATACGTGAAAAGAGAAATAAAAAAGTTGCATTAATAACTATAAAACGCATTTAATGCATTGCAATTGAAGACACGTTCCAAAAATGTAAACTGTCAAGTTTGCGATGTTTTTCTAGAACAGAATCCTGCATAAATAACAAATTATTCAAAATTATGGCTCATGCATTGTGAGTATAATGCTCTTACACGAATAACAGATGAATCACAATTCAAAGAGTTTGAGTATGAAGGTCGAAAGCTCTGAAAAGTCATAAGCTCTTAAGACCACGTCGCAAAAATATGAACTGTCAAATTTGCGATGTTTTTTTTTTAAATAGAATCCAGCGTAAATAACAAATTATTGAAAATTATAGCTCATGTATGTAAGTACTGTGAGAGGATGACTGTTGCTGTGTTGCAGTGAGTGTGAAGGTCGAAAATTGCTCTGAAAAATCATCGCATTTCAAGTTCGTTTGCGATGTTAGTTCAGACCTAATTTGTATGTGTTCAAAACTTTTTGAATTCTGATTCATTTGGGTAATCCACTCAAAATATTTTTTATTTATTTTAAATCTTCTAAAAAAACATCGCAAACTTGACATTTCACATTTTTACGACGTGCTCTAAAGATGCGTATTCTACGTGCACAGTGGGCCAACTTATCATTTATCTGTGTGAAGCGTGTTTGGCGATTGTCCATGCCATGCATCCATCAAATCACACTGAACAACACCGTGTGAACGAGTCTTAAAAACTGCTATTCACCTAACCGAATGGTGAATATGACCTGTCTTGTGCGTTGAAAAAAAATTTTCTGAACATAATTTTCATGTTTGACAGCGAAAAAACAAGACAAAATTTTAAAAGCGGTCTGACGTTGTATTGTGTGAAAAAGTAAAAGAAAGTCATAAAAGTGCATTTAATTGTGTTGTAGTTGGTGAAGAAAACATACGAAATTCATCGAAAAAAAGGAACAATTTATTGGTAGAGATGTCGTCATTCTTTAGCGTTGGTGCATTAGGGGGTAATCCATTTTCAACCCCCGTTGGACAAAGAATAGGTAATTAGTGAAAATGTATTCCGATGAATTGGATCGGAATGTTATTACTCATTGTGCGCAATAGGGCATAGGTTTGTGTGTGGAGTCGGGTGCCTATATCTGTGCTGCACTTATGCAAGATAGGCTCTAATCCACAGAAGATAAAGTTTTTCTCGCGTATATAAATACCGTCACAAGATAATGTTTGTGAATTTCATGATTCAGCCAGTTTCGAAGGTGTCGTTAGTTAGTTAGTTAGTTAGCACTTTGACTTTTCTTTTATGTGATTATTACATTCGATGTTTTTACCTCACTATCTTTTATTTCAACTTTGATAAAAACAAAAATAACGAAATAAAAGGTTCAGTAGAGGTTGATGTGCTGTTTTGTTTGTGCAAATTGCACACTGTAATGGACGAAGCCACTCCAATGTACTTTATCATTAAAAATGTTATTAGCGTAAAGGCAAACAAATTCGGAAATGATGGGAAAATTTACAGCAAATGTAGTGGAAAATCGTCGACGACAACTAAGTCAAATTTAAAATATGACTCAGCACGCAAACAATGTATACGTACGGCGTAATTTTAATGTTGTTGTCATTCTAAGAAAAAAGAGTTTACGGTGTTTTAGGTGTCTGCAATTGTCATATTCTTTATAAGATAAATTTCAACAATATGGAGCTGGGAATCGGTTGACTACAAATACAAACAACATTTCGTAATACCTAGTTTTCATTCAAATGTCATCAAATATTTGCTTTTATTGTTGAAAACTGATGGAAAACAGACACACTTTGGCTTTTTGTTGTTTCAAAATTTGCATTCTTTTCGTCATTTCCTATGTCCACTCTTTTGAACGTGGTAAAAAAGGGAAAAGATGATGAGTTAACAGCAGGGTCTATTGTTTGAGAATGATTTATCTAAATTCTCTAAAATTCCGAAAATTCTCTAAAATTCGTAGAAATATTGAAAATTGTCATTGCCACAATCAATCCTGTGATTTCCTTTGAATGAAAAACTTTAAGGCTCAGTCGACTCAGTAATTCACAAACTAAGATAGTTAGAAAGCTGCTTCCAAACGAAAAGTTCTAGAGAACTTTATTTTTTCGATTTTCGATCTTACGATTTTGGAATGGGGGTGGATTTCTCTGACTTGTCAACTTCAATCAATATTTTCTATGAAAGTCGCTTCCTATGATTTTGGCATGTTTGTGGATTTCTCTTACATTTTTAAATTTGAACGACACACAGAAACTACTCTTAATATCGGGAACCCTCCCGAAGTACGTCTTTAGGTCTATGAAACCCATGATTTCAACCCTGAAACAAAGGTTCGCTAAAATGAAATTTCCTGCCATTTTGCTTTCTGACTGTCACAGTTCTCGAGATCTGAGTCATCTCAAAAAATTCTAGAAGTGGCTAGAACGCAGGATTGGTACATTTCTCAGGAATACACTGAAACAGGAGTTCGACAAAATTTAATTCTCTACATCTTTGTCTTTAGCAGCAACTTTCTACTTGACATAGTTGAAAGGTTAAGTCTTTTTTCTCATTTTTCTCACTTATAATCTCACCACTAATCCGAGGAAAGACTACAATCCGGGGCTGGGTCCTTCAAATTGTTATTAAGCTCCACATTTAACATTGTTAATGAATTAGTTTGTGAGGAATAAATGAAATGAAATGAAATGAAAAACCTCTGCAACAGATATTCGCCAAGATTTAGATCTCGTTAACTTTGCTGTTTTGAGCTTCTTTTTTATTGGAATTTGGAAACAGATTCCAATCCGGACCCCCAATAAAACAGTGTTGTTTACACTTTGAACGTTTATTAGAGAGTGACTTGTTCACAGAACAAACCCTTGTATTTATACCTGAAACTACTTTTACTAGATCTTTATTCAAATCGACATTCTCTATGCACTCTGCGTTCACACTATTTTCTAGAGTTATGTTATTATCAAGTGATAAATCCAACACTTCCCCTCAATTGATAATAACATAAACTGACTTGACCAACAATTGACTTGACCAACTATTCACTTGACCATCGATATCACTCGACCATCGACTTCTCTTGACAATTGACTTCTCTTGACAATCGACTTCTCTTGACCATCGATTTCTCTTGACCATCGACCAATTTGACCATCGCGAAAAATGCAAACATTGACTGAATGAAAAGACATTTGACTATCGACATTACTTGACTTAAGACGACCATCAAAGACTGAAAGCTTCTTCTTTTTATTGACTTCGGGTCACTCCGACCTCTATGTGAGATTTGCTGCTCACCCAGTGTAGTGGGCCACCTCAGGCCTCGTTGTGAGATTGGACTGCTCACTCAGTATCGTAGAGGGCCACCTCAGGCCTCGTTGTGAGATTGGACTGCTTACCCAGTATCGTAGTGGGCAACCTCAGGCCTCGTTGTGAGATTGGACTGCTTACCCAGTATCGTAGTGGGCCACCTCAGGCCTCGTTGTGAGATTGCACTGCTCACCCAGTTCTCGCTATTGCCACCAATGAATAGTAGATTACAGTGGGGGATGCGGAAATAAGTCATTACATGAGCGATTAATTTTGTGAAATGAGCCAAACTCAAGAGGGAGTTTTTAAGCAAAAAGCTTTTAAAACTGTTTTTTGACGAGTGTAGAGTTTGTATCCCGAGCCGAAGGCGAGGTATACAACTACAAGAGTCAAAAAACAGTTTTTAAGGCGAGTTGCTTAAAAATACACGAAAGAGTTTGCGAGTGTCACGAAATTATCCAGAATGGATGACTTATTAAGCATCCCCCACTGTATGCCGTTTTACTCGGTGTCCCAACCGGAAACGCGTCATTACATGCAGATATACATGTAATGAGAAGTTTCTGGTGGGGGCTAAATGTAATGAATAGCATGTAATGAATGACATGTACTGCATAATTTCCGTGAGGTCAACACACACATGTAATGACAAGTTTTCGGTGGGCCGCCTTCGGATACTTTTACTCATCTGGATACGAGATATCAAATTACATCCCTCACATAGTAATGTACTATTTCACATTTGTTAGGCGAAAATTGATATTTTCTCACCTCAAATGTAGCGGGATGAAAAGTAAATTTTCGCACCTCATTTGAGGTAAGAAAATAAAAGGTGAGAAAATAAATACTTACCATGAAGTTCATATGAATTTTCGATGAAGAAAGTAAACAAAAAATAATTAATTTTCGACTCGACGGATACGAGCTAAACAAAATGCCACCACATAGTGTAGGATCACAGCATTATTCTAAAGCAATTCATTAGCTAATCTGGCAAATATTTCTCGAGATATAAGAGTTTGTAAAAACAACACAGTCAAATGTGTTTTTGAGTTACTTTCTATGTTTTCTGTGAAATTCGTCTTTTGTATGCTTAAATGTGTTAAATTATCTACAA
This sequence comes from Pseudolycoriella hygida, assembly GCA_029228625.1. Taxonomy (NCBI): domain Eukaryota; kingdom Metazoa; phylum Arthropoda; class Insecta; order Diptera; family Sciaridae; genus Pseudolycoriella; species Pseudolycoriella hygida. The sequence continues at coordinate 146,666,501 of CM055404.1, forward strand.
TAATTGTAATAGTGATAAAGAGTGTGAATCTTTTTCGGGAGAAAATATGAATTTTCGCCTAACAAATGTGAAAAGTTTAATTCATAACTCGAGTAAGAATAGAAAATTCTTAACTCGGTTGAAGTCTGTGGCCCTCGCAGAGAAAATTGCAACTCAAGTGAATTGCGGCCCTCGCTACGCTCTGGCCACAAACTTCACTCTCGTTGCAATTTTCTCTGCTTATGCCACAAATGTTACTCTCGTTGCAATTTTCTCTGCTTTGACTACAGACGTCAACCTTGTTAAGCAATTTCTATTTTCTCCCCTTGTCATGAAAATAACTATTGTTGCGACCTTCGTCATCAGCAACCATCATTGGCATTAAGTAACCATCGCCACCAATACCTCTCTACATACACAGAACACATGCTACAATTCAATCCTACAGCGAGTGTTATTGACACTCCTTCCAGTGCATACTGGCGCTGCAGATTAATTGCCACAATTAATCATAGCGAGTGTTATTGACACCCCTTCTAGTCACAGACTAGCGCCATAGATTAATTACCACACTTTAAATGTGTCTGTGCCCATAACCTATTGGAATTTCACGGATTACAATCCGGATCCCCAATAAAACAGTGTTGTTCACACTTTGAACGTTTATTAAAGAGTGACTTGTTCACAGAACAAACCCTTGTATTTATACCTGAAACTACGTCTACTAGATCTTTATTCAAATCAACATTCTCTATGCACTCTGCGTTCATACTATTTTCTAGAATTATGTTATAATCAACTGATAAATCCAACATTTTTAACTGCGATAGTTTTTTGTATTTGAGAATATTGGGTCGATTTGGACCGACTCTCATTCTCTTAAACAATTGTGTATTTTAATGAGCGAAACATTAATTCTGACTAAAATTTCCTGTATATTTTCCTTAGCCTTCGTAAAATATATCTTGTAAACAGAGACATTGGGCAAGTCGACTTATAGCAAAATTTCTATCTTATACTTATAGTTACACAGGAAAGGAATCATAAGCTCGTGCACCTTTTTATTTTCTCTTTTATCGCTCTTTTCACGTATTCGCTTGCACTTTTCTCGTGTGAAACCGGTTTTTCGGTTAAAACGAACTCTTTTCCTGTTTAACAATAAAGCAATTTTTGGACCCACCGCACCTTCACGCACAAAAGCTCAAAAGCTACATTCCTCTCTTCCCATAGACGAATTTTAAAAAGGGCTTCAACAGTACAATGAACATACTCGTAAGTTATAAGTTGAATATTATGAGTAAACTTATTATGAGTAAGTTAAAAGCTAGAAGTGAAAGTATTGATGAGGAATGGTTGATGGTCAAACTGTGAGACAATTCTCGTTTTGATACAATTGCACCCATAAAATACAAAGTTTCTGCGGCTGCTATGCCATCTGTTGAGTAGAGTCTACCTCTTGTATGATGACTGATTGATGATTGATTGATTATCCATGATTGATTGGTGATTTATGATAATGATTGATTGATGATTTATGATGATGATTGATTGATGATTCATGATTGATTGAAGATTCATGATTGATTCATCATCCATGATTGATTGGTGATTTATGATGATGACTGATAATGATTGATTGGTGATTTATGATGATGGTTGATTGATGATTTATGATGATGATTAACGATGGCTGACAATGATTGATTGATGATGATGATCAATCTTATAACTTCTATATTTTCATTTATAAGTTACAACTTATAGTTTACTTATAATATGCAACTTATAACTGATAGATTTTATAGTTATATCTTATAGTTGTAAATATAAGTTAGAAATTTTGCTGTAAGTCGATTTGAGCAATCTCTCTTGTGCAAAAGAATCACGGTGAAAACCGACTAGCCTCGAACCAGATCATTTCTTCAGCAAAGAATTAGTCTAGCTGTACAGCGATCGAACACAACTTCGACAATGGGAACGATCCCTGATGGAGAGACTGAGACTACGGAAGTGAATTTGTACATATTGTATATTGACTTAAGATTATGTTGACGAATGCATACGAATGCTGAAAATAAAATTGTAAGTTTTTGGCGCCTCTGTCGTGTTTTAGCGAACACTGTCATTCTTTATGTTCATTCTTCGATTCCCTTCTCTCTTAAGTTGTTTCTTTCAAGTCATTTTATTCGAGTTCTTTGAATTTTAAATTTTAGGAAGTTTCAGCGACTTTTAGGAATATTTAGAGAAGTTTAGAGAATTTCAGGGAGTTTTAGAGAATATTAGAAAATTTTTCGGAATTGTTGACGTCAAGGAAATGTATGCGTATTTTCAGCGCAAGCGTCACCTCCACTGATATCATTAATTTTGGAAGTAGACATTAGGGACTGCGTCACACTTTACCTTGTAAAAGGTTTTTGTTGAGATTTCTCTATTTCTTCATGTTTAGAGACTTAGTCACAATGAAATCAATCATTTTTGAGGATCTTAAACATTTTTAAATGCGTTGCGTTGCCAAGAAACAAGAACATTTTTCGATTTTATTGAAAGAAAATGTCATATCTCTTCCAATGATAAACTGCATTTGTTGTCAAATCATTTCTTTGTTCACTTGCACTTACTCAATCCAATTTGATTATGATTTCTTTTGTTAATCACAATTTTAGGCACTTGTAACTCAGAGATGGAAAATTACCGATAATTTTTTTTATCGGTAATTTCACGTAAAATTATGCGTAATATAACATTTATATAACAAATGATAATATTACCGAAAACTTTACCGGTGTTCGGGTAATATTACGGTTTTCCGTTTCCGTTTTTCGAAATGCTGTGTCATACGTACATCACATGACGTAAATCATGCTCGGAGCGGTAGCGGAGAGCGTGACGCTGTCCCCACACCCCAAAAAAAACGTCCACAAACCCAAAAACCTCCATACAAAAACCTTTGGGACAAGACACGATGTATAGGCGAAGTTTTGAGTTTTCTCCCCTCGCCCCTTCTCCTCCAAATTATTTAAAAAAAACTACGTCGCAGCAGCTTTCCAGCAAGCCCTCACTCATCAAAATCGGTTGAAAATTGGCTGAGATGTGGAGGTTTGAAGATGGTACTTTTCCATACATCTTACCAAAATCCATTGTTCTCATTATTATGACAACTTTTTTCTGATCTGTCGGTTTCTATCTATCTATCTATGTTCTATTAATAATTTTCGATCTCGAGAACTTGACAGCCGATTTGCATCAAATTTTCAGGGAACGTCAGAATCGGTCCAAAATGAAAAATTTCATATGCCGCTTTTCCGGGAAAACTCTGGAAAAGTCGGAGAATTTTTTGGGATCATAAGAAAATAGCTGCCGGGTGTCAAAAAGGCGCCATCTTGAATTTTTTGCTATCTTCTGAATTAGAATAGCCAGACAGTTGGTTTCTTCGGGAAAGTTATAGAGATTGGTGAGGAGAATTTTTTCGTTATCCTAAGAAAATGGCTGACGAATAGAAAGTGGGGTCGCCGACGCGCGGAATTTGGCCAAAATTGAGGCGAAAGTTTTCGCCAAAAAATTTTTTTCGTCGGAATCGGTAGATATTGACTTGCGCATCATTTTGATGAATAGAAAGTGGGGTCGCCGAGCGCCGAAGTTGGCCAAAATCGAGGCAAAAGTTTTCGCCAAAAATTTTTTTTCGTCGGAATCGATAGATCGGAGAAAAATTTTTTTGGAGAAAATTTTTTTTGGAGAAAAATTTTTTTCAGAGAAAATTT
>CM055404.1:146670477-146778507 GCA_029228625.1 Pseudolycoriella hygida
GTGTTCAAAAAATCGCGTCACAAATGCCAGACCCAACGACGAAATAATTTTTCTGTACTTTCAGTTTTTACGCTGCAAAAATTTAACATTCGTGCCTTTTTGCGAAGATTGTTTTGAGTTTTAAATTTTTGCGTGTGAAAACTGAAAGTGTTGAAAAATTATTACGCTGTTTTACCTTTTAAAAGGTTTTTGTTGTGATTTAAATTAATAGAACTGAAACTGTATGAAAACTATGCAGTACTCATACAGTTTGGCGTCCACTTGAAATTTAGTGTAGGTGTAGACGGACTTACGTACACATGCTGCCCGATTCTTCGCAAAACCCGACTCGAACCTGGATTGATCTTGTCGGGTTTCGAAAATTTTAATCGGGTCAAAATAGTTCGGGTTGCGGGCTTATCGGATTTTTGAAAACTGAATCGGGTCGGGTTCAGGTCGGGTCGAGTTTCAGTTTGTTCGGGTTATCGGGTTTTTGAAAATAGAATAAGGTCAAACCGGGTTTCTAAAAAAGGCCGACCCGCTCACCTCAAGTCGACGAGTAAGGTGGCTAACTTACACGAGACTTAACCCACTCTTCTACGAGTGGAACTGCCGTCCCTCAATTCCGCCTTTTTTGGAGAGCAATTAAGATCACTACTGCGGAGAAGTTTTTTGACCAAAACATTAAAATTTGCATTTTATTTAATTTCTTTAAACGAATTAAATTTCATCTTACACAATTTACTTGAAACAATTTATAATTTATTTTTGGAATTAATTATTTAGTTGCAAAGTGAATAGCCTGTGCCAGACCAAACATATAGCTTTTAAATGTGTATTTGAAGCCATCATGTACACGGCAGTAATTCCATTTTTTTATAAAATTACACGTTCCAGACATGCTTTTAACATATTAACATACAACAATACACAATTTAACTCAATTCCATGAAATAAAGAATAGATCGATTGACTTGAAAGAATTCGGAAAATGTTCGGTAGAATGAGAAGGTTTTCAAATGTACGGCACCATTTTCTTTCTATTATTGTGTCTGTATGGTAAGATGAGCGAAAATTTAGCAAAACTGTTCTAATTTTTCTCTTCGAATCGGCCTTGTGACAGGGTGACAACATCTTGAAAAGATTACTTGAATTAATTTTTACAAGATATTTTCTTCGGGTAAAAAGTTACTCGAATAAACCTTGACCGATTTAAAACAAAATTCCCTGAGATCGAAAATGGGCCTGGGGCTGTTGAGCTAGGGTCGTCTAAGTCGTTTCAGATGTTTCGTACAAATCTTTTCAGATTTTCCTCAATCGTGTTTAATTGGAGATGTTAATAAAATCTCATGAATTATTAGAAGTAAATATGTTGATCTTGGGCTCTTGGAAGGCCAAATCAATGAACGCCATGTAGTGTCCTATTCTACATAAATTGGGTAAATTTTATCCAATTTTCTGGACTCTATTTCTATTTTAAAAGTAACGTTAACGTTTGACGTTGGGCCTCTCTTTATTACCCCCATAGGTCATAGCCAAAAAAAATTGGGCTGAGATATTTGAATTTGGGCAAAATCGGTTCCGAAGTTTCGAAGTTACGGTGAAGAAAAGTTGTCAAAAACGTGGTTTTTTGAAGGTTGGTGAAATTTTTTTACTAAAATACCTGCAAAACTAGCATGTATATCGCTTTTCGGAACGGGTAAGCTCAGTGGTAACGTACTGGCTTTCCACCAAGAATATCTGGGTTCTATTCTGGTGGGGACAAATTCTGCATAGGCTTTTTCTTCAATGTATAGCATGAAAGTAACGTTCCTAGGCACACTCAGGCTTCTTAATTTGGGTAGTTGTGAATTTGGTGCCGCAACGAATCGTACATAGAAGAATGAAAAATATGGCGTCACCCATATTCGATGAATTCTGTGTAAAAATATCTGAGTCTAACTTTAGGCAGGGATATAAGTAGCACCAGGAGAAATCCTTATGGTAAAATGCTAGCTACCGTTAGGCGTGGTGCGAAATTCACGTTAAGCGTTTGGTCCAAAAAATGCCTGCCGGTAAGATATTGATGGGACAAACCGACATTCTAAGCCCTACTAGTTTCCGCCCTAGTACATCATAGATGGCACTAGGTTTGTGTGCAATTTACCACTGACACAGTAAAAACTTCGGTAGCTAGAGGATCTCAAAGAGAACCCATGCGAGGAAAAACTCAAAGAAAATTGCGGAACTAGTAAATAAAAGGACCGTACGGGTTGTTTTATCGCTTTTCAATATTTTGAATGAAAGATTTGGACTTTTCGGGCAATTGCCAATGCTCTAATAGGTGCATGACAGCCTCGATTTCCTTACGCAGGACATAGGTTTAGGCTTTAGGCTATGGGTCTGCGTAGCTTAATGTTATTTACTAGCATGTCATTACTTGCGAAAAGTTACAGGAAAAAAGCATCAAGAATAGTTGTGTTGAGCGGTGCATCTTTACTGTCGATGAAAAAACGCCCAACTTCCAAGTGGAGTAATTATGTGGTGAAAGTGTGCGAGTTGTATGAACTAATAGCAGAAAAACAAAGTCTTAGAATCCAACGAATATACCTCGAACATCTTACAAGCTTACTGTTTTTCATTTCTGTTGATGAGTGATAAAGTGTAAAATCCTAAATTTAGGGAAATGTAAGGAAATAATTGCTATAAGAATAGGTCGTTCTTGTGCGTTCGAATTCTCTGAAGACATTAAATTATACTGTCAACAACACGACAGAGTATAATAAAAGATAATTAAGACAATGATTCAAATTGATTGTTGTTTGTTATTATTATCTAATTTTTTTTGTGGAGAAATCGAATATTTTTAACATAACAGCAACATTACAAGTACATTTTTTCAACAATAATTACTGCATTTCTTTGAGAAATCTTAAATAAGCGCATTTTTCTAAGTCAATAGAGCGTGAGTAGCCAAACAAAATCAAAATATCATTTTATTACCGAGAGAGAACCGGTTTATGGTAAGAAGCTTTTTCTGTTCATTGTTCGTACGAAAACTTAGAAGAATTTTCACGACCATACGCAATAGATATTGAAGTGGGTTTTGCATACACAGCTAAATGAATGTTTTTTTCTCATTCCGAGCACTCAATTTTATTTGGTTTGATTTGTTATTCTTAATGGAATGACTAATCGTTTCGTGCATTATTGATGTGAAAAATACGCTTACAAAGCGAAGATGGAGTGAATAATTATCACTGTCAATTATGGTGCTGTTAATTAAAAATTTGTTGTTTTGGAAACTACTTTTCTTAAGGGATCGTTCACTCAATTGGGCTAAAATTGCGATTCTTCAATTTTACACAATGTTTCAAAAGACTGTGTTTTAGAGCAAATCATTAGTTCAGCGTACCCACATGTCCCAAATTTCTCACAAAAAACTTCAAAAATCCAGATATCTGACAAATCGCCTACAGCGCATTTCCCAGAGTTGTATGCCAGATTACTTAAAGTTCGTAATTTCTCACATAAAGCGTGTAAAGAAATATTAAAGACAAACTTTCGTTTGAGTCTGTTGGAATCGAGAGGCCTTTTCCATCTGTCAAAGTGACGTTTTAAACCAAAGGAAATTTTTTTTGAAATAGTCAGATTATCTTTTATTTTTCCTCGATTCTGATGCTAAAGTAGGATCGAGGAAAAATAAAAGATTATCTCAATATTTCAAAAAAAAAAATTTGTTTGACGTTTAAAACGTCACTTTGACAGATCCCAACAGTCTCATTTTATGTTAAAATGATTTTCTAAAAGAAATTGCCAAGAACTTTCTTAGAATTCGCAAAGATTTTCTTTAATTTTCATGAGTTGAGAATTTGAAGGATTTTTCAACAATTTTCAGGGAGGATTTTTTCGGAGGATTTTCTTTTAAATTAAACCAATTGTGCAGTGTTTGTCCTCCTCTATTCGTCTAATTTGTTGTATTTCTTTAAACCACTTGTCTTTTGTATTATTTTTCTTCTAGATTTTTTTTAGATTTATCAGTTCGGGACAATCGCCTAGGCGATCTTGAAACACAGGTCCTAGGATCCTTTGTTTTCTTCCCGGTCATCATTTAAATCTTCACGTGAGCCTTCCTGTCGCTACCAAAAATCTGTCAAGTGTGGCAGGTCCCAGATTAACGATTTGGGATGGTCCGACGAAAAATTCCCCGAAGATCTTACGCCTCAGCTGAAGGTAGTTGGGGCATTCACAAATTAAGTGTATGGCCGTTTTCTCCCGTTTCCAGTGATCGCTCCCACAACCCTCCTAATGCGACACCGGTCCATCACTAGCAAATCATTAGCCCATTTCTCGTCAGGCCTCGGGAAGAAGCGCTTCGTGTGAACACCTCCGTCATATTCCTCTCATCGCTCCACGTGTCCTCGCCGCACCCAGTTATTTAGCGCTTGCGTACACTTGGGTATTGGCAGGTAGGGTTCGGCTCCCATTGATATAGTCGTGGACCCCATTCTTGCAAGTTCATCCGCCCTTTCGTTCCCCTCCACACCAGAGTGCCCAGGTACCCAAATACCTTGCATTCTTTGATCAGCCTAGAGGTCACCACGGACGATACGAGTGCCCTGATCACTTCCTTACTATCCGAAAGGATGAGGACGTCCTCTCCCCGTCCTCCCCCGTCCCCGTTGGCAGTGCTTCTCGAGCTCCCATTAGTAGCGCGAAAGCTTCTACCTGGAGAACATTGGTGGTTCCCCCTAAGTGGAACCAGTTACCCTGCACAGCATTCGGATCGTATGTTCCAGCCCCTGCCCCTTCGACTACCTTGGATCCGTCTGTAAATCTAACTTTTGCCCTTCCACTCAGATAGGTCGGCCATCTGTCCAGCTACTCCTCTCTGCTTGGAAATACCGTTTCGAACCGCCTTATGAAGTCAATCACCGGCGTCATTCGGTCCTAGGCATGCTAAAAACTGGGTCCGGAATCATCTCACCGATTTTGCCATGTCCAACACCGAAATGGACAGCGCTCACATAACACTCTGTACCAACCTGCCCGCTGTAGCAAAAGCTCTAGCCTTGTTAACCAAGTCCAGAGGTGGTACAGCCAACAGTGCTTCGATGGCAGCGGTCGCCGTGATCTTCATAGCTCCAGTGATGCAAAGGCATACCAGCTTCTGAATCTCACTCAACTCCTTCCTCGCACACTTAACGATGAGCCTTAGCCACCACACCACAGAGCCATGGCTCATCTTTGCGTCTGAAAATCATGGACATTTATTCTTGCATTTATTTGAACAAATGTCCGAAATTTTTGGCTTAAATGAAGGAAATTGTGAGAAAGTTTTAAAGTAATTTATTCTGTTTACGAACGAAAACCGCTGAAGCTTAATTTCAAAACTAAAATTTATTCCTGAAAAATATTTCGCTCACCATCATCGGGCAGATTTAGCATTATACAAATATGCAAAATTTCGTCAACATTTTCAAATAAAATGTCCGAGTTTCGCGGACAGTAAAAATTAGTGGGATGCCTGGATTAGTTGCGTAAAAAAGCTTTTCAAACCATCAGTGGTTTGTGGTTGTGTTTATAGGGATGAGAATAGGAGTGACCTCGCTAGTGCTGTTTACATTCTCACCAAGCAATTACTTTTAATTGTATCACTCGGGATTTAACCCACGCACCCCTTGAACTAAATACAACACCATTGGATGATACTATAAAGTCGTATGCACGCAAGTGGTGTGTATATTCGATTCAATAATTTGAAATTTGTAAAAAAATCAATGAAGTGAAATGGAAATAAACAGCAAATGAAATGGTGGTTTCATTTTACAACCAATATGATGCAATAACACACAATGTATGAAAAAGTAGGGATAACATAACTCGCTATTGTGTGTTCGCAAATGTTCACCTACGTAACATTGTTTTCTATACTATTAAGGTGGTCCAAAAAGCATGAGGCAACTACTACGATGAATGCCTGACGAAAAGTGTCTATCCCAGATAACAATTCAACCCACGAAATGTACATAAAGTGTCATCGGAAAATTTGCTGATCCCATTTAATGTGCTCCATTTCAAGGACATTTAATGTATATTAAAAAGCGCCCTTACCGTTACATCTTGTCTTTGGAACGTGAAGTGCATTTAATGTACATTAAATGTGAATTACATGTACATCTAATGTACATTTAAAACACTTTGAATACACAACTAATGTACCTTTAATGTACTTTTTATTGTGAATTACTAGCACATTTCATGTACATATATAGTTAAATAAGAAAATTAGAAAAATTTCTGCCATTTGCGGGGCTTGAACCCAAGACGCTCGGGATTATGAGTCGACTGCTTTACCAATTGTGCCACCAGATACTTATGTGTTGGTGTGTTAAATTTGTATAAAACGTTAAGCAGCCGTGATATCCATTCACGGACTAAAAATATACATTTTTGAAAAAATTAGATGAGCATTTTTCGAAGCACATAATCTAAAAATGTACTTGTAATCTAGTGCAATAATTTCGAGCTTTTATTCACATCGAAAATGTACTACATCACAAGCATATTTTTGGTACATTCAATGTGATAGGAATGGAGTACACCTTATCGCGCACATAAAATGTGCGAAAAATGTACTTGTGATCTGGTGCAATAATTTGGAGTTTAAATAGCACAAAAAATGTGCTTTTTATGTATATCGAAATATATACCACTTTACAGGCACATTTTTTGTACATTTTATGTACATATTCTGAACAACATCGAATTTCGCACATTTAATGTACATTCAGTGGGCACCCACATTAAAAAGTGTGATCTGTGTTATCTGGGTATGGAACCGACTTAAACCGAAGTAATTTAGGGTAATTTCAAAAGCAAAATAGTTCAAAAATCGAGAAAATAAGAGGAAATTGCTGTTCGACGCTTTATAAATTGCACCATCTAAAATACTTATGACCAAATCGGCTCCATAAAAAATGTTTGTCAAAAATTCATTTAGAATCATTCATATATCGGTGTTCTACACCTTCAATTTTTTTTGAACACCCTATCACACATTCACTATTACACTATTACACGGCATACACCTTATGCAGCAAAGCCCTCAGGAGATTATCTATGGCAGTAAAAAATACTTCGAAGTATAATGTACATATATTTGAGCACGATGCACGAAAGAGTATAAAACTTTCCCTCTCTTTTATTGCTGGATTCTTCATAAATGACAATGTAATCATAATAATGATAGCGCGGATGGGCTAAGGCAGGCGTTACAGATTTCGTATGTAGTTATGAATCCCAGGGCATTTTATCAGAATCCAATGATAAGTTGATTGGGAACTTAGTCAAATCAGACGAATGCGATTCGCAGACACTCCTTGGAGAGTAGACTGGTGTCCGTGTTGTCAGTGTATGCCGATTTCTTCCCACCTAACACCCTCAGAGATTCCCTTAGTGCTGCGAGCCTACGAGGGTCCTATCTCAACTCTATAACATCAAGAATGGCAGATATAAGAAGCAAAACAACGGTTATAATTCATCGTCTTTATGCACTAACCAACTTTTACCACTGTTCTTCAATGGAATAAGGTGATTGCTCGTAATCGTATGGGTGTAAAAAATCCGTTACAAATGGAATACGATTCACTAAAAATCTTTTCTAAAATTTGATCACACTGATGGCAGCGTTAGTTCATCTGGTTGTCCGTACAGAAGCCGAAACCTTGGATTAAAAATTTAAATACAAAATTACCACATAACTAAAATGAATGACATGAAAAATTGCCTCAAATTCATCCGTAATGATCGTCTATGAGCTTTTTTCTGGTTCACGACAATCAGATAAGACTTTCTCCATATCATAAAATTCAACTGAAAATAATTTGTTTGTAAATCAGAGCGTTGATTGTGATTGAATTTCGAACTAAAAGACTTTTATGGTCTTTCGATTTATTTTTATGCATTTGCATGAGTAATTTACATGAGTAATGGCAAAGTATTCCAATAAACTGTGCTGTGTGCAATAAAACAGCATACGGTGAAACAACTTAATCAAGAATTTTACATGAACATAGAAAAACGCTTGTAATGTCGAGTGCTTCAAATCATCGATATCCCTCGGAAAATATGCCACAGACAGAGCTGCGAAATGCAGAGAGGCAATTGACCAACAAGTGCATTGCTATATGCCTTGATAGTAGGTGAGCGATAGTCGCGCTGTCGGTTTGCAAGCTGTCGGCAGATCGGTTCTGCAGGCGCGAGAAAGCCTTGAGACCTTAGCCCAGAACAACGACGTAGTTCTGATTTGGGTGCCGGGCCACTCCAACGTTCCAGGAAACGAAAAAGCAGACGAGCTGGCAAGGGAGGGCTTTGGGAAAAGAACCGGTAATCGGTTGCCAGGAGGGACTTGTAGCGGCGCTCAAAATCAAAAAATTTTTCTTCCATAATTTTTCGAGCGCTCCAATAGACCTTTCGGACAAAAAAATATTTTTGAAAATTGATTTATGTACATAAAACCAGAGACCAATCAAACGCCCCTAGATCAGCGGCCTTTAGCCCGACAATGCCCAGATTCAATCTTATAAAAGAGTTTTCGATTACATTTCTATTCAGGGAAAAAGTTTTGAAAATCGGTCAGGTTTTACTCTAGTTATCGTGTTGATGGACGGACGGATTTTTTGCGGATTCGGAATCTAAGGAATATGATGGATGCTACCCGCTACTCACGCTACTTTCGAAATCTTTCGAATTGTGATACGGCATGACACAAATGGTGTTTTTAATTATTCAATATACTGAAACTAGTACGTGTAACTTTCTCATTATTTACTATAATTTCATGAAAAAAAATTACCAGGTTTTTTGCCAAATAACTGCAAAAACCCAACCCGACCCGATTCTATTTTGATAAACCCGTAACCCGTCAACCCTATAAAATTGATTCGGGTTTGGATCGGATTTTTTCGTACATTCGGGTAACCCGCTCACCTCTACTCCTCGACCCACATTCGACTGCTTAAAAACGTCGTGGTAAACATTCCATAAGTCCCATATGCTTTGAACAGGTCAAAAACAATTATGAAACTCACAGCTAGCTTATTTGTCTCACGCTTTTGGTTCGCCAACGGCTTAAGTCAATGTATACAAATTATACATTATCGCTTCGTCATGAAATTTCGTATGAATAAAAAAAGCCGATGTCGCGCTGAACGAGTGGATTAGCCCGATGTTTATCACTAACGTTCGTTATAAAAATTAGAAATAACGATAAACATAAGCAAAAACTCGTACGTATCAGAATAGATGTTGCAAAAAGACTCGAACGTATCTAAATATTGATATGAGCAAACAATCCAATGTTTTATGTCCATTTATAACTACAAGAATTTCAAAGATCCATAGAAATTACCCTACCGAAAGGCCCTACCGAAGTACGTCTAAGAGCATTGATTTTGACGGCTCTCCCAAAGGGGACCAACGTAGTTTGTCCAAGAAATCCTGAAACTATTTTCTCTAATATGTAATTCTCACCAACTTTGCCTTTAGAACTGCAATAGTTCTAGAGACATGCGGCATCCCTCGCAATTCAAGAAGTTGCTTTATCACGGGATTTGGTCGTTTTTCCCTAAGACTATAAAATTTTATTATCTACAATTTTTCCTTTGGTAGCAACTTTCTAAGTCTCATAGTTCCAGAGATATGAGTCATCCCTCCCAATTCTAGAAGTTACTAAATCTCGCGATTAGGTAACTTTTCCTTAAAACCCTGAAACACTTATTCTCTAAAATTCTGTTCTCTACAACCTTGTCTTTGGCAGTAAATCTCCATATTGCACAGTTGAGCAAATACAGACAAAAATCATCTGCTCAATTTCGTCTATTCTATTGTTGCCCAGACCACTGACCCGATTTTCACAAAAAATGTTTTCTCAGTTTCGTGAGATCAAATGCTTTCATTTGACACTGAAATGAACCGTTTTTGTGCTATACTTGCTAAGATATTTGCAAAAAAGTTTCACCGACCCTCGAAAATCCACGTTTTTGGACACTTCTTCGAACATGTCTTCGGAACTACTTCACCGATTTTGCTCGTCTTTGAACTTGAATCATGGGACATATGTACCTTTCAGGGAAAAAAGTTTAGAGTGAACGGTTGAGCCGTTTAGAAAAAAAAAGTCAAGATGTATTAGTTCATCACAACAAAAACCCTTTTTAAAAGGGAAACGTGACGCAAGTCCTCGTCGCTTCATCCAAAACAACTGATATCGATTGGGGTGACGCTTAAAGCTTTCTTAATTCTTTTGGAATGTTTTTATTTTTGATTAAAAAAAAAAAAATGCGTGACAAATGCCGGACCCACCAATTTAATAATTTTTCTACGCTTTCAGTTTTCATAAGCAAAAATTTGATTTCATGTACAAAAATACGTTATACATCCCATAAAGTCAAATTTTTGCGTTGTGAAAGTTGAAAGAACAGAAAAACTATAACAACTGGGGGTCCAGCTGGGTGTCAAATGGTGTGTTAAGCGTAATATAGTACTCCTTTATGTACCTTAGCCTCTGTCCACCTACTCCTACATCCTATCCTACCCGTGGTGACACCTGTTATAGTGAGCAACCCGCATGAACGATCAGGTAACCAACCCTGGTGTAGTAGTGTGGGTCACTTAGCATAGGGATGAGGGGGGCTGCCTTCGGGTAGTACCTAAACGGCACGTATAGGGAGGGCCGAAGGCAGCTAGGCGCTATCAAGATGGGATGGCGACTTAGTATGGTGGCGGATGATCTCAACAGCAGGAGACAACGGCAATACACAGCCCTAGTCAGATGGGCTACCATCACCACCTGGTGACTTTCCTACGGGTCATCGGGAGAAGGAAAGTAGGTTGGGCGCTTGGCTAACTCCCAGACACCGTAAAAACAGTCTTGTTATGAATTCCCCAACACAGCCTCGGATCGGACAGGATAAACGGCAACGACTCAAGCATCGGAAAAAGGACAACGACTTACAATTAGGAACATGGAATGTAAGATCTTTGTTGCGGCCAGGAGGATTGAGATCTCTCACAAGTGCGCTAAGAGCGGCAAAATTGACATAACAGCTGTGCAAGAAACGAGATGGCCTGGAAAGGACACCATGACCAGTAGCGACTATAAGTTCTACTATAGTGGGAAGAGTAACGACAGTCCAAGAGAGTATGGAACAGGCTTCATGGTTTCGGCAGAGCTAGAAACGCGGTGATTGGTTTCAGTCCTGTTGACGAGCGATTGTGCTCTCTACGGATAAGAGGAAAATTTTTCAATTACACTCTTATAAACGTTTATGCGCCTACGGAGGAAAGCGACAACGAGGCGAAGGAGCTATTCTACGAGAAAGTGGTGGATGTATAAGATGGAGCGCCGAAACGAGACATTAAAATTGTGCTTGGAGATTTTAATGCTAAGATAGGCCGCGAAGTATTTTATCGTCCCACAATCGGTAAACATAGCCTTCACGAAAACTCGAACGAAAATGGAACGCGGGTGGTTGATTTTGCAGCATCAAGAAACATGGTTGTCAGCAGTACCTATTTCCAACATAAAGACATCCACAAAGCGACATGGCTATCACCGGATAAACGAACCAAAAACCAGATTGACCATATTTTGATAGATGCACGTCACTGTTCAAATATGTTGAATGTCAGAAGCTGTAGTGGACCGAATGTAGATTCCGATCACTACCTGGTGAGAGCGGCAGTTAGGTCTCGAATATCGGTTCAACACAATCGACAACCGGCATTGGAAAGGAGGGACGTGGAAAAACTACAGAACGAAGACGTTAAACGTCAATATGTTGACAGGCTGGAGACGAATATTATTGGCGGAATGGTCAGCGAACAACGAAGCGTAGACGATGCGTGGAATCAAATTAGACGGAATGTAGAGAGCGCCGCAGCAGAGGTAGTGGGAACGCCTGAAAACTCTAAGTAGATTCACTCGAGCTGGCCAGGAAGAGTACCGTTCTAAAAGAAATTTCGAGAGAAAACTCTTCCGACGGAAAAAGCGACAGCGTGACAAGGAAGTTTTGATCGAAATTGAGAAGTTTGGCAATCGGAAGGAGACTCGGACCTTTTACCGGAAAGTGAACGAATCCAGAAACGGTTACAGTCAACAACCTTTGCTGTGTAAGGACAAGCATGGATTGGTCTTAGCAGATGAGGAAAGGTGTATCGCGAGATGGGCTGAGTACTTTAAGGAACTGCTTAACCGAACAGACCGCTCAACCGAGACGACGAAACCGACGAATTGCCATTTCAGACTGCGCAACCATACATAGAAGAACCAACGATGCAAGAAGTTGAAGCTGAAATTTTAAAGCTCAAAAATTTCAAAGCCCCGGGGACTGACAACCTACCCGGTGAACTTTTCAAGAACGGCGGCAACGCGCTATGTATGGAGATGCACGAGCTCATCATACGCATCTGGAATGACGAGGAGTTACCGGAAGATGGAAGACCAGCATACTTTGTCCCATATACAAAAAAGGTGACAAATTGGAGTGTGGCAATTTTCGAGGAATCGCTCTGCTGAATATTGCTTACAAGATATTTGCAAATATTCTATATCAGCGCCTTCATCCATACACGGAATCTACGATAGGTGAATACCAAAGTGGTTTTCATGTAGGTCGTTCAACATCGAACCAGCTGTTTAATATCAGACAGATCTTGGAGAAGTGCAAGGAGTACAACATTGAAACACACCATTTGTTCGTTGACTTCAAGGCAGCCTATGACAGTGTTAGAAGAAGTAAGCTATGGAGAGTCATGGAGGAGTTCGGAATTCCCAACAAACTGATCTCGCTAACGAAGCTAACACTAAACGGAGCTAACAGCCGAGTAAGGATCCGCAATCAAATGTCAGAGACTTTCGACATTGAGGAAGGCCTACGTCAAGGAGATCCTCTTGCAACGCTGCTTTTCAATTTAACACTCGAAGCAGCTGTTCAAACCATGGACATAGACTCCAGCGGCACCATTTTCTCCAAGTCCAGTCAGTTGCTTGGTTTTGCAGATGACCTGGACATTATTGGCCGAACTATGGATGTTGTTAAAGATAAGTTTATGGCCTTGGAGAGGAAAGGTACCGACCTTGGGTTGAAGGTCAATGACGGAAAAACGGAATACATGATCATCCCACCTACGAATCGATATCGGGAAGATAACGTAACGATCGACACACACACATTCAAAATGGTCAATAAGTTCGTATACCTTGGATCAGAGCTGAACATAAACAACGACATTGCGGACGAAATAAAAAGGCGAGTAACTTTGGGCAACCGGAGTTATTACAGCCTGCTGAAAATTCTAAAGTCCAAGTCAGTAAGCCGAAATTCAAAATGCGCACTTTATAAAATTGTGATCAGACCGGTAGTTACGTACGGTTCGGAGTCGTGGTGCTTGACACAGAAAAATGAACAATCTCTGCATACGTTCGAGCGAAAGGTACTGCGTACAATATTTGGACCAGTATTTGACCGAAAACTGAACCGATGGCGCAGACGATATAATCACGAGCTCATAGAGCTTTTTGGAGAGCCCGACATAGTCAGAACAACAAAAATAAATAGACTACGTTGGCTCGGTCACGTACAACGAATGAATGAACATCGTATTCCAAAAAAAATTCTGAAGTCCAAACCTGAAGGCAAAAGGAGTACAGGGCGACCCAAGTCCAGGTGGAGCGACGCTGCTTTCGCCAAATTAAGAACTGTGGGAGTAACCAGCTGGGAGACGTTAGCTGACGATAGGCCAGGTTGGAGAAGCATGTTGGAGAAGGCCAAGACCCTTAATGGGTTGTAGTGCCGGTAAAGTAAGTAAGTAACTGGGGGTCCAGCATTTGTGAAGCATTTTTTTGAAGCAAAAATGAAAACATTCCGAAAGAACTTTTTGCGTTTCAAAGCTTTAAGCGTCACCCCAATTGATATCAGTTGTTTTGGAAGAAGAGACGAGGACTTGCGTCACGTTTCCCTTTTAAAAAGGGTTTTTGTTGTGATATCAGTAGTTTTGGAAGAAAAAAAATTTCCGGCAAAAAAAAATTTGCAGCGAAAAAATGTTCAGTGAAAAAAAATTTTCACAGAAAAAATTGCGCTAAAAAAAATTCCCGGCGAAAAAAAAATGTCGGCGAAGAAAAATTTGCATCGAAAAAAATTTTCAAACGAAAAAAAATTTCAGCGAAAAAAATTTCGGCGAAAAAATTTTCAGCGAAAAACAATTTTCAGCTAAAAAATTGTTTCAGATGAAAAGAAAATGTTCAGAGAAAAAAATTTCGGCGAAAAAAAATTCCCGGCGAAAATTTTCAGCGAAAAAAAGTTTTCACAGCGAAAAAAAAATTTTCAGCGAAAAAAACTTTCAGCGAAAAAAATTTTGGCGAAAAAAAATTTCCTTTGACACAAAACATCTATCTTCAACAAAAAAAAAATTAAAAAACACTCAATTTTCCCCCTAAATCCGTCCCATAGCACCGTCGGCCATTTTGTTGGTCACCCCGACACACTATACACTCAACCCAATAACTTTTCCTTTGACACCAAACTTCTATCTCCAACCCAAAAAAATTTAATTTTCCCCCTAAGTGCGTCCTATACCACCGTCGGCCATTTTGTTGGTCACCCTGACACAATACACACTCAACCCATCAACTTTTGCTTTGACACCAAACATCTATATCCATCAAAATTTTGCTCATATTTGACCCATACTTTGAATACACTCACACACACATAGAAAACGTTCTTTTATATGGACTTTATATGGCGCCTTCTAAGAGCCCTGGCGCCCAAGCGAGGCCAGTACCCCCCTTTTTTAAAATCTCATATGACGTAGAATGCCCACCCGAAGGTCTCTGCAAATTTGAACAAAAGTTATCGAGCCGTTTTCGAGCACGAGCCAAAAAAGTCGGTTTTCATACAAATGGCTCTGGAACTAACTGACACAATAACTAAGTAACTAACGTAGGATGTTTCCATTAACTTTGGTTTCTATAAAATAGCACATTTTGTATGGAAAACGACGATTTTCTGAAGGTCATATCTTCGGTCTCAGGGGAGTACGACGTAAGGGAAAAAAGTCAAAACTTAGCAGTATTATGGTTCCGAAGTCCGAAGTCTACGAAAAAAATTTTCTCAAGTTTTTGATCGCTACCGCGCGATGATTATGTCCAGCGGTAGAGACACTTCAGGTCTCGCTAAGGTCTGCATCCGTAACCTCCCATTTGCCTAATGACTACATAACGACGTAACAACTATTTTTGATGTACGAAAGAAGGTTTTTTGTTTATAAGTTTTATAATTTTATCCTTTTTGATCTATACTTTCAACTGTACCTTGTTGTGTGTATCGGTCTTCTTGAATGAGAATCCAAGAAAATTTGAAAATTTCTGCTATTAATATTTGATTATCTCTCGTTCTGAATGTTCAACAAAAATCAATAATTAGTAATTTATTCCTCCTTCGTCTGAAAGTTACAATTGAGTCGAGAAATTGAAACTTATTTACAAAATTAGAGCGTTAGCGTGTGATGAAAATTTGATAAGGTTACGAAAACTAAAAACTGTTTTCGTTGTCAAATCGATTAGTTCCTTCATTCCCCTTTTCACAGCAACTTTCATTTTATTTATCAAAAACTTCTAATTTTTCACACAGAACAAGCAACTGATGGATCAATGGCCTCTGAAAATTGGGCATTGAACATGGAAATCTGCGATATGATCAATGTGTCTTCCGATGCAGCCAAAGACGCTATGAAAGCGATTCGAAAGCGATTGACACAAAATGCTGGAAAAAATTATACCGTCATCATGTACACGTTGACCGTTTTGGAAACGTGTGTTAAAAATTGCGGTAAAGCGTTTCACACTTTAGTAGCAAACAAGGAATTCATTCAAGAATTGGTGAAATTAATTGGCCCGAAAAATGATCCACCGACGGCAGTCCAAGAAAAAGTTTTAAATTTAATCCAAATTTGGGCAGATGCATTCAGAACACAACCCGACTTGAATGGAGTTGTTCAAGTTTATCAAGAACTTAAAAATAAAGGTATCGAGTTCCCGGTAACAGATTTAGACGCAATGGCACCAATTTATACACCACAAAGGGTATGCATGAAATTTTTTTGAATGAATAAAATTACCCAAAATAAGTTTCCGTTAAAAATTAAACTTTACTTCTACGTAGTATATTATACCTAGTGCAAGTATTTTAACTTTCATACAAGTATTGTTAGCAAACAAGATAGCAGATACCACATCTTACATCTTAAAGTAAATAATTTCCTTCTATTTTGAACAAATCTGCTTCAGATAAGTATAAAATACTACACAGAAGTATCCTTATGATATGTTATTAAGGAGTGTGTCGCACGTGTAATCGATAGATGAAAATTTTAATGTTCCCCGTCTAACAGAGCGTTCCAGAAGTAACACCAACACCTCCGATTATTCTGCCAACATCACCACAACACCAAGTGAACAGCCAGGGACCACCAGCAAGTCCAGCAATTTCTGCAACCGGACCTGTTGCCACAACTCCTGAGCAAATCGCAAAACTACAATCAGAATTAGATATCGTGTCCATGAACATGTCGGTGTTAGGTGAAATGTTGAACGAATTAAAACCCGGTCAAGAAGATCCATCAGATTATCAACTACTCAGTGATCTCACTCAGACCTGCAAGTAAGTTCTATTTCAATACATTCCGGTTGAAGAGAAATGAATTGTCGTTTTCCAGGGAAATGCAAGGCCGAATAGTTGAGTTGATTGGACGCATAAACCATGATGAAGTGACAGCCGAATTATTGCGTTTGAATGATGAGTTAAATAATTTGTTCTTGCGTCACCAGCGATACGAAAAGAATCGTGATCCACAGAGCGTGTCGAATACACCGTCAGCAATTTTAGGTGTTGCGATGGGCTTACCTGTTTCAAATGGTTTGTGAATTTTACTTTTCATCAAATTCACTTTAGCGAAACGGATATGTTTCAGGTGAAAGAAGCAAAGACTCTTTAATCGATTTAAGTGACGAAGCCATTGGCGGTGCTGATGGACTACCAACGAAATTTTCAGGACTCGGTTCGTTGAGACGACACGTAACCTTTGTAGTTTTTGTCATGCAAATTCTTTCAACAGGCATAGGAACTGCTTCATCTCAACTATCCAGTCTTAATTCCGTTCCGGCTCAATCGGGTGCCTCTGCCAAAGATGTTGATGAATTCGATATGTTGGCACAATCAAGGAATACAAATGTTGACGCCTCAAAATCATCGTAAGGCCACGTGCGATTCAGAGCGATTTTTTTTTCATTGATGATTTTGTCAACTTTCAGGCTCATCAAAGATCATACGCCAGTATCATCGGTTACAAAGAAAGCAAACACTTCATCTGAGGTAGTTAGTATGCTTGTAAGTTTCCTCGGCTTTGGTCATTTCATTTGTAAATATTTTTCGATTTTCTTTTTCGGTTTTTATTCGATTGTGTGCCGCAAGTAGTAGAGTTTGTCGTGAATTTCGTTATTTTTTTAAAGCACTTGAAGCGAAGTCTCTTTTTTCAAGTTTACCGAGAGAATCTTGGTAATTTCTTCGTCTTCGGATCAATACCTAGTTCCAACCCGTTGCATTGCCGATTCTAGAATTCAAGCGCATTCGCTTTCTTGATAAGATTTTTGAAATCAGATTACACTTTCATCTATCTTTCTAGTGTTCAGTGAACCAATTGACAACCAAAGTATTTGATTCGAAGAAAGTCGGCTAGTAGTGACAATTGTGCCACTCTCGTCAGACAAAATTCCCAGATTCCATGTCTGGTCGAACGCGCAACATCTTCGTTGTTGATTGTGGGAGGCCCACTGGTGAGTAGCGACACCATGGCTTCTCGAGTTGACCTAGCTGTGACAGGTGACTTTTGCGTAGGTCCCTACCGGTTAAGAGCTGATCTGCGAAATAATAAACTCGGAACCGCGGGGTTGGATGCCCCTGGAAGTTGTTGGCTGTCTCATACGGCCTGCATCCAGCCCAAACGCTTGAGGTGCCTTTTGGCGCTGCAACGCAGAGGCTGTGGTAGATAGTGAATTGCGTGAAAGCACATCACGTGTTGAGTTTGGGCGACTAACACCTCTATCCTTCCTGGGCAACCAGGTTTGAGAAAAGGTAGCAGAGAGATTCTGGATCTCGATCTCGACCTTGGACTTGCGACAGTGAGTGCAACTCTGTCGTGATAGAGCTAAAGGCTCTCCGCTAATTGGGTCCATCCAAAGTCCACGTCCATGGGGGTTGCGCGGTTATAATCAGGTACACGCGTTATGAGTGCAATAATGACGTTGTTGATTGTGGGATGAGCAGATGAGGACACCGGTGGTTGAACAGCTGTCGGGCCTATTCCAGGAGGACCATTAGGTATTCGAGACAAACCTCACCCGGGCGGACCCAGCAGTAAGGTCCCTACTGTAATAGATTATAGCAAAACTGGTCAAAACCCCCACCGAGAGTGAAGTTGCTGCCTCGTGGTTTGGGAAAACCACAGATGTATGAGTGCATTTGGCCCAAACATTCGTTTAGGTGCCTACTGACGCTGAAACGCGGGGGCTGTAGTGAACATCGACGACAGCGTCATACGAACAACGCAGCAGACTGTAACGGTTCGATAACCTCACTTTATATTTCACACTCAAATTTCATACAAGAACAAATAACTAGGAAAACTCAAATATAATTTTAAATCACTGGTCCTTAAACACTAAATGCGCATCCCCTTAAATCTACCCTAATCATGTTGGGTGAATAAAACTGTAGATCCTTAAGACACAGAATAATTCCAATTCCGACGTGGCTTATTGTTTTCGCAAATTCCTCATTGTATGAATGAATCTTTTGATACGAGCTTCTTGTTTCCAACAGCCAATTTTATGCTTGAACCTAAAAGCTGTGATCGAAGACCAATGAAGACTAATGATGAAGAGAACAGAACTGATCATTGAAATCTTACTCCGATCCATCGGGCTTAATCAAAATCACAACTAATAATTATGCCTCACGTTACCGTACTTCACTTTAACACGAACCTTCATACCTTAACGAAATGGTAAAGGTTCAAAACAACTTATCTGTCTGAAGTCCAAAATGAGAATCAAAAAACCATGTCTTGTCTGCTTTTGTGAAGTATTAACCTGACAACTTCAATGACACCTCACAATGTCTTTCGCGCACCATCTGTTTGTCAACGGTTCAACCATGTGTCTCCAAAAAGTAATTCACCGGTTAATTCAAAAGTCTTCTTAACCTAATGTTATGGATTCACAATGTTCAATAAGCCCTAACCGAACCGCAAGTTACAAGAGACTACTTGATGTCTCGGTCTCAACGTTAGATGGAGTATCATCGGTCTCAACCTTAGATGGAGTATCGTCCTTACATATCAGAATTCGTAAAGTAGAGCTTCGACTCGGGCTAAGACTACGCACGTTAATCTGGAACATCTTTGTTGTTGACTTTGGGGTCGCCAAAGAGGTGGTCGCTTCAGACAGTTTTTACTTGTCTAACCTTTGTTAGTCAACTGATGAGCTGGCTCAGTGGTTCCAAGGGAATGGTCGAATTCTCACTGAAGTGGAGAGGTTAATAGCCTCATTGCAAAAGCCCGCCCCGAAGATAAAAACGACGGGTCTGGATTGGGGAGTCCTCAAGTCTCATTACGCAGATATTTGGCCATAACTTTCGTTGAGGTGCCTAGTGGCACTGAAACATTGTGAATTTGGTCAACAGAATTTACGATTTGAATTTGGGAGACTGCACACGTCTATCTTTCCAATGTGGAGAAAACGCAGTAAGGAGGACACTAAAGTTCTCACTACTTTTGTCATTTTAGGCAAAGCTAAAGGCTTTATCCTTAATAGGCTCGCGTTAATTGGGGGGACCGTGCGCAATGTTAGGAAAGCTCATTTGTTGTTGCTTTTGGAGACATTGTCTTCAGAGGACTTCGGTTCTTCACGCTAGGATATTTTCTATCAGCGTCAGTGGAGAAAAAATATCCCCGGTAGGAGTATATTATACTCGTCTAATTCTTCATCAGATTTGAAAAAATTGAGGAGGAACTATTTTCCCTCAGAGATTTTATTTCTACTGGGAAAAATATCACTTGGGTCAAAAATACAGAAGAAATTGATTTGGCAAAGAAAATAGGATGACAGACAATGTCATCACACTACTGACAATATTATCATCACACAGGAAGATACCATCGTCCAATGGAAAATGTTATCATCTCGGTGGAATATAATGCACCGGGAGAATGTACCGTCTAACCGACCGCCGATTGTCAAGACAATTTTATAAAATTGGGAACTCTTAAATCTTAGAAAGATTTTTTTCTAAATGAAAAGTTTTCAGTGCGCTGTTTCATAAGTCCTGATATTTTCACTTGCTCGAACAAACTCGTGGAATCTTCAATTCGTTCAACACTTTAATGAATCTTTGCTTCAAACAGAGAGATTTTTAAAAGTTGCACAAATTGCGAATTCCTTCACCGTAAGAATAAAACGAAAAGAATTACCTCACACTGCTATTTCCTAGTTTCCTGTGCTGTGGTGTTCTTCTTATTTCTTTAGTTATTTTTCCAAGTTTGTATTCGTTTCCACTTTTATTATTTGTGTTTTTTTGTGAATTGTCCCGCAGAATGCCAATGAATCTGATTTCGACGAAATTGCTGCATGGCTCGACAAAGAAGTAAGTAATCGATGTTTCCATTTTTTTGAATATTTTTATTTAAATGTTTTTTCTCGTAAATGTCTTGCAAAAAAGTATTTTAACAAAGTCTAACGTAATTGACCGTGAGCAGTGGTGTCTGGTGCGCACTTCTATTTTTTTACAATTCACTAATGGTTTGCACACACAACATACAATAGCTGTTTCACAAGCTAAGATTAATATTTACGGTGAATTACTTTAGGATGCTATGATGTATTTTGCTTACCCGGGAGACTGTCTTACTGAGCTGAGCTTGATCGACTCCCGGAAAAAAATCAAATTCGCCAGTCGTTTTACGGTCTTCGCGTAAGAATAGGCACCACCAAGTTTATTCCGCGAGGCTGCCTATAGATTATTTTATCCCACATGATGAGTTCTGGGTTTTTCATGATGAGTGAGTTTCATTCCGCGAGTTGACCAATAAGTTCAATGTTCTGGGTTTTTCATGATGAGTGAGTTTCATTCCGCGAATTGACCAATAAGTTCAATGTTCTGGGCTTTTTAACCGAAAGTGTAGTTTTTTTAAGTTTTAGCGAAATTTCTAAATCATTAAATCGAAGGCAGGAAAATCCGCAGGGGTAGACGAAATTAAGACAGAATTTATTATGAATAGCGGACCAGGTAGGGTGGAATTCAATCCTTAGTTGTACCCGCCGAATGAAGCTTCGGTGTTATTGCTCCGATCTTTAAGAAGGACAACTGTAAAGCTCGTAGCAACTGCTTGGGGATGTACACTAGACAAATTCTTTTCAGATTGATTTCTTTTTTTGGAAAAAATTGGATCTAGGAAGGCGACTGTCGTTCTTCTTTTCTCAAACGTTGATTAAAAGGAGACCAACTATATCCGTCTCACTCTAACCAACGCTTTGGAATAGAAGAACAAAAGTTGCCCGTCGCCTACATAGATCTAATTGTTTCGAAAAATAATCTTCGCAAACGTTGATCTAGGCTCGATTATCTACCAGAAAAATAACTACACAACCCGAAAAAATAAATCAATCCGAAAAGAATTTGGCTATTGTACACTGAGGAAAATATCTAAATATCTACGTATACAGTGTATAACCTCGCCATATATATGACCGGTTATACCTGTCTACATAGTCAACTATGTATTTGACGACGTATACCGGGTATAACCTCGCCATATATATGCCCGGTTCTACCCGTCTACATAGTCAACTACTACATGGGGTGAAAAGTCCGCGGCCTTGCAATGAAAGAACTAACTTTTACATATGAAATTAATTTTATTCTTCAACGTAGTCTCCCTGAAGGGAAATGCACTTAGTCCAACGTTCCTGCAACATTTGGATACCTTTGGTATAATAGGATTTCTCCAACCCTGCAAAATAGGCCTCTGTTTCGGATACCACCGGGAACAAATAGTAGTCGCTGGGGGCCAGATCTGGAGAGTAAGGTGGGTGGTGGAGTAATTCATAGCCCAAAGAGTTCAGTTTCACAGTTGCTTTTATGGATGAATGCGCTGGTGCATTGTCATGATGAAACAGGACCTTTTTCTTCTGCATATGCGGTCGTTTTCTCTTGATCTCGTTGTCGAGCTGTTCCAATAATGTGACATAGTACTCGCCAGTTATTGTTTTTCCTTTCTCCAAATAGTCGATAAATATTATGCCATGCGCATCCCAAAAAATCGTGGCCATAACCTTGCCTGCAGAACGCTGTGCCTTTGGGCGCTTCGGTCGGCTTTGACCAAATTCTAACCACTCTGCAGACTGTCTATTGGACTCTGGTGTATAGTAATGAATCCACGTTTCATCAATCGTGACAAATCTACGCAAAAACTCCGTTGGATTACGCTCGAACAAAGCTAAATTACGCTCTGAATCGTCAAGACGGTGCTGCTTTTGATCAATTGTTAGAAAACGCGGCACCCATCGCGCAGAAAGCTTTTTCATGTCCAAATACTCGTGTAAAATGTGTCGCACCCGTTCTGTTGATATTTTGAGGATGTCAGCTATTTCACTAACTTTAACTCTCCGATCAGCCAAAACAATACGATGGATTCTTTTGATGTTTTCTTCAGTAACTGCTTCACTTGGACGTCCCGAACGTGGGGCATCATCGGTGCTTGTATTACCTCGTTTAAATTCAGCATGCCACTTCTTGACCGTTGTATACGACGGAGAAGATGTGACGTAACACTTATCGAGCCATTCTTTGCTTAGCACCGTATTTTTTCCCATTAAGAAACAATGTTTAATCAACACACGGAATTCATTATTTTCCATTTTTTACGAACAACAAAAACCTGCGTCACTCTATTGACAGTAATTCGAAAACTATAACACCAAATGTCAGGAAATTTTGGCTGTAGACAAGTAAAGGGTGGTACTACTGAATGTTAACAAAAATTCTGAAGTAATGACGCCATCTCTATGTGAGGCCGCGGACTTTTCACCCCATGTAGTATGTATTTGACGACGTATACCGGGTATAACCTCGCCATATATATGCCCAGTTCTACCCGTATACATAGTCAACTATGCATTTGACGACGTATACCGGGTATAACCTCGCCATATATATGCCCGGTTATACCCGTCACATAGTCAACCATGTATTTGACGACGTATACCGGGTATAACCTCGCCATATATATGCCCAGTTCTACCCGTCTACATAGTCAACTATGCATTTGACGACGTATACCGGGTATAACCTCGCCATATATATTCCCGGTTATACCCGTCACATAGTCAACTATGTATTTGACGACGTATACCGGGTAAAACCTCGCCATATATATGCCCGGTTCTACCCGTCTACATAGCCAACTATGCATTTGACGACGTATGCCGGGTATAACCTCGCCATATATATGCCCGGTTCTACCTCACATAATACGTCCATGGCGTTCGTAATACGTCCACAGTGGATAAAATACGTCGGCGGCGTATATTATAAAAACAATTCCTACGTCGTCCACATCTTGGTCAGAATGCTCATTGTATTCAGATCATTTTAACAATAGAATCGGTAACATTATGTTTACCCTTTCGGTTCTATTCTTGTCGACGATGAACAAATTCGCTTCCATACACAGATCTTAAAAGTTCTAAAAGTCGATACACTGGGTAGTGAAAGTCGGTACTCCTTAAACATCCTGCACGACTTCGAGGTTTCTGATATGAGTTTTCTCAGGAACATAGCAAAGGTTTATAGAAGGAAGTAGTGCGATACTGACGACATCACGTAAAATATAGGAGTTACGTCAGTGGAGGAGGCCGAAAGGGTTAGCCGTTTGTGATGGTACGTTCAAAGGATGGGTAATAGCAGGCTATTGAATGCACAGGTCCCGGGTAAGAAGGTTATGGACTCAGTTGAATCAGATTTACAAGTTAGGCGACTTTCACCGGGCGAATGAACTATATCTTTGACAGGGGATAGCAGGTTAAAGAACGGGATGATGATGATGATTATGAGATTGGGAAAACAACTTACCACATTAAGATAGACGCCGTGGGCAGATGATCAAAATCGCAAAAGCCCGGTTGACGCTCTCATTACACGCCTTATGTGGTTTTGATCCCCGCTGAGCACATCTCTGTCCTAACGTAGCGTAGAGTCATACCTAGTCACCTCATCAGTCCTCTCTATGGCAGAGTGCACTGGGAACCAGACCAGTGTGACCCGATTTCTCGGACACTAGTCTTAAACGTCGTTACGGGCGACGTGAACGTCTTGATTATTGCTTCAGACGTTTTCAGTTGGGTTCCTACAGTGCTGTGTGAGGTGTAGAGACTGGGCGAGTTTTTCGGATGGTTTTCAAACATTCTAAAAACCAACAGAAAATATAGACGCGCCCCTAATTTTTCGGCGATTTCTTTATGGTTGTCCAACGAAGCAATAGAATTGTAAGACAGAGGGATTATACAAAATCTCTAATTGATGATCAGACATTTTTTTCGTTGCCTTTTTGTGTTAGCTCTTAATTTTGAAAATCTTCTTAATTCCAACAATGAAGGTCGTGTGTAGACGATGACATCAATGTATGTCCACGTAACGAGTTAAGGATCTACCACCGACCTTTGAACGAATTCACATTTACACACACAAACTGTAACTAACTTCATTCCCGTTTTTTAACTAGAACGACGATGGGCCCGAAGAAAGTCTGACCAGCAGAGAATTCGATCGTTTCCTAGCAGAACGTGCGGCATTTTCCGAAACGTTACCTACAATAACCAGCCAAACTGGTTCGACCAATAACAGTGGCACACCGCGGCATAAAACGTCGAAAAAGGACGAAGAAGCAAGTCTAATGGCCCTGTGAGTTCAACGATTGAGAATGTGGAAATTTATATAGAAATTAACTTAGTCCTGTTGGGTAAGAGATGTTGTTTGTTAATTATTGATGAATAGTTTGGCGTGAAAAAAAATATTAAAATTATAATTATATTTACCATGTGTATTGCGGATTTGTAGTATTTTGTATGAATTTATCAAAAAAAGGAAAATTTTTACAAAAAAAGAAAAGAAAAAATTATAAAATGAAGCCATAAAAGTTTTTACAAAATGTGTAGCTTTATAATTTGTTATAATTTGAAATTTTATCAACAAAAATTAATTTAAAGTCTTTTTTTTACCTCTGTTACTTATGCTGAGAAATCGTTAACTTTGCTCTCCAGAGAAGAGATTGTCAGATTGAAGAAAATGTCATCTCTCTGTAGGTCTTTAATTGCTCTAAATAAACCGATAAGAAAAACAATAATCCTCTTTGGTGTTCGGTTTCCAATTTCGAGGTCTTCACAACACGTGGCTATCACTTATTTGTTGAGATATGTGAAATTTTGCACCAGAGTGAAGTTCGTTGCAAGTTCACTTTTCATTCATAAAATCGTTTACGTTTGCTGTGAAGTTAGTTGCAAACTTAGAATTTGGCGACATGAATTTACGCCCCCAGCAGGTTTTTAGGGAATAAATGCCCGGGGAATTATCGACCGGGAATTGTCACCAGCGTTAATCGTTAGTCGTAAAGCGTAAGTCCGAGCGTTAATGCCCCTCACCTTTTAATTTCATGTTACCAAACGTAAACGAATTCATGAATGAAAATTGAACATGCAACCAACTTCACTCTGAGTGCAAAATTTGACACTTCTCAATGACAGCTACGTGCTTCAATTTTGAAATAGGAATTTAAGTTTACCATTGAAGCGCGAGGTCAGTAATGTTTGATCTCTTAATTTGTCATTCATCTTTCGTTGGTTCTTGGTTATGGCAACTATCGTATATTTGTAAAACAAAATATCATTGCCGCAACAATATTGGGTGTGTATGACCATGATGTGAGACACAATTTGCTATTGGGGAATATGTTTGTAATTGTCATATATTCATTACAAACTTATAATGATGGCTTCGAACAAGCCTGTAGTAGTTGCAATCACAGTTAAAATATGTTACAGAAACCAATTCTCTCAGTATAAATGACATTTAAGTCCTGTCGGACTAGGTCGAAGAATATTGTATTCGTACGAGCTTCCGTTTCTGTAACGCATTATCTTTAATTGATTTTTCAGTTTTATTTTTCATATTCATTAACAGCAACCTCAGAAAGCCTAATTTCTGGCGTGCGGTACTGTTTACATGTGACACGCATGTTATACTTGCAGATCGTATGTTTGTGCTAGTCGCATAGCTAGCGCTAGAATATGTCATATGATAAGATCAAGTCGCAAAAAAGTGAACTGCTTCATTTGCTATTTTTTCTCAGAATCGAATACCGCAATAACAGCAAAAATATTCAAAATTAAAGCTCATGTACTGTTTGAGGATAATGTTGCAAAGAATATATATGAATCAGAATTCTTAAAGATTCGAATTTCAGATACGATTTGGAATGCGATGTTTTTTCAAAGCAACTTTAGACGTAAATATTGCGTAAATATTATAATCAGACAGTGAATGAGCTGCAATTGTGAATAATTTGTTGTTATCGCAGTATTCATTTAGGAGAAAACATCGCAAATGAAACAGTTCACTATTTTGCGACGTGCTCCTAAAGATTTTTTATGTGTGAGTCGTGCGCTGCGCCGTACGAAACGGCTTCGCATTTCGGATTTCCTTCGCTAAATTATTCAGGATTAAGAGCACGTCGCAAAAATGTGAACTGTCAAATTTGCGATGTTTTTTATAGAACAGAATTCTGCGTAAATAAAAATTATTTAAAATTATAGCCCATCCATGTACTGTGATTTTCTTACTCTTAGATGAATCATAATCAAAAAAGTTTGATTATGAATGTCGAAATTAGCTCTGAAAAATCATCGCATCCCAAGTTTGTTTGCGATGTTATTTCAGAGCAAATATGTACCTTCATACTTAATTTTTTTTGTATTCTAACTCATCTATTATTTGCGCAATAGTCATCCTCTCACAGTACATGAGCCATAATTTTCAATAATTTGTTATTTACGCAGAATTATGTTCGAAAAACATCGCAAATTTGAGACTTCACATTTTTGCGACGTGCTCTTAAGCAAAGAATATATGAATCAGAATTCTTAAAGATTCGAATTTCAGATAGATTTGGAATGCGATGTTTTTTCAAAATGTCCTGCGTAAACCATAAATTATTCAAAATTATAGCTCATGCACTGTGAGAGGAAGCCTCTTACACAAATAATAGATGAATGAGAATTCGACAAGTTTAAGTATGAAGGTACAAATTTGCTCTGAAATAACATAGCAAACGAACTTGGAATGCGATGATTTTTCAGGTCAACTTTCGTCCTTCGTACTAAAACTTTTTGAATTCTGATCTATTATTTGCTTATGAATCATCCTCTAACAGTTCCTGAGTTATAATTTTGAATAAGTTTTTATTTACGCAGCATTTTGTTCTAAAAAAACATCGCAAATTTGACGGTTCAAATTTTTGAAACGTGATCTTAAGAAAGTTTCATCTTTTTTTTTGCTTTTTTGGCTTGACTACAAAAAAATATTGCGGCAGTTGAGCAAAAAAAGTAACGCCGCAATGCCACAAATAACTTCAATTCAAATAATTTTCAAACTTTTCATTACTAAATCAAATAAATTTCTGTGATTAATTTTTCTATTAATTTAAGTAAATTTCATGTAATCACTACAAACGATACAATTACGTTTCCTTTTAGAGTGTGTGGTTTGGTTGATAATATCCGGGTATAAATATCGAAAAGAAAATATTTTTAGAACTAAAATTTTATATTAATAGACTAAAGTAAGTTTAAGTTATGTGACAGGGGAAGACAAAGAGATATTGAGCCTAACACCAAATATCTTGCAATTTATTCAAATGTGTAAATACTGGAATACTGCTGTGGAGTATCATATACGTCGGACACGGATAACGGCGGCCTTGTCTTAGAATTTCACATACATGCAAGCATCGTGTCTGATTGTATTTGGCAAATGTTAGCGCAGTTATGCGTGTCCGAAGTATAACTTTGTCATTTTTTACGTACCCAACGTATTTAGTCAGTCATTTCTTCTGGGGTACGGAATGAAAAATATGTGTCTACTTTCAAAATTAAAGTCGGGTCCTTTAAATGTTATACACCTTACGAAATATTTTCCAAAGCTTTTCACTATCAAAAATGTATTCTCAAAACATAAAGTGGTTTTTGCTTTTCTCTCAACTCTCAATGGGCTTTTTCTTTCATTAAGAAATTGTTGAAAATTCGTGTTACTTACCTTAGAGTTGCATGCGAAGGTAAATCAAAATGTATTAACAGTCGGTGAAATTGTACGTTGTGCAAATCAGCACATAGCACAACGAAAACACTCAGCACCCGTAATGTGGTGTTTGATTAATAAATTCCGTTTTGATTGTATTTTTATATAAACAATCTGTTTCGTACTTTCCCGTACTCTTGTTACCAGTTGCTTTAATTATTTGTTTAAAGCCACGCGTTACCAAAATGTCAATTTACAGAAAATCCACATTTCCTTTAAGTGAATCACTCACAGACCAACAACCATGTTTTATTTGAGCTGATCGGTAAATTGACATGACAGTTATAAAAAATGCCTACATTTTTTTATGTGAGTACTCTCTGAAGGATATGTAGAAGAAGGGATTGAATACACCCTTCAGTGAAGAATCGTAAAGTATTAAGAGCAAAGATTCAAAGAGATCGAACGCAAACTCTCAATGAGCGTTCATAAATAACGTCTGCGTTTGGGGAGAGGGGGAATCTAAGAAAACAGACAATTCATACAAAAAAATCTTCATTTGTACTGAACATTGCAGACAAGCGAGAGGTGGGAGGGGGTAAATCCATAAAAAATGCAGAAGTCATATGTGAACGCTTCCTAACGAAAAATCGTCCGCCATTTCGTTAAATACTTCTGCGGAAATGTTTAACGTCTCTCAACACTTTAATAAGTTCAATTTTTGTGTACCTTGACACCATGCTATTTGAACAACGCAGAGATGACGCCAATTATAACTTCTTGATGTGTTTCACCCCAATGTGACTAACGTAATTTATAAAAGTTGGAAATTTCAAACGACAAGAAAAACTTTCCGATTTTTAATAAAAGCAAAATTTACCGAATAAAAATGTTCGGTTAGCTTCGTCACGTTAAAACTGAAAAGAAATTTTGAATGGAGCCGTTCACGTGTTCGGTAACACCAGTGTAATATAAAGAAGAATGTTATGACTTCACCACATTTGTCTACACGAAATATATTTTTATTTTAACGTTTCTATGTTACCTGATTGCGATCGTAGTGCGGCATTTGTTGAAAAAGAGAAAATTTCTCGTTTTTTATGGTATTACCCGGTGAAACTTGTATAGAGGTGAGCGAACCGCCCAAATCTCGAATAAAAATTCGACCCGAACGCGAACTAATTTGTCGACCCGGCTAGAGGTGACCGGGTTGCCCGAAACTTCGAAAAACCCGACTCGAACCCGAACGCGAATTTTTTTTTCGGGTTCGTGGGTTTTGGGTTTGGAAAATTTTAATCGGGTCGGGTTCGGTCCGGGTCGGCTTTAGAAACAATTCGGGTTTCGGGTTTCGAAAAATTTTATCGGGTCGGGTTCGGTCCGAGTCGGGTTTCGAAAAATGGTCGACCCGCTCATCTCTAGACCCGGCCCGACCCGTCCCGGAAAAGTAAACTCACTCGGTTATTTTCTCAAAATTGAGTTGAAAAATATTTCAAATGAAATCTTTTAAAAAAAAGTTCGGGTTCGGGTCAGTGTTTCGGGTTTGGTTTGGGTTGGAATTTTTATTTCGGAGTTTTATTGATCTCGCAATTAGAAGATTCGGATCGGGTCGGATTTAATTTTTTACTTTGATTCGAGTTCGACTCGGGCCGATTTTGAAATTAGCATTTTAGGTCGGGCTCGGTTCGGGTGGGTCGGGTTTGAATTTTTATTTTGGTTCGGGTTCGGTTCGGTACCATTTGGAAAAATAGTTCGACCCGCACACCTCTAAACTTGTAAACTCAAGATTTCAATCCCATGCCCGAGGCAAGATCGCGAGAAAGCAGTTCTTGTTTCTAGATTCACATACAATTTCAAATATTTTGTGGTTTTGTGCAAATTCATGTAATCTTTGCTCTTAGAATTCCCGCTGTTGTTTCATTGGTTTAAGAAAATTTACAAACAATCGATGACAAAAGAATTAGTAAGTAATTAAGACACAAAACACATTGTAAATCAACCAAAAAAAGTTAATTTATTTGAAGTAATTCAATCAACTAAAAATTCTGCATATTAAAATGTAAAATTCACAACATTAATTGTGCACGCAAAAACCATTAAGGAAAATGATAAAATAAAGTAAACTACTTGTTCATACAATAAAATTAATTGTTTAAATAACAAACAAATATTTTTTAATTGTACAAGCCTTTTCTTCAGAATTTCCCAAAAGGAAATTCATGCTTACATCCATGTGGAAAATCAATCGAAAGGAACTAATTTCTCCATCAAATTCATCGTGTGGGGTATCGTTGGAAAGGTAATTAATCAGCCTTTGCAGGAATTTGGAAACATTGGACAAAATAGGTGACGCTGACGACGATTTAAAGGACTTTGATTTTTCCCACCGACAATTTTTTTTAAAAAATTTAAAAAAATATATTTTTGGCTTTTTTGAGGCCAAACAATATTTATTGTGGTGTTACGGAGACGACTTGAGAAAACGTTTTTTTCGGAACTGCCTGGTATTAGTATAGACCTCTTCCCTGTATGCCACTACTCTGTAGACCCCCTCACCATTTTATACGAGTTTATTTAGCTGTTTTTTTTTTGTGGAGGTTACTGTGCGTACACGCTGCAATGCAAAAGTGACAAAATTTGTCTAAAACGGCAACACCAAGTTTTATTTATAAGTTTCGATTTACGAATGAAATTTGGTGTTGCCTAATTCGAAAAATTTCGCATTTGTCACTTTCGCATTGCTACGTAAATCTGCAGTTATTTTGTCTGACTGACTTGCACATGCATAAACAATGTTTATCAAACATACAGCCGAATTTGTGCTGCCATCTTTTGTAATCATAATTTTAAACAGCAACATGTTTTTGTTTATTTTGTACATTTGTAAAACCATTTTCCTGAAAGGGAATGTTCATAAATTACGTAACGCTAAAATTGACATTTTTCAGACCCCCCTCCCCCCTGTAACGCTAAAAGAGTCAAATTTGGTCCATTTTTATACTAACCGTAACGCTTGTCTCATACCCTCCCCCCTATTGCGTTACGTAATTTAAGGAACGCCCCAAAACTACGAGAGAGGCGTTGAGTTGTGGATTGGCAGGATTGAAGAAAAGAGATACCTGTTAGCAGTCGCATACGGCGTGTGTATGCAATAGCATGGCATTGTAAGCTCAGCAAGAACTTTGCTACCATGGGGATGCCTACGATGAAGGAGATACACGAAGTGCCTTTTTCCAGTGTCTTTTAGCTATGGGTTGGGCAAGCGTCTCTAGGCGAAGATGAGACTCTTCATTAATCGAGCTGCGTTGACGAGGAATTGACAGGCCTTCGTACCACATGTGAAAGGCCTGAAGCTCAGGACTCAGAAAGATCAAGTTGTTGAACCCTCAGTAGTATTGGTCTGTGAATGAGTTCTCGCTGTTTCTTGTCAGATGGCGTCAGATACAAATATAGCTAGCTACTGTCAAACTATATTTTTTGACAGGTATTGGTCACTGTCAATAAAATTCAGTAAACAATATAACACGTTTCTTAGTAGAACATAAATTTTTCCTTCATTAAAAATGTCTAATCTTGTTTCCAAGAAAGGTTCATTTGCGGGAAGTTTTATTGTACTTCTTTAAAATAAAGAAGACTGCGACTGAAGCTCATCAATTACTTGTAGAAGCTTATGGTGAACATGCTCTATCAGAAACAACGTGTAGAGACTGGTTTCGACGCTTTAAAAGTGGTCATTTTGATGTTGAAGACAGAGAGCGTTAAGGTGGTCCAAAAAAATTTGAAGATGAACAATTTACGACGTTACTCGATGAAGACTCATGTGAAACGCAAGAAGGAGTTGATCGAACAACAGTTTCCAAACGTCCAGAAGCCATTGGAATGAGTCAAAAGATGTCATGTCATATTGGGTGCCATATGAATTGAAAGAAAGAGACATTGAAAGAAGAAAAACCACTTGTGAATTATTGCTTCAAAGACATAAAAGAAAGGGATTTTTGCACCGAATTGTGACTGGTGATGAAAAGTGAGAATCCTAAACGTTTAAAAGCCTGGGTAAGGCCGGGTGAGCCAGTGAAATATACACTGTGCAAAGAGAATGCTGTGTATCTGGAGGGATATGAAAGTTGTGGTGTATTATGAGCTGCTGAAACCTGGTGAGACAATTGATGGGGAACGATATCGACAACACTTAATGCGTTTGAAGCGAGCTCTGGCCGAAAAACAACCAGAATGGACCGATAGACATGACAAGTTAATTTTTCAACATAACAACGCTCGTCCACATGTCGCAAAAGTCGTGCAGAACTATTTTATTGGAACGAACTGGGAAGTTCTACCCCACCCGTCGTATTCGCCAGACATTGCCCCTTCTGATTACTACTTATTCGATTGCACGAATAACGATTTGATTGGACAGCGGTTCACTTCTTCAGAGGGCATCGAAAACTGGCTCTCTGATTGATGTGCTTCAAAAAATGAGGAATTCTTTCGACACGGAATCCGTAAATTACCTGGTGGCTACTACTAGTGGCTAGCGATGGACAATATTTTCATTAATGTATCCATTCATTTTGTTATTGAAATAAACGCCTCAAAACAGCAAGAAAACAGCGAAAACTTATTCACAGAACAAATATTTAAGGTGGGACCTGTCGCCTTGAGCATATTTTTGATAGGGACCGGAAGAGTTACGCGATGAAAGAGGAATAAGCAACAATGATCACCAGATCTGTGATTTGTGGTGCATGAATTACGTCACGGTCGCAGTAAAATCCACAAAGCCAATAACTCCAAATAAGTGAGAGATTTTGTTTACAGTACACCGACTACATTTAGTGGTTAGCCGAAGTTCTATAAACGGAATTTGCTGTCCTGATTGAGTTATGACCTTTTTATGGATACTCATTTTTTATAGCAAGCGTGAGGTCCCAACTAAATAAATCTAAAACAAGCTCTAAGCTAAGTTCATAATATGTCAGTGAAGCTACGCCGACCTGTTTTGAGCCTTGGCAATGAAACAAATATCGAAAATCGAATGGAAAGCGGAAAACGAATAAAGAATTCTCGAAATAGGCCCTTTTAGTCCGCTCAGCATTTGATTGAAACTTGAATAATTTGACACAAGATGGCACTATAAAAATCCATTGTTTGTGCGTTGATTTTACGCATTTACCGTACGTAATTACGCATAGATCGTACGAAATTCGATTGTAACGCAAGGAAAAATTCATACTTGAATTGCACTGAAAAGGTCTATTGTAAGAATGCGGTCAACAATTTGCCGCTCAGTATAGGAATTTATGAGATTATCAATTCAGATTTTTAATTTTCTTCCTCATTTTACTTACCGGTCTTCTAGCTCCATACTGGGTGTAACAATTCACAAGTTTTACATCAGATTGACATCGTTTTAGATCACTTTAATATACAGGGAACTTTGATCCTGAGCCAATATTGTAAGTAATCCTTTTAGTGCTCATTTTAACTACCACAAACAATCTAGTAAAAAATACTTTACATCCAGCTAACACGTCTCATGTTTTTTAATGTCAAAAATGAAAACCAAATTGTTGATTCAAAAACTGTTTTTAATTTTTTTATAAAAATACAACTTCTATGGCAAACAAAACAAAAATTAGTATTTTTAAAAAACTACATGCTAATAATACAAACGAACAGCAGTTCAGTTTACGATGGTCGAAATTCGTACTAATTTAGATCATAAGATAGCAAACATTCTTTGGCGATCATAAATTTTGCAGAATCAAATGAACCAAAATATTGTTAACCTCGGTATGTGTCGTAAACCAAAACGTTTGACGTATGTGGGAAAGTCATTTTTCCCGCTTAAAAGCGAGTGAAAAAGTGCCATTTCCTCCCTGGGTGTGTCACAAATTATCACATACTATGCGGTCTGTCATTTATTACATATTGGTCGTGGAATAAACCGAAAATTGAGTTTGTTATCGGTCATTTCTAACTGTCAAAATGACGTTATAAAGCAAACGAGAAATTAGGGAAAATGTCGTGAAAGTAATAGCGTCATCAAAACAGAATCTAAGACGAAATGAAAATCTTCTTACTTTTATGTATGACGTTTAAAACGTCATTTTGACAGTTGGAATAGACTGACTTTCGATCTTAACAGACTCAATATATAGTCGAGTCAACTTTAAAGTGGACTGGACTATAACCAATAAGACAACAACGTGCAATAAGTGACCGTTTAGATTGTGACAAAGTGTAGTTTAATACATAGACAATAAACGGAAGTCGAACTTTCTATTCGTTTCAAATTTTTCGGGCGAGTTGCGATTATATCCTTTGCGTTGCAATATACTATTGCCTACTTAATATCTAGTTTCGTAAATTTATTGTCATTTGAAATTACTACCTAAGTCCTTGCTACGTTGAGTTGTGTGAGTAATGAACACTGTGTGAGTAATGAGCTCTTATATACAAATGCAAATTCGATGAATCTCAATAAATAATCTTTTTTTTTAAATACTTAAACTACGATCGTACAGTAAGCATATCTAAAAAGGACTCGAAATTTATGGCAGTAACATTGTTCGGTCGCTGGAATTGTTGGACGGTCTATTAAACGATCTGCGGTTGAAGCAATTGTTATATGAAATGCATTGCAATAATTTTGACTCACAACTAAAACGAATTTATTATCTCTCGCATCTGAACCGTTTACTAATGAGAATACAACGAAAAAGTTGACTACATTTTCATTTTTCGGTCTCAACTTTTCTCACAGCTCACACAAATCATAAGGTTTGCACTTGTTCAAACAACAATACGTAAAATTAATTATCTGCTTATCTTTTTGGTCCTCTATCGCATGATTGCCATGACGTTTTCTTCTACGATAGGGTATGTCGTTGCTCATCTCATTTTGGTCTGACACAATATGATCTCTTTGGCTGTAGTTGTATAATGTCCTCGGAAGAACGTGATAGACAAGTGGATAGGCTTGGCGTAGTATTTTGGCATACAAGTGATCCAGCACAATGTAACCGCCAGCAGGGAAACGACGTCTTTTCATTCCTAAGTGAACTGGACGTACGTGACGACTTTCGTCATAGTCTGAAAGTAAACAAAGCAAAAAATTGCCATAAGAAAGAAAATTTCTTCAATTACTTTAGTGTAAGAGTGAAGAGAAGAAAATTGAGATTTATTAATGAAGTGAAGATGCGGCTATCTTCACATCAACAAACAATACAACAAAACAATGAATTGTTTTAAGACTAAAGTCTGCATCCAATGACACACTAATACATAGACTGGGTTTACGTAATCATCAAGTGAAGCAAAAATGAAAATACGTAATTTGTGTATATAGTATGGACATCATACAC
This sequence comes from Pseudolycoriella hygida, assembly GCA_029228625.1. Lineage (NCBI taxonomy): Eukaryota > Metazoa > Arthropoda > Insecta > Diptera > Sciaridae > Pseudolycoriella > Pseudolycoriella hygida. The sequence continues at coordinate 146,706,260 of CM055404.1, forward strand.
CAACACATACATAATTCACGCTGATTTTTTCTGCTAAAAATACGTATTCCACAAAAATTTTACGTAGTTTGCTAACACTACTACACATTACGCATTTCACTTTTGCTTCAATTTGTGTTAATTTTTTTCCAAAGACTACCAGTCTATTTTTAGAGTATGTCGTTGTCTGCATCCATTAGCAGCTAGCTATATAATTTTTTTAAGCGCATCACTAATGTGTGAATTTCTTTAAAATAAATCATTGTGTTGATAATTTCAAAAAATATTCCCCTCCCCTTCCTAAGGAGCGTACGTACTTTGTGAAAGACCCAGAAATGAAATTAATTACGTTACAGATGGCGCCTCCATAGATCCTATTTTTTTGCGTAAATAAAGTGAACCACTCCATTAAATCGGAGAATTTCGTCACTCTGACAGACACACTAAAAATGTAATTCTTAAGGGGATTTACGGGATGCGTGCTGACATATGTTCAGACGAAGATAACAAAAAATTGTCGTCGAACGGAACTAAACTCTGCAACAACGCCATCTTGTAACGTAATTAACGACTTTCATCGTTAAATTTCTTTCGAGGTGACTGGCGCATTTTGGAACCGATTTTAGCAATCTTTCGTTCGATCAAAACAAGGATCGATTGCAAAAAAATGATCTAACTCAATGGATTCAGATTCGTAACGTCATTTTTGTCTGTCCTGTCTTGTGGACACTATTAATACAGTAAATCTTTCCCTTTAAAGGTATTCAAAAACGGAAGGTTCCCTATGCACGCACACTGAGGAAAATATCTACAAGTGACGTAGGAATTGTGTTTATAATATACGCCGCCGACGTATTATATACTCGGTGAATGTATTATCAACCTTACTTGAGTATTGTGTAGTTTGTCATACGTGACGAACGTGTTATGAGCTCACATAATACGTCCACGACGTTTCTAATACGCGCACGGTGGATAAAATACGTCGGTGGCGTATATCATAAACACAATTCCTACGTCGCTTGCAGATATTTTCCTAAGTGCATTACAGGTCTGAAGAACACAACCGTCACTGCGGTCACTGGAGACACTGCTAGATATACCGCCTCTTGACCTCTTTATGAAATCTGTTGCTTTCAACACCTCTTTCAATATCCGATACAATGGATGGTGATCTCCCAAGTTTGAGGAAAGACACTCTGCGATTACCGGTCGGGTCAAAGATAAACGGTTGTTAATGCCGACTAATCAAATCTGAGCGGAAGATATTCTCGATGAAGACTTCGAATGGATTATTCCTGAAGCAGAAGATTGGCTCGGGGAGAGGAATATATTTCCTCCGGTCGACGGTATTGTTTGCTTCGCGGATGTTTCTCGGGAAAGGGCTATTTTCGCGAAGTTTTGAATGTGGAATACAGCCTCCCAACGGGATCCTTGGCGTGTGTTGATCAGGCCAAACTGTTCGCAATATCGAAAATTTGCGACGAGCTGTTTGTTAAGGTCTGTGGTCTACATTTGCACTGACATTCAGTCCGCTATTCAAGTGATTAGTTCTCCCTAGATCAGGTCTAGAACCGTTTTTGATTGTCAGTTAGATCTAAATGAACTCGAAATGAACTCGGAAAAGATAATTCCGTAACGACTCTCTAGGTCGATAGTCATAGTGGCATTCCCGGAAACAAAAGAGCGGACGAAGGAACGACTAACAGCTTTATTGGATAGGAACCCATGTATGGCATCTCCATCTCGACAAGAAAGACCATAGTGAAAGAATGGCTTCAGAAAGAGCATCTCAGAAGTTGGACTGAAGATTAACGCGCTAGACACACAAAATTGTTTCGTAAAACTCGTCGGCAAAACTCTGTTAGCTGTTAGCAGGTCCAATATCAAGAGAGTCATCGAAGCTATCACCAACCACCAACCAGCTGTTCGGACAGTCCCTATGTGTATGTGGCCTAGATGACGAAACTGGCCACCGCGTTATTAGTGTCTGCCCCAGATATAGACCCCTCAGAAGAAATATCATGGGTAAACCAGAACTAGATAGCTTCGATCTGACTCTCAACTCTATTGTCTCAATTAATGTGGCTGCTTTTCTGAAGAAAGCCAGACGATTGCCGTGAATTCTTCGTATACTCAGATTCTATCCGGATGTTTCGGAGAGCGTGTAGTCGAAATATCCAAGAAACTTACGATATCAATTCAATTTTTCTATTACTATAGTAAAGAGAATTGAAAGGAATATTAAGAGCACACTGCAAAAATGTGAACCGTCAAATTTGCGATGTTTTTTTAGAGCAGAATCCTTCATAAATAACAAATAATTCAAAATTATAACTCATGTACTGTGAGAGGATGACTCTTAGACGAATAATAGATGAATCAGAATTCAAAAAGTTTGAGTAAGAAGGTCGAAAGTTGCTCTGAAAAATAATCGCATTCTGAGTGGATTTACGACGTTATTTCAGAGCAAATTTGTACCTTCATACTTAAAGTTTTTGAATTCTACTTCATCTATTATTTGGGTAAGAGTTATCCTCTTGCAGTACATAAGCTATAATTTAAAAAAAAATATTTACACAGGATTCTGTTCTGAAAAAAACATCGCAAATTTGAAAGTTCTCATTTTTGCGACGTGCTCTTAAGGTTAAGAGCACGTCGCAATAATGTCTACTGTCAAATTTGCGATGTTTTTTAGAACGAAATTCTGCGTAAATTATTTAAAATTATAGCTCATGTAATGAGATGAGATGATGGCTCTTGCTCAAATAAAAGATGAATCAGAACTCGAAAAGTTTAAGTATGAAGATACAAATTTGCTGTGAAATAACATCGCAAATGAACTTGGAATGGGCGACATGAATTATCCCCCAGGGAATTATCCCCTATTTTGATTCATCTATTATTTGCGTAAGAGTAATCTTCTTCCGGTACATGAGTTATAATTTTGAATAATTTGTTAATTTGTTATGTACGCATGATTGTCTTCTAAAAAACATCGCAAATTTGACAGATCACATTTTTGCGACGTGCTCTTAATGGAAGTAGGAGCCGCCACGATTCGGCTATGGCTGTAAATTGGAGGCGTGCAAATCACAAATACATAAATTTCGTTCTTGAGGTACGAAGGGGGGTGGAAAATAATTGGACAGAGCCGCGAATCTTAAATCAGCGATATAAAAAATAGCACGAAATTTTTTTTCTGCTTCAATTCATTCATCTATTTTCGAATTTGTATTCTCTGTTCGCTGTGGATTAAATCCGCTAATGAGACACAACTATAAGACATTTCTGCGTTTAACTATTAATTCATTCAACATTTATTCTTTTAAAAGTAACGGATGTTCTTTGAGAATTTTATTTCCCCATTTGTGAATTAGAAATTTCGCAATAAAACTTAAGGACATTTATGTTTTGCAATTTTGCTGATCGTATATTTTACTACCGGCATCAATCGGAACAATATTTGAAATTTAAAAATAAAAACAAATTAAATTTGAATTTATAATCTGTATGTTGACATTGTCTGAGGTCATAACTGATCAATGCCTCTTTCACTCGACGATGTTTTACAATAAAATAAATCCGAAACATTTGAATATTATTCATCGATGTGTATACGCTCATATGAATGAATAAAAGACTGTTATCAACACGAAAATAACACTTTACACGTAAAATTAGTGAGTTATAAATTCAAGAACAATATCGAGTAGTTACATTGCAGACCCTGAATGGAACTGATTTTCGTTGATTTCCTTATTTTCATTTCAAATATTATGCGAATGAATTCAATATGATGACCGGTAAAATATTTACTAAAATGTCTAATTTGTTGTCGTTATTATTACAATTGAAAATAAATAATTTTTTTTTGTATGGTTCATTCATTTATGCAATCGTGGTAGACGTTCTTTTTTTAAGTACAAATCTCGTTTTGAATTGATAAAATTTTTTATTTTTGGTATGTAACATGATTGCCTTGTGCCATCCCTTCACATTGAACGTTAGCGCACCGAAACTGTTCCAATTATCTTTTGAATAATATCACACGTTCAATATGACTTTAGGTGAGGGAATTCGTTGGGTGTACTGTGATTTTTGAACCCAAATCATTTCTCAGAGGCATTTGAAATTGAATTTTAGTGCAGATGAAGATACATGTAACTGAGACTTTGAATCTCGCATCTTAATCGCAGTGTTGGCATCTAAAATTCCATTGCCCAAAGATACTCTATTAGCATATGTGATTCAAAAATGATTGCACAAAGGGATTCGCTTGTTGACGGACAAAGAACGTCAGACATCCTCACTAGACTGGGACGGTAAATGCGGTTTTTCTCCCAATTCTTATAGTCATTGTCGACCCAGGAAAAGTACATAGAAGTTTTTCATGCAGAGAGTCGGAGCACATTATTTTCAATTGTTTCGGTCACGTTCGCTCACGTATGACAAATACTATTATCTGATTGGCTTAGAGCAATTTTTACCGCTCACGTATGACATTCAATCAGCTGTTATGCTGCTTTGGCTCTCTGAAAAGTTCCTATTTTTATCCAATTGCATGTGAAGTAGTACATTACATTACAAGGACCTAAAACGGCGCATTTTGACCCGAGAATGTTTCTACCACCACACCGTGGTCGAATTCAGCCCTGTTTTAGCTACATGTATACTATGTATACTGTATGTATACTGTTTTTCGCGCAGATGCACAAAATACCAGATTTCGAAGAAAGCACCCAACTAATTTGAAATAAAGTCTCAAAAATAATGATCAGTGCAGCCCATACGGCTGAATTTTGTCAGTCGATTTATTTATTAGTTTTTGTAAAAATTTATAAGTTTTTATAGTTAAATAAGTCGTACGCGTTTGTCGAATTTTATAAAAAATGCATAAGATCGATGATGAGTCTGATAGGATCAAAAGTCGGTCTATTCCAACTGTTAAAATGACGTTTGAAACGTCAACGTCCTTACTATTGCGGCTTCCTCTTTGCGTGTATTTTTATTTTAAACATAGATTTCTCGTCTGTTTTTTCAACTCCTCGCCTGTTTCATAATTTTGACGTTTAAAACGTCATTTTGACAGTTGGAATAGTCCGTTTTTTGACTGCAACAGAATGCACTTCAATTTCGTTACATTTCCGTTCAGTCATTTTCAATTAAAATCATTATCACCTCAACTATTATGTTTTCATTTCTTTAAGTTCGAAAATACGGGCATTTTTGAATTTTTTTGGGATTTTGTCCCTTTGCATGTAAAGTTGTACACACAGAAAAATCTCATGTTTACCGCAATTATATCGGGGCCAATTATGAAAAATTTCCCCTTCATAATTGGAGTAAACATAATATGATTGCAGTAACTATGTAACCATGACTATTACAAACATGTTGTGTTTAATACAATTATCAAGGGGAAATTTTCAATAATTGGCCCCGATATAATCTTCGCACGCTCGGAATAAGAAACTGGCAATATGCGGCTCACGACAGGCAGCGTTGGATCCGAATGTATATTATGACAGCGTTCTTTTTGCTTTCGCTTCCCATAGCATTCGACTACCGACTGGGAGTTCCATTTTTTTATTTTCCCGTCTCATTTGGGAAGCGAAAATTACAATTTTCATTGCTGATGCGATGAAAACACATTTTGAATTTAATTTTGTTGCTGTAGTTTGCCCGGAATCTGATTTTTTGTGCGTCTGCACACGCGGAGCAAAAGTTTTGAATTTCGACCACCGTCAAGGGTCAGAGGGCGGAACGCAGCGAATGTTTCTTGTGATGTAATATACCATATCATACTTTTTCGTTACTCGTATATAATAAAAATTAAATTCCCTAGGGTGTAAAGTTGCTATATCGTACGTTACACAACACGGGATAAAAATGAATTGTTATCACTACAAAAACCCTTTTTAAAAGGGAAACGTGAAGCAGGTCCTTGTGCCTTCTTCCGAAACTGATATCAATTGGGGTGACGATTAGAGCTTCGGGACGCAAAAAATTCTTTTGAAATATTTTCACATTTGATTAATAAAATGCCGGACCCCCCAATGTTATAGTTTCTCAGTTCTTTCAGATTTCACACCACAAAAATTTAGTTTCGCCCGATGTATGTAGCCAAATTTTTGCGTATGAAAACTGGAAGCATAGAATAGTTATTTGGATTACAAGGGATGAAAGTAGGCAGGGGACTTTTTGAAATATATCGATAATATCGATCGAACAAAAATATCGATATTTGATTATCAAAATCGATATCAAAAATTTGATAAATATCGATAATTATCAAAATATCAATTTCTGATAATTATCATTTTAGTCGGCGCAACTTTTGTTAATTTTTATAATTTTGGCCACTAAAATTACGATATATGGGGCAGCCAGACGGAAAAAGAAGTGTATGGTTTTCCGTTTCGGTCAGTCCGCCGCCAAGCTAACTTTTACAAATATTGACCGATTTTCAAAAAATTGTTTCCCTTAGAGGTAGTTAAGAGAGTTAAGGGTCAAGTTAGAAGATGGGAATTTTCGGACCCAGAGCCAAAGGGGCAAAGAAGGCCCAACACGTGGATGGTGAGGGGAGAAGTGAGGGGAAGGTAGTGGAAGTGTTTTTAAACAATTTTTTTTTATTTTTTCTGTGATAAATTTTCAAAAAAGGAATGAGGGGAGGGGCCTAGTGCTAAAAACTTTTCGTATGTGAATACGCGTTTTTCGGCGATACTAAAAATTTTCATTTCATGAATTATTTTACTTTTTATGTTTGAAATTTTAAATGGCTTTTTTTGTGCTTTTAATAAATCGGCTAAGCCGAAACAAGTCGTCGCCGCCGAAAAATAATTTGACACGCCGATGTGATCCGGTTTTAGCCGCCGCCGCATTTTTAAAATTTTCCTCAAGCCGCCGCCGGCAACGCATTCTCTAGCAGCTGCGTAGATGTGATAGATTCAAATGATAAGATTAAACCGATCGAACTTAACACGATACTTTTGGTGCGTTCAGATAACTTAATATCAAAATGAGCTCCACTAAGTCTAAATAAACGACATCTACGAAAAATTTTTGCCAAATTTCATGAAAGTTTCACCAAAATTCATTAACATTTCAAAGAATTTCATGAAATTTCACAAATTTTACGAAATTTCAAGAACCATAAAGTTCCACGTATTCTTTTTATTTCACAAAAATAGGCCATAGGAAAAAACGATGGTGAGTTAGAGTTTTCCTGGTGGACCTCCTCTTTTCATCGAAAATTGTATCAAATTTTCTTCTGATTTCAATTTTCAACAAGCAAGGCTTACCAGCTGACGTCTTTTTTTTCTCTGACAATCTTCTACTTTCTATACAGAAATTCTAAAATCACGTACAATAGAGATAAGGGCACGCAACCGTATTCTAGATTGTATGTAATATCGAAATATCGATATCGATTGATAATTGATATTAAAAAATGTCGATAACCGATAATGGAAAATTATCGATATTTTGATAATCACAAAAATATCGACGCATATGCCTACATGAAAGTATAAAAATTCAACCCTGTGCGAGAATTGCTGCCCGCGCCGAAAGCAATCGCACAGGTTGAATTTTTATACTTCATCCGTCGTAATTCACAAAATTTTTCATTACGAGAACAACGAAAATTGTAATTTCTCGAAGTCAAAAACTATTACGTTCGAATCAGAGAAATGACAAGCGGCAGCTCGTGCCTCGCTGGGATAGAGCGCGCCTGACTATAATTTCTTTACAAATTAGAAGAACATATGCAATCCAATCTGTGGATATTGTTACAATATTGTTTATTCGATAAACAATACTGTTACGATACTGTTAATACCAAAAACAATATTGTTAATGAAACGACAAGCCAATATCTGTAAAAATATTACGTTTCGTCGTTTGTATGAACAACTGAGTCAGGCGCATTCTATCCCAGCGAGGCACGAGCTGCCACTTATCATTTCTCTAGTTCGAATCAAACCGAGACGTGACGGCGCCTACTTCCATGGACGGAAATGATTCCTCTACAACATGTGGTAGTTCCATTGGGAAATGTAACGTAGGGAGAACTTGGATCTCATTAAGTACACACCGCGATTTTTATCACGTTAACATTTTTCCCACTGAAGCGCATATGGCCAACAACTTTCTAAAAGATTGTAAGGCTGTATCTCATTCAGAAAACAGTGATATGAGCGTTCCTACATTTTATCCAACTCATCCAACTTCAACTTGGAACTACCCATATGCAAAGTTTACATTTGAGCCGCCGGGAAAAATATATTCCGGGGGTATGTTACACTAAACTCGTTTCAATATTTTTATGAACTTTTTATTTCTGCGCAGGTTTTTGCGGTGTTAATAACCTGCGCAGAAAAAAAAAAGTTTATAAAAATGTTGAAACGAGTTTATATCTGTATCTTGGAAACTAAGGGTCTTACAAACTCTACAAAATTGTGAAAAATCATGAAACTAAGAAAAAAGATCTTTTGTGCTTTTTCTGTATCTTTCGTATTTTCCGAGATATTTCAAAGTTAAAGCTGCATGTAACGAGACCAACGAACGCTTGAATGTCATATGTAAGGTGAAAACACCAGCCACGAGCCTGCTTCGAAATTGTTTTAGTTACGAACCCGCGTGTAGAAATTAAAAAAGATTCTGGGCCAGGGAAAAATGGTCCTCTTTTCCTCTCTATATTCGGTCGTATCTCGGGGCAAATAGATTTTATTAGCGAACAAAACTCATTATTTTTTGTAAAGTAGTTCATAAAAATTCGCGAGCGAAGCGAGAAATTTTCTTTTACAAGTTTTAGTTATTCTTTGATTTTTAACTATTTCAACCTTCTAGCTATTTCCCGTTGGTTAGTAAATTTAGTCATTTCCTGATTTTTAGCCATTTCCCGATTTTCAGCGATTTCCCGATTTTTTTTTGTCATTTCACGATTTTTAGTTATTTCCCGACATTTTGCCGATTTTTAGTCGTTTCAGTTATTTCCCGATTTTTAGTCGTTTCCCGATTTTTAGTCGTTTCCAGATTTTTATTTATTTTCCGATTTTTAGTTATTTCCCGATTTCTTCGACGCGTCGTATGTTATTTTTTCGTCTAATTTCCCGGTAGGATACTAGGTACCCCTAGGATACTAGGTACCGCACTTTTTCCACACACGTACGAACCCCTAATGTCTTTACCTTTGTACTCAGAAAAGAACAAAAGGAAGGCTCGTAACTAACACTCGTTAGTCTACGAATAAAAAGTCTTGTAAATTTCTAGCGTGTAAGACTTGCGTCATGGGCGCATTGCTACCCCGCGCCCATGATTCGTATGACTATGACTGGAAAATTCGGCTCTAGGGCCCCAGACGAAATGTCCCTAGACAAAATAGCCCACAAAAAACGGACAAAATATCCCCAGATGTAATATTCTACTCAGAAATGGTGAATATAGGTAAATATCATTAATAAGATATTATATTGTGTGTTGGGGGGCTCTGCCCCCTCACCCCCGCGCCTGCGGCGGACTTTTATAAGCCTTGCAGGCGGCCTTACGTAAATGGGGCTCCGCCCCTTAGACCCCGCAAGGGGGAATATTCCCCCCTTGACCTTCCTTTTCGGGGGCTGCCGCCCCTCGACCCTGCTTTTTGTTTTTGGTTGTTTTTTTCATAAGTACACTTTACATTGAATATTCCTAATTTTTGAGTGTGGATATTTGGTCTGAGGTGATATTTGGTTCGGGGATATTTTGTCCTTTTTTTTTAATGGAAAAATTTTGGTTATTATGTCCGGTTATTTTGTCTAGGGATATTTTGCCCACGGGGATATTTTGGTTTGGGATATTTTTTTTTGTACATTCGGTCCTAGCCCCGGAAAATTCACTTGTAGGGCGTCGGGTATAAACAAAGAAACGAGGATTTATCAAACGAAATATTTTCGATTAAGTAATTCAACTTGTTTATTTCATTTACCTATAAACGATGAAATAACTGATACACATAAAGGACAAATTCGGTCATCGATACTTTTTGCAAAATTCATTGTAAATAAGTGGTCCTTGAATGAAAAAAACTACTTTTTTCGTTTATTGTACACATTTCAGATGACTAAGACAACTTTTTGCATTTATTCTCAGATCTGCTAACAACAAGCAATAAAAAATGTATAATTAAGTTATCAAGTTGAACTTCGCACAATATTTAGATTTAACGGAAGAAATTTCGAAATATTTATTTACAATTTAAGTTCAAGGCATGCCCTCCAGTATTTAATTTCAATAGCAAAAACATTTACTTACAACTATTTGTTGAATTACGCGTCTCCCAAATTTCTCTCCTCAATCGTTCGCTGTGTGGATTTGTAGGATAATTGGCGGTCAATGCGTCGATGAGCATTTCACACGAATTTAAAGCGTAATGTTTCATATTATCTAAGTGGCAAAAGGCATGTGTTTCGTTGGTGTAAATGCATAGGAAGTATATTGCTGAGATTATGACAAATGTAAGCTGAAAATTAAAAAAAAAAACAATTTTCCGATTAATTTCCCAAACTTAGATTTTATGAGAATATGACGTATGTATGTACTGCACAGATGTTATTTGATTTAACAGGAAAGTGACGCACAGATGTCGATATTTGCCTAACAGGTGAAAAATAAGATATTTGCTTGAGAAGTAAAAAAAAACATACGCACAAAAGCGATCACGTTATTTTGTCTTGTCACGAGTGGAAACGTATGGCAAAGATGTATGTATCTCGTCGGCAAATAAAATCGAGACACTAATTTCCATACCATACCACGAAATGAGAGAAACAACGAAAATCCACAAAATCGCACACGTCTTTGGTTGACCGTCTCTAGTTCAATAATAGTATATTACATAACAGGGAGATGAAACGGCTAATTTAGACTCAGGTGGTGAACAAATCAGAGGGTGTAGCGCAGCGGATCTTGAGGACTTGCTCAGCACCGTAGTCTAAATCATCCGTTCCAGCTCCCTGCTATACATACTATTTGATGCGCAGACGGACGAAATGTCAGATTCAGAACAAAAAACGTGGGGAAATAATTGACAGGTGGGAAATAAGAATGTCCACCTGAATTAGGAAAGCAAAAATCAAGAATCAAGAAATCAGGTACCAAAAATCATGAAATGAAAATCAGGAACCTAAAATAAGGAAAAACAAAAATCAGGAAAAACCAAATTTAGGACAAACCAAATTTAGGAAAAACCAAAATTAGGAAAAACGAAAATCAGGAAGGAAATAAATCAGGAAAAACATCAAAGTTTTCAATTCCTAAGGAGGTCGCAATCTTATTTTTGATATGTAGGGGGCTCTGTCCCCTAAGCCCCCGCGCCTGCGGCGAACTAATAACGCCCTGCAGGCTGCCTTCCGTGCATGGGGCTCTGCCCCAAACCCCGCTAGGGGCTCTGCCCCTTAGACCCCGCAAGGCGGTATATTCCCTTCTTGACCCCCCTACGTGGGGGCTGCCGCCCCTCGACCCCGCTTTTTATTTTCCAGTATTTATCACGGCCTGCGGCGCATTCTCTCAAAAATTATTTTCTTCCCAAAAATAAAATATCCTTCTATCATTAGAACTTACAAAACAAAATATTTTCCTGATTTTGGCTTTTCCTGATTTCTAATTTTGGTTTTTCCTAGTTTAATTCATTTCTAATTTATCTTTTTCCTAATTTTAGTTTTTCCTGAATTTTGTTTTTCCTTATTTTTGACAAATAATTTTTGTTTTTATTTAAGATTTCCTAATTTTTTTTCCTAATTTTTGTTTTTCTAATTCGTGTGGAATACCGGGAAATAATGTAAGGAAATAAAGTAGTGAAATATTAGACGGGTGGGAAATAAAGCAGTGAAATAATTGACAAGTGGGAAATAAAGTCTCTGTGTCAAATAAGATCCCTCAATGATGACTTTTATGGGAAATAAAGTAGGGAAATGATTGACCGTGCTTCGTGCTTCGGAGAAATTCAATTTTCAATTCGTGACTTTTGACGTTTCTTGTGAGAATTTCTCGTAAATGTCAAATTTTATGTGACAATTTCTCGTAAAATTCTCTCGTGGTATTTCGTTAGGGAGAAATATTTCTCGTTGGAAAAAATCTCAATGTCGCAAAATATTGAAAATAGGGGGAAATAAAGTAAGAAAATAATCGACAGGTGTGAAATAAAGTAGGAAAATAATTGACAGATGGGAAATAAAATAAGAAAATAATTGACAAGTGGGAAATAAAGCTAGGAAGTAATTGACAGGTAGGAAATAAAGTCGGGAAATAATCGGAAGGTGGGAAATAAAATAAGGAAATAATAATGTTCAAAAGTGAACCTAAAAGAGTTACTTCTGGGTCTTAATTCTGTAGGAAAATATGACGTTCTTTGTCCGTGTGAGCATGAAACATATTGCTGACGGCATTTAAAATATGAACGGAATTTTCAAAGGTTAATATATTTAGAATTTTTTTTGGGAAATATCTAGAAATTTCAAATGAAAAGTGCTTAAAGATTCCATGAGATAAATGAAATCATTGACAACGACCGCACGTTCCTTTTGAGGAATTTGATTGAAAACACTTGAAAAATATCACATGAATAAAAAATTGATAAGACCGTTACTAACTGATAGTAACACATGGATCGAGAACGTGCTAAATTTTACTTTTGTTTTATTTATGGAATCCAAAGCTTAATTAATTAATTGCATAATAATCAATTATAGCCCCATTTATTACCCTGAGTTAGATATTATCGATACACACAACACACACTTCTCTGAAATCAAATGTCAGCTAAATGGAAACTTTTCCAATCAACAGCGACGTTACACGTAACGAGCTTCATTTTTGTTCTCAAAATTGAAAGCAAAAGAATTGAATATGAATGACAAAATTGCAGATAGCTTCTTGTTGAATAAAATGTTAACTAACACGCTAAGGAACTGAAAAAGTGTTAATCCGGGTAATGTCAAAATTCTCGATCTCACATACTTAACTGTCAAAATAACCTTTTGCTTGTAAAATTTGTTCAGTTCCCTAACGCTATCTAATGAAGTTAGCTGCAATTTTGACGTTTATATTGCATTTTTGATCATTGAAAACAATTTCATTGATTACGCGTGAAGTTAGCGTCGATTGGAAAAGTGAACATTGACCCTGCACAAGGCAAATGCGTCAATTAGTGACAACTATTAGACTTGTGGGTGACTGACGAGCTAACAGATGGGACCTATTTCAGTAGAAAATTGTCACCATTTCTTAACCATTTCTTAATAATGAAAAATAGAGAATAGTTCAAGAAAATTAAGCCGTGCGACCGCCGAAAAAATTTTTTGAGTTTTGGCGGCGCATTTTAAGTTTTTATCTAATGTGCTGTTCATAAATGACGTCACCCTTGCTATAAAATCCACAAAGTTCATTACTCCAAACTGGTCAGACATTTTGCTTATAGTACTCCGGCTACCCCCGGATGGATACTCATTTTTTATAGCAAGCGCGACGTCATTTGTGAACGGCGGTGGAAGTTTATATGAAAACTGCTCGATTTTATGTCGGCAGTGGCTCAAAATATTTAAAAAAATGCAAAATTTCTAATTCGGCGCACGGCTCTATAAGAAAATCAGACGAAAAGGCTTCAGAACATATTTGATAAAAAACAGGTCTTGCTTCCTGTTACCCTAAATTCGGTACTGTAAAAAATGTGGAAATAAATATTTTGTATTCCTAGACTATGCTCACTAAAGTTAATCTGTTTTTTTACACATAATTAAAACTCATCGTGCGTCAATTTTATGTCGATCGAAATTCGTACCATATGACAAAGTCCAATCAACTTAGTTTTTTACGTCACTTTATTTTATCAAAGAGCTTACGGTAACCATGCGAAAAATGTGTTTTCTTCAATTTCAACATTCTGATGAAAAATGTCCGGTATTTCCTCTCCATATGTATCTCTTTTATGCGAAACAATTACTCATTCAGAATTTACTGTCACGATTTAGAAAATTAATTATTATTAAAAATAAGTGTAAAATAGTCGTTTTATTTTCGTACAATTTCTTTTACTATTTTGAACGTTTGCCAATGTCGTGATATATGCAATGTGACCATTATCATGACATAAACTTTCGCTTTTTGTAAGAACAAGAGACATATTTTTGGTTACACCCGCAAAGCTTCATTCATAAAATCAGTTCATTCTTACAAAAACGTTATATAGAAAATTGATTGAGTAACTCAACTTCTGGCGTGCGTGATGTTATACCACCAATAATCATGTTAGCGATGCGCACCGGCGCGGGTAATGAATTCACATTTTTTTTTGTAATTGAATTGCAGGTTTTGAAGGGAACCTTATTTTCGTACCAAAAACGATAATATCGTGCCAGCGGGCGATATTATCATTTCAGAAATGATAATATCGACGATATCGTTTCAAGAATGATAATATCGTGCCAGCGGATGATAATGTCGTCACATGAACGATAATATCGTGCTAGCGGACGATAATATCGTCTCAAGAACGATATTACCATACCATGGGGCGATATTATCGTCACGGGAACGATATTATCATCACAGGAACGATATTATCATCACAGGAACGATATTATCATTCCGGGTGAAAATACGGTGGGTGATTTTTCCCTGAACCGTTTTGAATTGGGATAATTTAACAAAAATTTCTTATGTAATTTGCGTGAGTGACGCGGAATTAACTTGATGAAAATTATAACAAATATGAGGAAATGTGCAACAAATTTTTCCTTTTTTCATACAAATCATTAACTTGATAACGGCACCGGGCGTAATTTTCGAAAAGGTCAAATTTTCACTTCCGTAGTCTACCGCTTTGCTGCATATCTTATCATCTGTTAACATTGTAAATTGTAAAATTTTCTGTTCGTTTGATTAAATGCTTTTATCAAATTTGAATTAAATTCTGTCTCGATTTTTGTTCAAACACCAGACCTTTCGAGAATCATCGAAAATCGAGATCTGTCTGTCTCTTGTTTGTTTGGAAATTTATTTCGAGATTTTCGATAAATTTCAGCAAAACGTATAGTTTTTGTTTTTAAATTAAACAATTCAAAGACATGTTAATGTGTAATACATATTGAACAACGTGATACGTTTTCTAAATGGGACATTAGTGTTGTGACCCATTTAAGAGTGCTGAGAATTTCAAGCGGATGCGTGAGACGTAACACAAATTAATTTATGGAATTAAACCACTCGGAGTTCTACGTCAAATACCGTCATTAGAATATTAAATTAGGCAAGCAGGTTACGCAATTGAGTTGTTAGTTACAGTTCTCCTTCTGTTTCTCTTTTATGAGGAGGTAGATGACACAGCACGAAATGTTTAGCCATGAGTTTTATATTATTTTTAAAATATGGTCTCGGAGTTATTGAACAATTCACGGAATAGTACATTACATCATAAGGAGCTAAAACGGTGTATTTAGACCCAGGTGGTGAAAAGGTCGAATCCTAGGGCGGAGCGCAGCGGAGCCCGAGGAAAGACCTTTTCAACACGGTGGTCTAAATCAGTACCGTTTTAGCTCCGAGTGATGTATACTATTTTTCGCGCAGACGGACAAAAAGTCAGATTCCGAACAAAACACTCAACAAGCTTTAATACAGAATTTGCATTTTCATCATAGGACACTGTGACAGTTTGTTCCTTATTCTTCATCCTATTTTTCATAACAGTTGTTTTCGATGCATGACCTGGAGGTTTCTGATATGAGGGTTCTTAGGAATATAGCGGAGGTTAATAGGAGGGAGCAGTGGGATAATCATATAAGGAACGGCGACATTAGGGAAAATTTAGGGATTTCGTCAGTGGAAGAGGCGGCAAGAGCCAGTCGTCTGCGCTGGTTCGGGCACGTTCAAAGGATGGGTAATAACAGGCTACCGAAAAGGATCTTGGATGCACAAGTCCCGGGTGTTAGGCCAAGGGGTAGACCAAGGAGAAGGTTTATCGATGCAATTAAATCAGATTTAGAAGTTAGGGGACTTTCTCTGGGCGAACAAACCATCTCCTTGGCGGGCGATAGGAGGGCATGGAGGACGATAGTTCACCAATCTGGGGTTGCGGCAGAAAGACCTCACACCGGAGGGTAATAATGGTCTATAACGTTTGATGATGATGATGAGTTGTTTTCGATGTGAAAAATAATTGATACGATGACCGAAATTGTATCAAAAGTGAAGTGAATTCGGAAATAATTATGTGAGAACTTAGTTTCAGGCATTATTATTGCAATTGATGTGATGTTTTCATTCAGTTACGATATTTGATTGAAGTCAGTAAATTCAACTGGGCAAAAAAGACTTTTCGGTCCTGGGTCGAAAACGACAGGTGGCAAAAAAAGTTATTGTTCAAAAGTGTACCGAACAAGCCTACTTTACGGTCTCAATATTGTGAGGAAATCTGACGTTTTTTGTCTGTCTGCGCGAAAAAAATATCTTAAGAATAGATTGACGATTAGACTACAATGTTTGCTCACAACCACCAACAGTAGGTGTATTGGAAATGGTGTGGAAAGTGTTTATTTAGATCACCATCCGGAAAATAACTATGAACAACTTTCCGAAAAAAATTTTCAATGAGAAATGGAAATTTTCAGTCTACACAGTATTTTGAATGTTTTATACCGGGCAAGTTGGGTTACAGTCAAGAGTACCGTAAAGATGAATCAACGTAATTTGGATATAGTTAGGACTAGAGATGAGCGGGTTGCCCGAAACTTCGAAAAACCCGATCCGAACCCGATCCCGAATTGTTTTTTTCGGGTTTCGAAAATTTTAATCGGGTCGGGTTCGGTCCGGGGTCGGGTTTGGAAACAGTTCGGGTTTCGGGTTTCGAAAAATTCTATCGGGTCGGGTTCGGTCCGGGTCGGGTTTCGAAAAATGGTCGACCCGCTCATCTCTAGTTAGGACAAAATTTCCCAGCCGAGATAAATAATGTGTCCACTAAAAACGCTCCCTATTTTTTGCTGTCTAGTCTAGGCTTAATATGACAGAGTCAAGATTTTGACTGAGCGGCTTAGTAAGCCCTGGTTTGCATTTAAAAAAATATCATTCCGTTTTGAAACTGCGCATTAGCCAAATTCTTGTCAGATAGAGGTGTGCGCCGGTCAATTTTAACCGGCGGCTGGCGATGGAAAAACTTTTTGGTATCGGCGGCTGGCGGAGAGGTTAAAACGACCGGCGGCTGGCGGCGCGCCGCGGCTGAAGAAAATTTTTTCAAGAGCAAAATTTCAAACAAAAGTATATTCTTCTAATACATAAAATAAAGTTCACAAAGTTGTATTCAAGTAACTACATATATCGATGAATTTTAATCTTTAAATTTAAAGTTTTCAAAAGCAATTTTCTGGCAAAGTTCATAAATAACATTTTATCCAGATTGCTCGGCAAAATATTCGATTTACGAGAGTTCGCGATTAATCCGCTGATAGAAAAATTCCTCTCACTGGGAGTACGTGTCATAGGCATCGGTAAAATTTTTCTTGCTAGGTTTCCGAGTACTGGCATTTGTGAAGAATAAATTTTCCAAAACATACGAATAGAAGTAATCTTCACATTTGGACCTAGCGATAGTAAGAAATGAATTTCTCTAGCAATCTCTGTGTCTCTCGACATTGAGGCGGACTGACGAGAGAGTCGAACGTTTCTCTACTAAATCTTTAATAAATTCTTCATTTTTTTGAAGAGAATTTGGTTCTGAAACCGTTTGAGGGTTATTTGAATGATAACAATCATCGGCCCACTTTTTTAACAAATCGAGCGCGTTTGTATGATTTTCTTCCAAAAATTCTTTAACCTCAAGTAGATTTTGAAATCTAGGATCGAGCAAAGAAGCGACAATTATTCTCTCAGTGATTGGAAGTCTGTATTCGAGTTTTTTCCGCATATTTCTTTTTAAATCAACGATTTCCGAACGATCTTTATCGTCATTTTCTAAAACAGATGATAATTCGCAACGAAAGACACAGGCCATGTTAATGGTGCTGTATTTCTCACCGGAAAGAATTTCTGTTATTTTTTTAAATTGCTGGAAGAATACGCAAAGGTCGGTGATCAATTCAAATTGTATAAAAATATTACTGACTATGAAGTATAACTAAATTTTTTATTTTTTTTTATCTGCGGCAGATTTTTTAATACAGAAATTGTGCAGCCGATCCAGCCGATTGAGCCGAATCGGCGCAGGGGTATCGGCGGCTTGAGTTTGGCTGAAGCATATTTCGGCTGGCGTGGCTGGCTCAGCCGGCTGGCGCACATGACTATTGTCAGACCAACTTCTTTTTTTCATCTTGAGGAATAGTTTTTCTAGCAGATAATTTGACGTAGATCAACGTTTGTGAAGAACATTTTTCGAAAAAATTGGGTCTTGATGTCTGGCACGCGACTTTTGTTCTTCTATTCTTAAGCATTAGTTAGGAAGAGACCAACTATATCTGTCTCACTCTAACCAACGCTTTAGGATAGAAGAGCAAAAGCCGTGTGTCGGGCATCAAAACCCAATTTTTTCTTCACAAACGTTGAACTACGTCAAATTATCTGCTAGAAAAACTACTCCCCAAAATGAAAAAGACAAGTTGATCTGACAAGAATTTGTCTACTGCGCATGCGCATAGAGTGTATTTGAGCGGTTATACTAACACTCGGAGCTTCGATCCTTGTGCCTATACACCGCTTATATGCACGTCTATGCAGTAATATACTATTATTTATTGAGGGGAAGTTTGGGGAGAAGATAAATATTGGAATATTTCTGGAACTACGAACTTTGAGGAATTGGTTATTACACACTGCGAGAGTGGAGCATACTGAGTATACTGCAGATAGACAGGAGTATTGTTAAGGGCATGACAAAGGAAATGGCAGGGAGCAATGGGATATTCATATTCGGAACGTAGATATTAAGTAAATTTAAAAGGTTTGTCGGTGAGGGACCAATGTCTGCCGTAATTAAGAAAGGATCTTGTTCGTAGAATGATTGGCGTAGAAGGAGAAAGAAATTTATGGGCAATTAATTCAGTAATTCAGATTTGGAAATTAGGGGACTTCCTTTAGAAGCTTACAGCATTTTTAATGAGTAATAGGTCTGTGTGGTGTAGCACATCAATACAACATAAAGACCCAAACGAAATAATTTATTTACGCTATTTGATTGCACGCTCAAAAATTTGAATTCCCGCAAAAAAATTCTATTTGCCTCAATTTCTTTGAAAAAGCTTCTTTTCTTCCAAATTCGTTCCTTTCAATGATGTCATTATTTAAAAAAAAATGTTTTTCAGCAATGAATGAAGCGAGATAATCTAAACTTGTTTGTTTATGCATCTATTTGGTTCGACATTTTACAACATTAGATAAGAGGACCCATGTGGAAAATAAACAGTTTTTGGTAGACACACAAGTGATCTAAGCATGTACTCATAAAGAAGATACTGTGATGCTAAAACTGGCGGTAGATTTGGTTATATGCTATCTGTAGATGCAAACAGAACTCCTGTTACAAAGATATTAGACAAAGATTATTGAAACTTGGCGAAGTTTAAGAAAAATAAGTTCTTAATTTCCTACTAATTTACTTCAAAAAATTCGTGACGTCAGCTGCCAGCTAGTGGAGACAGACGTGTCAGTAGTGGAGACAGACGTGTCAGTAACGGAAACGGACATGTCAGTAGTGGAAACTGACGTGTCAGTAGTGGAAACTGACGTGTCAGTAGTGGAAACTGACGTGTCAGTAGTGGAAACTGACGTGTCAGTAGTGGAAACTGACGTGTCAGTAGTGGAAACTGACGTGTCAGTAGTGGAAAATGACGTGTCAGTAGTGGAAACTGACGTGTCAGTAGTGGAAACTGACGTGTCAGTAGTGGAAACTGACGTGTCAGTAGTGGAAACTGACGTGTCAGTAGCAGAAACTGACGTGTCGGTAAAAGAAACTGACTATTCATTAGTAGAAACTGGCATGCCAGTAGTGTAAACTGATGTATCAGTAGTGTAAACTGATGTATAAGTAGTATAAACTGATGTATCAGTAATGTAAACTGATGTATCAGTAGTATAAACTGATGTATCAGTAGTGTAAACTGATGTATCAGTAGTGTAAACTGATGTATCAGTAGTGTAAACTGATGTATCAGTAGTGTAAACTGATGTATCAGTAGTGTAAACTGATGTATCAGTAGTGTAAACTGATGTATCAGTAGTGGAGACTGACGTGTCAGTAGTGGAGACTGACGTAACAGTAGTGGAGACTGACGTAACGGTAGTGGAGACTGACGTCTCAGTAGTGGAGAATGACGTGTCAGTTGTGGAAACTGATAAGTAAGTACTGAAAAATTAGATGTAACTAGTGAAAAATAGCGTGTCAGTTGTGGACACCGACGTGATGTAGTGGAAATTGATATGTTAGTAATGTAGACTAACATGTCGTTTTGTGAGGATATAAAGGCATATTACAACTACCACACTGGAATGTGCATGCTTTAGGACAACACAATTTCGCAGATGTTTTCGATATCAATTCATTAAAATGTTTCAAAGTCACACAAAATAAATATTGAATTTTGTTGCAGCTAAATATTTATGCTCCTAGATTAATTGTTGTTAATTTCATCGCAATTCTTTTTTATAACACCGGAACGTGTGGATCTAATTATCTAGCTATCAGCTAAATCGAAATAGCAATTCAATGCAGAAATTAAAACTAAAAATAGCTGTTTTTTGTACTAGTAACAAAATCTAAAAAAAATAAAATAAAGTAGTTTCACATGATTTCCGATAAGCTGTTGAAAAATGTGTTTCTTTATTGATTCAGTATTTTGACTAACAGAACTTATCTTTTTGGAGCCTTTGTGTTTGATAATGTAAATGCTTTGAAGGTTCTAGATGTCGGAAGCTACATTACATAAAAATGGTGCGATTTTGTTTCATTATCTCTGCTATTGTAAGTTATCACTTTGGCAGAAAGAATCTAATCGCGATTTATAACAGAATTAAGTTTCAAGTGGTTAATTCTAATAAAAATCGGAGACACACCCTCTTCACGATATTTTGACAAAAAAATTAAATTAGCTTTGAGCGTTAAAGCTATTCACGTCACCTATTATCAAGTCAGTGTGCAGACTTTTCGGTATAGAAGTCAAAGCATGTTGTGAAGATGTAATCGGCTCAGAGATAACCTTAGTCGTGAAGATTCAGATTTTTTTTTGAACAATATGAAATCACTTCACGCAGCAAAATTATTTGTATTTTATTATCACCAATGCTCATGCTCATAAAAAACCCATTTGATAAAAATAAATGATATCAAATCCTAATTTTATTGGAAATGAAGCACGTGAATAGTAGTTTATGCAGCAAGTGTGGGGTAGTTGGGAATTACATTTCGAATGTGAATTGTGAGCTGAGCCGATGAAGAGATCAAGACAGTAAAAGAAATACGATCTTCGCATACCACTCAAGTTGTAATGCACACTATGTTCTACAATTAGAAAACAAAACGTATGAACTTCCATTGGTACAGAGTACCTAAACAAGTGCTAAAATATCACTGTCCATAACTTAAACACCGCAATTTTTATTGAGTGTCGGAAATTGCTGACCAACCTCCTCCTTTCCTCTTCCTCTCTTATACTAAAATGCCTTAAAGAACTTATGAAATTACAGAGCCGAAGGCGAGAAATAACTATTTCAATACGTGTATCGAATAGAGTTTTTCATTTAGAATTCATTAATTCACAATATGAACACCTCTAATTTAAATGCTCGAAGTGGTGAAGATTGAGTTGCTAAGAAATATTGCGTTTAGAAAAATTATGCGTGTGGATAAAATTTTATTGCCTACCCCATCCGAAAGTTGAGCATTATATGCATGTTTACCCCCTACATGCGGTTTTGTCTTCAGTAACCAAATTAAAACTATTGTCGCCACTAGTGAAGTAATAGTTATTTATGCAAGTAGTTGCCAAATGGAGTTGTTTTTGTCACTAGATGTGAAGTTATCAAACGAGCGAAGCGAGTTGGATAAACACATCGCAACGTGTTTCATACAAGACTTTATGCAACAACTTGTGAAACGTGAACTTTTGAATGAGTGATAAATTTTTTTTTTTTTTTTTTTTTCACACTTTTCAATGTAAAAAATAAAATAAATAAATAAAATAACTTTTTATCACGCAAATTAGTGATAAAAAGTTACTTTTTATCACTAGTGACAAAAAGGAGCTTCATATCACTCAAATGAGTGATAAAAAGTTACTTTTTGTCACTAGTGATAAAAAGTAAAACCAGTTATAAAACGACCTCTCTAACGTCACCGAAACGATGCATGAAAAAGTTCACTTCTCACAACGGCGTTGCATAAAAACCTTTACTATCCACCCTATGCAGAGCCTTTATAAGGTTTTTGGACTGGGGAGGATTTTTCATCGAGGGGGCCCAAATTTTCTATTGAAAGTTCCGACTTTTCCAGTAAGTAGAGGTTGTCTTTTATTCATTCTTCGTTTGTAATGGACAAAGATCGTCTAAAAAGCGCGAGCGAGGAAATTTTGCACTGTTGAACAGATAAATTAATCGACACAATTAAGCAGCCTAGGAGGAAACGCTACATATTTTTAATAACCAGTCTAATTTGGCGTCGTGCCGCGACATAGGTGTTGGATAAAAATCCATAATTATTAGAGTCTGTGGGCTTTTCACATATCGCTGGTATCACGTATAACGTAATTTTTCGATTTTTATACGAAAAATTTCAAGAAATTCGTTTTACGTGATACGTGTGATTTGTGAAAAGCCCACAGACTCTATTATTTAAGTGTTTGTTGGGAAATTCAGTGTTTCCGTAAGAAGAAAACACAATAAGAAAAAAAAAACCCTTAAAGCGCCGCCGGCGAAACTTTTTCTTTAAATTGCAATATTTTGAGTATAAGATGAAGGATTCGCAGGTGTGGCGAGCGAAAAAGTTTTGCCGGGTGGGAAAAAAAAGTATGGCAATGTTTTCCATTTTTAGGCCCCGTTTCGGTGAGAAAATCCGAATTTTTTGGCAAGGGGCCGTACACAAAGGACGTCCTCAAATTTTGGGGATACCCTCCAAAAAGGTCGTACGAAATTGCTGACGTCCTTTGTGTATGACCTCCAACCAGAATCGTAAGAATCATTATAAATTGTCGCAGGCGAATTTTTTTTAGTTTATAATGAGTCGAACATTTTTTTTAAGTTGAAAATGAGTGGAGTGCACTGGGGTGGATTTATAAAAAGTGGGGTGGACTGACATGGGCCTGGGGTGGATTTTTCCTCCGAGTTTGTTCGTTAAAAAAGGCGCTGACCCTATGCGAAGTTGAGCATTACACAGCAATATGCCCCCTGCGAAAATGATACATTCATAGATTGTCACTTCGCTGTTGAAAAGTGTCACATTTTTCACTCAGAGTGAAGTCGGTTGCAAGTTCAAATTTCATTCATGAATTCGTTGACGTTTGCCAATGAATGAAATTAAACGATTGCAACTAACTTCACTTTTAGTGCAAAATTTGACATTTCTCAACAACCAACTGACATCCACGCGAGTAGTCCCGCACTCTGAGATTTAAATCGATTAAATGATACAATTTAATCTTTTAATCCCATTAAATCTCAAAGTGCGCGACCCCTCGCAGCCGCGTGGATACATTACATGATGGCACATTTTCGGTACATTTTTCGTGAACTTTTACGTACTCATGGGCAGGCAATAAAGAATTATACATTAGGGGCCATTCATAAATGAACGGTGTTCTGCACCATCTTTGTCATTCTATTGTTACCACAATGAAAACACTCAGTTACTGCAGAACACCGTTCAAATGACGTCCGGTCGTTAGGGGGGAGGGTGTAAAGGGGAAAACGGACGAATTCGGACGGTGGGGGGAGGGGGTAATGAGAAACGTGGCCCCCGGTTGAGAAATTGTTGTTTTGTCAAACTGTCAAGAATTTATAACTTACAACTGGGAGCATGCCCGAGGTTGTTTGTAAAGGGAGAAACGCAGACTTTTCCTGTAGTTTCTTTGACAGTTTGTTAGAAGAAAAATGTACATAAAAATGGCAAAAGTAGAATATTTTTTTTTGTGAACCTAAATTTTTCGTTGGGGAGGGAGTTATGAAATCAGATATCATTATTTTGGGGGGGGGGGGTACTGTAAATACGGACGAATTCGGACCAGGGGGTTGACGTCATTTGTGAATGGCCCCTTAGACCCTGTTTCATAATTCATTATTTCGGAAACAATTCTGTGAACTCGCTAACTCATTCGTTTATTCGACTCTAAACAGGTCAGG
Organism: Pseudolycoriella hygida; assembly: GCA_029228625.1. NCBI lineage: Eukaryota > Metazoa > Arthropoda > Insecta > Diptera > Sciaridae > Pseudolycoriella > Pseudolycoriella hygida. The sequence continues at coordinate 146,730,581 of CM055404.1, forward strand.
AAAACAGTTTCCAAAGTTTGTTGCTCTAAAAACTCTCGAGAGTTTTGCTCTTTTATCACAAAATTGTGGTCTCATGTGATGAATTACTTTCAGAGGGTTCAATGAAATGTACTATTATACTTAGTACTGAGAGAAGGTTATTTTAAGGAGTGCACTGTGTTTTATTTCTACCGAGATGTGGACTGTTTCTGCTCATCTTCTTATTTTTTCTGTAAGTAACTCAACCTGTCAATAGATAAATTATCGCACTAGTGCGTTAATACTAGTTTTTGTAACTATTGCCTGATGTATGGGAGATATGCCTACGACTGGTGTTGGCAAAATAAATCGTGTACTCAAAATAATCATCAGGCACTTGTTAGGAACAATACTTTTCACAACGAATCACAAAAAAAACTTTCAATCGATTCCGTTGCAGCACTAGTGCAGAAAAAATGAGAACATTCATTTTAACACAAGTGTCGACAGTAGGTAGGAAAAGGTAAAATTCATTCTTTCATTGATTTGATTAAACAAAACCGTCTATCTAATGGAGTGTGCAGAAAAAATCTTGCGACCTTTGAAACAGGCAATTCCTCAGAAATTTCATTCTTTCAAAATAACACATTTGACATCATGCCTAATTCGTAGTTTATTTGTTTAGAGTTTTTTTTATTAAATTAACAAAATATGATGGAAACATTTTAAATAAATCCGAAGGTTTTTATAAAATTTTCTTTATAAACACAATTCTGATAATTATTTTTTGATATGAAATAACGTTTTTTTTTTGTGTTCACGTTTTGACTCCATGGCCTCTTATATTGAAGTTTTTTTCGAGTGATAATTTAATTTCAAATCGAACCAAGACACATCGAACGATCAAATTTTTTATCTTTAACTTTATTGGCTAATTCGTCCTCAAATTAAAATACGCCAGGCATTCTCTGTGTCGCAATGTTCTATACACTTCAATTTTAGAAAGAAAAATTAAGAAATTACTTACTTTTGGCGCCATAATTTAAACTTTTTCACAGCTTTCTTCAGTCGAATAGTCGAAATTCGATTTTGTTAAATCGTTAATTTGATCCTTAATTTTAAATCGATTTCAAATTTTTAACGTCCACTGACACACAAGGATGTAACGATTCTTTAAAACGCATAACAAAAAAAAAGTCACACGTCGTCCGCTCAACTGAATGAACACTCAATCACTACTCGAACCATCAACTTACGCATCAATCACTTAAAAAACTACAAAAAACTTAAGTAACACACATCAAAATAAAAGCGAATCGTTAAAATTGAACAGAAATAAATAAAAAATTGTCAACTATTTTTAAATGCATAAATGCGAATCAATGTATCTGCAGCAAATAGTATGTCTACCTCATTCATAATATCTGCGAAATGAGAGCAGCGCGTAAGGTGATGCGACTTTTATACACACAGCATGAAGAATTCTACGTATAGACACCACTCCGTGTAAATAGATTGAAAATGATGTGAAAAACGAGTAAAAATTAATAAATTTTTCATTTTTGTTTTTTGATACCAAAGCTCAACACTGTACTCACTGACCTCTTCACGATGCTGTACAAAGTTAAAGAGAGGTATTGAAACCTGAGGTCTTTTTTCATTCATGAAATAACATTGTCTCTGTAGTAAAATGTATGTACTTTCGTTACTATGAATGAGAGACAGATAAATTTATTCGGCGAGTAACGATCAACAATATCACGGAAAAATATTTGAAAAAAAAAGAAACGAAAACTTTAAATGAGTTGCAGACGTGCTTTTAGAATCGTGTAAGAAGTATACTTGCCCGACTCACATGTGAAACTTAAGTGAGTCATTTAAACAATTAGCAAATTTAAGAAAATTGATTCGATTACAATTTTCATTACGTCTGGTGTTGATAACAGATAAAGAAAATTAAATCAGTAAAAAACGAGACTTGACAGGCCAGTTTTAAATTATGCCATTTATTTAAATTTTCCGACCGGTTTCGAGAGTCACGCTCTTGACCATACCCTGAAGATGAGAGCGTGACTCTCGAAACCGGTCGGAAAATTTAAATAAATGGCATAATTTAAAACTGGCCTGTCAAGTCTCGTTTTTTACTGATTTAATTAGCAAAATTGTGCCGTGTTCTGCGAAATCAATTCTAAAATTAATTATTAAAGAAAATTATTTTTGTTAAACACGAAAAATTTCCTATCTTCTAATTGTCTATACGGAATGCGCGTAGAAGTGTGCGCTGATGATCCTCATGGTGACCTGCGGCGGCCTATTGTAAGAGTTTTGTGATGATGTCAAGGGGAAAGTGATTTTTTTGTGTTGCTACCCGTGCCATCGGGAAGGGTTGCGTGCATACTCGCTGGAAAACACTTTCCCCGAGTCACCTATAACCAGGGGGTGACAGTCCTTTGTTCTGAAACGTGCAAATGCTATTCAAAGTGAGGTTAGCTGCGGTTGCAATCGTAGCTAACTTCATTACAAACAAATCAGCTGATTTTTTGAATTTGTCAATGAAGTCAGCTTATTTTGGTAAATTTGTGAATGAGATCAGGCTAATTTATTTGTAATGAAGTTAGTTACGATCCCAACTGTAGCTAACTTCACTCTGAATAGCATTTGCACGTTTCAGAACAAAGGACTGTCACCCACCTGGTCACCCCCCTAGGTAAAAGACAGGGACGTGACAGTCTTTTGTTTTTTTTTTTAGATTTATCAGTTTGGGCCGGTCCATTACTGGTCCTTGAAACACAGATCTGATGATCCTTTGTTTCGTAACCCGTTCATCATGTAAATCTCTGAAACCTTCCAGTCCCTACCAGGAACCTGTCTAGAGCGGCAGGTCCCATTTTGGAGACATTTTCGGGTTGGACTACATGACTTCCTTAGTGAGGAGAATTTCGGGCATTCGCATATGACGTGAACGCCCGTCTTCTCACTTAGGCCACAGGTACAACTGGGGTCATTAGAGATTCCCATTTTTGCCAGGTGCTTGCTTAGTCCGCAGTGCCCGGTGATCGCACCCACCACCCTCTTGATGCGTGTCCTGTCCATATTTAGTAGTTCTTTGGCCCACTTCCCATCGGGCACCGGGAAGAAACGCTTTGTGTGCATTCCTCCTTCATAAGTGTTCCAATGGTTAGCGAATTCCGACCTCACCCAACTCTTTATTGCTTTTACGCATGCCGAGTGTGGGATGGGTATGAGAGGTTCTGGCCCGCAACCCAATGTAGCCGAGCCTGTCCTCGCCAGCTCATCCGCCTTTTCGTTGCCCTCCACGCCAGAGTGTCCGGGAACCCAGACCAGCGTCACCTGATTTCTCAGTCCCATCCGGTTCAAGGTTTCCTTTAACTCTTTTACTAGCTTGGATGTAACGACAGGCGAGATGAGCGCTTTGATCATTGCCTCGCTATCAGAACAGACTGTGACCTTTTTCCCACATGCCTCTGGTGGGATTGCTTCCCGCGCTCCCATCAGTGCCGCGAAAATCTCAGCCTGAAATACGTCGGCATACCCACCTAGGTGGTACCACCTTTCCGCCAACGGTTCCGGGGAGAATACTCCGGCTCCCGTACCTTCTGAAGTTTTAGAGCCATCAGTGAAACTCACAATTATTTCATCCGATAGGCAGCTTGGCCAACCTTCCAGCCATTCAGACCTATCGGGTATGACAGTCTCAAAACGCCTTACGAAGTCCGTCTCCGGTTTCATTCGGTCCCTAGGCATCTCAAAGACCTCGTTAGTGATAGCCTTCTTGATTCTCCCATGGCCCGAAGTGAAATTCGGAGTCCAAAGATCGTTCTGAGACAGTCTATCCGCCGTAGCAAAAGCTTTCGCCTTCAATGCCACGTGGACCGGTGGTAGGTTAATTAATGTCTCCATAGCCGCCGTGGCTGTCGATTTCATAGCTCCGGTAATACAAATGCATACCAGCCTTTGAATCTCTTTTGTTTTGATGTTTGTAAGTAATATTCAACGTGAACTTAGCTGCAGTTGCGAACGAGGCTAACTTCATTGCCAGAAAATCAGCTGATTTTGGAACTTTTGAATACATTCAGATGATTTCGTTACATTTATGAATGAAATCAGCTGAGTTTCTTTGCAATGAAGTTAGCTTCGGTCGCAACTACAACTAACTTCACGTTGAGTATTACTTGTGCCAGTTCTTTGTCTTACTATTCAACATGAAGTTGGTTGTAATTTTGACATTTCATTCATAAATCTGTTTACGTTGGGTTTTATGAATGAAGTGCAAAAATTGCAACCAACTTCAAGTTGAATAGCAATTATTGAATAGTTTTGATAAAGAACTGTCACACGGGTGCCCTATAACACTTTTCATGCCGAAGGTTGCCGCCAAAGCTTAAGGCCAAGTTACACTCGTATTACGTCATCAAATATATAGTTGACTATGTAGGCGGGCTTAACCTAGCCTTAAGACCCCCGCGCTGACATTCGTTTAGCCTCCGTTTACACGACGATTTTCCATTGTTTTGCTCTCAACTGTAAACGGAAAGCTAAACGAACAACTGCGCGGGACGGCTCAGTTTATCAGTTCAGAGCACCAAACTGAAAATTTTGTTGGCGGCGCACATTTCTACCTCAGTGGAATCGCTGGACTTGAAAGATTTTCGCACTTACTTAGTACATTCAAGTAAAATATTTAAAAAACGAAAGAATCACGACCTTCTAGTCTCTCAGCATTCAAATTTTATTGCAAGGTAACCTGCCAAGCCAATTGTCTAACATTATATCTTCATTGCAAAATGGTAATGCAATAAAATGAAAAGAGATTTTCAATTGAAGTCACATTCATTGATTTAATAACATTATATCGCCTGCCTCTCCTAAACGCACACATTCTCATTATTCAATTAAATAGAGATTAGCACGGTTTTCTACCTATTTCACTATCAATCGAATATTAAACTTAAGAACATGATCATTTACGAGATTATCAGAAAAACAAATTATTTCAATTTTATTGCATTCAACGGCAATGTGTTTCAAAATTTACATTCAAATAAATTTCAGATTTTAATGCTTCACTCGAGGTTGCTTCACATGCCACACAATATTGGCGTTGGCTGATGGTATCGTAAAGCATTTTTTAGCATACCACCAATGGAAAATAATTTTTACTTGTACGATCTTTCCTTCAGAATTCGTTAGTTAGTAAGAGTTTTTGCAATTCACCGACAAAAACTCGCTCTTTCGTGCGTCATTTCTGTGTCGCATGAAGTCATTTTGCTGCACTAGTGCGATGACAGTTTTTTAGCACTAGTGCGATGAAGATTTTTTACTTGAATTGAATTTTTATATTAAAAGAAAATCTCGTTTTTGTCGGTGAATTGCAAAAAACGTTGTTTAGTTTAACGCACACGATGTGTTGCCGAATTCGCCTTCGGCTCGTATCAGCAATGTCACATCTAGTGCGTTAAACTACCTTCATACGTAACTTGTATCAAAAATTACTACTATATTACAGCGAGTATTACAGGGTTTCTGGCACTATCTACAGCCATTACTTACTTTACTTTCCCGGCGCCACAGACGCTTATGTCCTTAAGCTGTTCGAGACTTCGATTCACCTTTTCCTATCTCTTGTTACACTTTGCCAGTTCTTTATTCCAAGCAACCATAGATCGAATTCTACGCCATTTCATTATTGTACTACTGATTCCTGTTCGTCCTTCAAGATTGTTCCCGAATAATGTCAAAGAAGCTCTGCTTTTAGATATCCTGCCTACCTGAAGTCCAGAACTTGGATAGTAAATCTCGCTGCGGCTGTACAGCTGCATTTGTGGAGAGGCCCGTAGCTAAGGGGGGGGGGGGCAGGTGGCGGACTATAGACTTTTGAATGAACGAGCAAAATATTCGAGAAAATATTATTCTGAACTACGAAAAAGGTAGAGCTGAATTTTATGAGTTGCGAGTTTCAATCATAACAAATTTTCCGCGCTTCGCTCGCATACTCTCTCATTTTCTGAGCTGTAACTTGTTTGTGAAACATTAAGGCTCAAAGAACCTTTTATTTACTATGTACTGTACATACAGTCCAAGGGCAGTTGATGTGAGAAAGAAAATTTCTCTGCTAAATGCAAGCGGTGCGTATTGATTCCGTTAAGAAAAATCTTGAAAAATGCCATCATCATTTCATCTACGGCGCAAATACAATGATTTGACATGCGTGAAAGTGTAGATCAAAAATCGTACATCTCAACAAACTGTGCAGCTGGGGAAAAAATGGAAAGTTGCTCTATCTTGTGATTATTTGACATTGGCTTTGCCACAGATCGGCTAACTGCACGCAAAAGTATTTTTTTGTATACGTAAGAGTGTATTGGTTGTGACGGAAAATATTTTCCCATCAGTTGGGACGAAAAGTTGCTTTCCGCGCTATGTGCACCAACACACTCTCACTATTACAGAAAAATATCTTTAAAAATACCCCAATACACACGACATGTGTACTTTTCGCTTGGGCTTCGCCTGCGCGCACGTACACATCTCGTGTGTATTGGGGTATATTGAAATATACTAATTTTGTTTCGTACTTTGTGTGTTGTATTACAATGAAGAAATTTATAATTTGCTCATTCTACACATTCACACGTTTCATCACTTTTCAGCTGTTTCGTTATTGTTATAACAATTCAAAAAAGAGCAAAATAGAAAAAGAGTTGAATGTGCAAATTATAAATTTCTTCATTGTAATTCATAACAGCCCGACGACTGCCGTGTTGAACCAAAACAATGTATAGGATCAAATCTGCGCTTCTGTGGGGTTTCAGCCCTTTTCGAATTCCATTAGAAAATTTGAATATTTCAGTGGAATACAAGAGAAGCTCAAAGCTATCGAAAGTTTTTTATTAGCAAGGATACAAATCGATGTCACAGCTTACGACTTTTCGCATATTACGTGGACACCCGTTTCCTCCTCCAAGCCGCAGTCACATCTTGGATCAGTCAAAATGGTCATTTTTGCCAAGTGCTTGTTCAACCCACAATGACCGTAATGGCTCCCACTACTCTTCTAATGCCACTACAGTCCATTCGGTATTCCACACGAATTAGGAAAACAAAAATTAGGAAACCGAAAATTAGCAACAAAAATCAGGAAAAACTAAAATCAGGAAAAACAAAAATTAGGAATGAATTAAATTAGGAAAAACCAAAATTAGGAATCAAGCAAAGGAAGAAAATAATTTTTGAGGGAATGCGCCACAGGCCGTGATAAATCCTGGAAAATAAAAAAGCGAAGTCGAGGGGCGGTAGCCCCCGCGTAGGGTTGTCAAGGGGGGAATATCCCATTTGCGGGGTCTAAGGGGCAGAGCCCCTAGCGGGGTTTGGGGCAGAGCCCCTAGCGGGGTTTGGGGCAGAGCCCCATACACCGAAGGCAGCCTGCAGGGCGTTTTTAGTTCACTGCAGGTTCGGGGGCTTAGCGGGCAGAGCCCCCTTCATACCAAAAATAAGATTGCGACCTCTTTAGGAATACCTGATTTTCGTTTTTCCTAATTTTGGTTTTTCGTAAATTTGGCATTTCCAGATTTTTATTTTTCCTGATTTTTGGTTTTCCTTATTTTAGGTTCCTGATTTTCGTTTCCTGATTTTCGTTTCCTGATTTTTGGTTCCTAATTTCTTGATTCCTGAGTTTTGCTTTCCTAATTCAGGTGGACATTCAGCGACGCGATCGAGGGTCCATAACCCCACATCCCGATCCCACACTCTATGTGTGAAAGGGCGGTGGAACACTGGGTGCGGGCTGAGTACGCAAAGAGTTGGTGCGCCTACGGCGGAGGAAAGCACACGAAGCTCTTCTTCCCGGCGCCTGACGAGAAGTGAGCCAAGGAACTTCTCAGAATGGACTACAACTTGTTCACTAGGTAAAGAAAAAATTTCACTCGCTCCTCTCGCAATTTGTAAAATTGCTGTTCACAATTATTTTTTAAAGAAGCCACCTGAACGAGGAGTGGGTTCAGATTTTATATTTTCTAAACATCCCTGAATTCATACAAGTTTCGTTACTCAGTCTGAGAGGCACCGCCCCCACTGACAATTCGTCCTGGCTATGGACCTGCCTATAACTCTCTTTAATTTAACATTGTGCAGTTCTTCTGTTTTCGTTGTTTCTCTGATTTGCCAATCAAAATTGCATACAAAATGAGAGAACATAGGCAGACGGCGAAAGCAGAAGAACTGCACTACGATAAATTAAACCAAGTGTATCTTCAAACATTATCCGATGTAATTAAAGCTCCGGAAGAGATAGGAGCTCCCGCAAAAAGTTCATAAATGTTGCGGAAAGTGTATGACATAAAAATCTACAGATGGAGCGAATTTTACGAAACAAAGTTCGTCATTCATTCGTCACTGTATCGAATTGAGGCGCTTTCTTATAGCAGCTAGCTTGGAAAATCAAATAAATTTCTTTTATATGTCCGTATATGAAGGACAAAGTGAACAGACATGAAGGTTCTCAAAAGAAAAGTGACAATGCCAGTGAAAAGTGCATCATCTTCAAAGAAGATACCAATTCAGTCAACGCATAAATCATTTATTTATTTGTAACGGACAACTTTCGTTGAAACATTCTACCATTCTTTTGCAAACATTTTTTTTATGTTGCATGTTACTCAGCACGACTAACCAAAGAAGCATTCGCATAATCGATGAATTATCTATAAAATTCCATTTCAATTAAACCTTTACTAAGAAAATCGTGTGTTTTAAGTTATCCGAACTAAAATTTGGACCGTCAGTCACGTGCTATACGTTCAAACATGTGAGAAGCATGCAGGTAGACTTTACCTTTCCTTTTAACTTAAATACACATTTGAGTTTGTTGACTCATAAAATACAATAGGCGCCTTTTTCAACAATTTTATTTTCGGTTGTAATGTTGCGAAATAAACCAAGAACAAAATTAGAAATTTACACAAAAATGCGCCTTGGTTGTTGACCGGAAACTACCTTTAAAAAGAGAATTAAAAATTGAAATAAAATTTCGATTTCTTTTGTGTCTGTTACTCATTCTTTGCACGCTATTAATATTTCAGAAAAAATAAATTGGGACCTTTGTCCATGTTATTGCAGATCGGCTTGTCTTTGTGGAATTAATGTCTTAGTCATTTCTCATATTCGTCGAAAGCCTGCAGTCAGATTATCCACGGATCAAATCTTACACATAATTTGCGTCACAGAAAGCAACGTTTCACTTACGAAGATGGCAAGAAATTTTGTTAATCTCGAGTGGTTACCATATCTCATATCAAAGACAGATCTGCAAAATGTTAATAAATCAGGTAAAGACGGGTGCCTCTCGATCCCAAAATTTCTCAGACGAAAAAAATAACAAAAAGATTCAAATTTCTTCCATGTAACTTTGTGTTAAGATTCAATGAGTAAGATATAGAGAAATGGTAACAGGTGGCGTTACTTTCGTACCGCGTGACGAAGGCAGCCCCATCTATTATCACTTATGTAGTCGTCCTGCAATAACTCTTCCTGAATGGAAAAACTCTGTTATGGATAATTTTCTCGGCAGCAGGCGACCCACTAGTCTGTTCTTGAACTCATTGCAAGAACATAACACACTTTCGTTGCAAAAAGTAAACTTGACCCTTTTTCCGATTATTTTGGTGATGCTGATGCCTGACTTATGTTTTAACAAATGATGATTAAATATTTTAAGAATAAATTCTTTGCGATGCTTAATGATGGACAAAAGAACTTGCTAATTGCTGACACAAAAACATTGATTTTTTGTTGTCTTTTGTGAAATATTACCTACTCTCATTTCTTAAATGAAAAGGTAAGTGAACTTGATACACTCACACGCTACCCACATTTTGGAAATACAGCCAAGCATTTATAACTTTCACCATGATTTTGGCGGTCTTTCTGGATTTGAAAAGAGCCTTTGAGACGATTGATAGACGGAAACTCTTAAACAAATCGAAGGCATAACGTGGTTTGAAGCATACCTAAAAGATAGAAAGCAGTGCACGATGGTAAATGGTTGCGTAGCTAATGCCGTACGTAATGATCTGGGAGTACCTCAAGGTTCCGTCCTGGGTGCGATACTTTTCATTCTGTACATAAATGACATGCCGACGCTACTGTTCCTGTGCAACGAAACATTGTTCAACCGACTTCAGAAACTGCATAACAGATAGGGTGGGTCGAATTTGAACTTTTATTTTTTTTCGAAACGCCTGACCCTACAAATGCTGTGTAATAGTCCCAGAAATGTTTTGTAGAAGAACTTTTTTTTTTTTTTAATGCGGTCTTCCTCTGCCTATCCTTGAAAAACTCATTTTAGACGTTGTTTCATGAATTATGACATAAGCATTAATGTCTTCTTGAACGTATGCAGGTTGAAGGGAAACCTTTTAGTTTAGGTCATCAATATGCTAATGTGGTATTGGAGGTTCAACCTCCCTTCCCGACTTTCAGTTTTCATGTTGAAATTTCAACTTTGACTCCATCAAAACAACATAAACAATGATTTAAAAAATTTTCAAAGAACGTAGATAGATAGAGAATTTCATAACGAATTCAGGAAAGCAAACCGTTTTGAAATTGGTTGACACGTGGCTGACTCAGACCTGTTTCAGTGTGAACATTAGGCGAGGCATTAGGGGGTCTAAAAAATGAAAGTGTTGACAAAGTTGGCGGACTTGGCTAAAAGCAGACCTAGTGGATCTAGGGGGCGTTCAACTACAAAATGTGTGAAAAACATCAAAATGAATGAAAATGTAGACTTTAGCTAAGCTGAACATAACAAAGAGATGATAACATTTCTCGCTAAGGGCAAATCGTTGATTCCTCTTCAAAATATTCCAAAGAGAAGAATTGAATGGTTGATTGGTGAATTTAAACGTTTCGGGTGGATTTAAAACATGAAAAGTTGATGGTAAGACTACAAGAATGGTACCATAAAATGGTCACATTGATTGACTCCCAGCACACTCCCCAACGTTTCGTATTTCCTTAAAATGATGAAAGTTATAAATGCACGGCTGTAGATAGTGGCTCGCGTGATATAATAAAATCCGAAGTAAAAAAGGGTCCTATACGTTTACCACAAACAACTTTATTGTAACATAGGGTAGATCGATGCGGGAGTAGGAAAGATTTTATTATCATCTAGAGATGACGAATCAGCAAAAAAAAAAATGTCCAGTCGTTCCTCCATCTTCATTTTTTTTTCTAAACGGCTCAACCGATCACCCTAAACTTTTTATCTCTGAAAGCTACATGAGTCCGATGATTCAAGTTCAAAGATGAGCCAAATCAGCCAGGTAGTTCCGGAGATATGGTCGAAGAAGTGTCCAAGAACGTGGATTTTCGAGGATCGCTGAAACTTTTTTGAAAATATCTCGGCAGGTACATCACAGAAATTTTTCATTTTGGTGTCAAATTTGATCTCACAAAACTGGAAAAAATTTTTTGTGGAAATGGGGTGAGGGGTCTGGGCGCTGAAACCAATGGAATGAACGAAATTGAGTTTCTCGTATATGGCAGATGGTTTTTCGTCTATAATTGCTTAACTATGCAATATGACGATTTACTTTCGAAAACAAATTTGTAGAAAATAAAATTTTAGAGAACAAGTGTTTGAGAGTTGTAGGGAAAAACAACCCAATCCTGAGATATGACCACTTCTAGAATTGTGAGGGATGACTCATATCTTTAGAACTATGGCAGTCAGAAAGTCGCTTCCAAAGGCAAAGTTGTAGAGAATAAAATTTTAGAGAACACGTGTTTTAGGGTTTTAGGAAAGAATGATGTAATCCTGCGATTTAGTCACTTCTAGAATTGGGAGGGATGACTTATATATCTAGTACTATGGTAGTTAGAACGTTGCTTCCAAAGGCAAAATTGTACAGAATACAATTTTAGAGAACAGGTGTTTCAAGGTTTCATCGAAAAAAGGTCCACTCCCGGGATATCACTACTTCTAGAATTGGGCGGGATGACTGGTATCTCTAGAACTATTAAAGTTAGAAAATTGCTTCCAAAGGCAAAGTTGTAGAGAATAAAATTTTACGGAACACGTCTTTCAAGGTTTTTAGGTAAAATGACCAAATCCCGGTATAAAGCAACTTCTAGAATTGGGAGGAATGACGCATATCTATGAGATAGATAGATAGAGAAAAATCCTGAAACTAGATTTCTTAGAGAAACTACGTTGGTCCTCTTTGTGATATGGTGTAGGGGGTAGAGATGAGAACCCGACCCGGACCGAACCCGACCGTATAAAATTTTTCGGAACCCGAAATCCGAATTGTTTCTAAGCCCGACCCGGACCGAACCCGACCCGATTAAAATTTTCGAAACCCAAACCCCGAACTGTTTCAAAACTCGACCCGATAAAATTTTTGGAAACCCAAAACCCGAACTGTTTGAAAACCCGACCCGGACCAAACCAGACACTCACGTTTTTCGAAACTCACAATCCAAATTACTTCGAAACAAAAATTATTTCAAGGTCCGACGTCTGCATTCTTCACGGACCTTAGACTAAAACAAAATTCATGCAATGTAAGAAGATAAAATTTAGATGAGTTTTGTAAAATATAAAGGATCGGGACCCGAATAAAATGATGCAACAACCCGACCCGATAAAATTTTTCGAAACCCGAAACCCGAACAGTTTCCGAACCCGGCCCGGACTGAACCCGACCCGATTAAAATTTTCGAAACCCGAAACCCATGAACCCGAAAAAAACAATTCGGGTTCGGGTCGGGTTTTTCGAAGTTTCGGGCAATCCGCTCATCCCTAGTAGGGGGAACATTTCGGTCAACAAAATCAATGGTCTCAGACGTACTTTGGTAGGGCCTTTCACATTACATAAGGGTAATTTCTATGTATCTTTGAAATTCTTATAGTACTAAAAGAGCATAAAACATTGAATTGTTTGCTCATTTCTATATTTAGATACGTACGGGTCTTTGCTTATGTTTTATGCTAGAGAGTAGCGTCTGTCAGTCTAGTTGATTAAAGCTTTTTTCCCACATTGAACTCTTTTCAACGCCCCTTTCACTTCATACATTCGCCGCAAAACATTCTTTCTGCTATTTAAGATCCACAATGTTTCACATTACGACGTAGCAGACGATTTATTCGACCATTAAAATTAGGACCATCCTATTATTTGTTGTTTAGTAAGAAATAATCTGTTTGCGCATTATGACACTTTTAACCGCAATCACACTTGAAGCTGTGTTGCTATCATTTGACGAAAAAATGTCTTGGCTTGTGATTGGAATAACTGGTATTTCGTGCTCGGGTAAAACATCCCTCGCTGAATCAATCAAAAACGTGTTCAATGATCCAGTGCTGACGGCCAAACATTTTCCCCAGCTGAAAGTCGGTGTTGTAAAGTTGATTTATCAAGATGACTATTTCTGGCCGATAGATCATCGAAATCATGAGTGGATTACGGTCAACGAAGTGCGACACATCAATCGTGAGCAACTCAGTGCATTAAACATGGACAGAATGTGCAACGATTTGATGGACATTATTGGAAACGGTAATTTGTACTCAAAGGATACAATTAACAGCACGAGCGAGTCCTCGGTTCCAGTAAATATCCTTATCATTGAAGGATTTTTAATTTTTAATCATAAATTAACCGCTGAAGTGTGTCAAGTAAAGATTTGTCTAAGCATTCCATTTGAAAAATGTTTCGAACGGCGAAAAGTTCGTGTGTACAAACAACTTACACCGCCTGGTTATTTCGAGAGATACACCTGGCCGTTGTATGAAAGTCATTTCAACGAGTACAAAAATATGGAATGCTTAATGATAATCGATGGCGGTGATAGCAAAGAATCGTGTACCGATAAGGCGTTGTCGTTTATCAAAAATTATTTATAAAATGAAAAGGTCAATAAACCAGAAAATTAAAATTGTTTTTAGTTGTTTTAATTAAAAAAAAATGTTGTCATGTTTCAAGTGTTTCGCTAGACTTTACGGTGAAAAAAGCGAATGAACCATTCACCAGCAACGACAACGATTTTTGGAAACGATAAACAAAAGCTGAACAAACTTTACGTTTTAGCTTAATATCGTATATACCTTGTTTATCCAAAAATAAAACAACGAAAGAAATTCAACAAACAAAATTGTACAAAATACAAAAATAATTTTTACCTTTCGCTTGATACGGTGTGTGCTTGTGAGATATCCGAAATCTGTTAAGCAATTCGACCAATTCCACGAGCTTACAATTCAATTCAACTTTGTTTGATTTTCACGCATGTTGGTATGCACTTTGTTATTGCGATGTAGATGTTGCTTTACAAACAATTTTAAAAACAAATGATCAGACATGGCATTGCATACGAACTTTGTTATTTTATTATTTCGTACGAGATGTGATTTAAAACGTTCTTTGATTTTATGTCACAAATTGAGCTCTGACAAAATGTTATTATTTGTAATTCAACTCATAACCATTTGGGGTCATCACTCACGCTTCTTACTTTAGAATTGGCTCTCTCATTTCATTATTTCACTGCTGACTGTGGTAAGTAAGAAGAAGCGATTGTTTGCTATCTCTCAAACATAACATTGACCTTAAGAGTTGTAACTCCGTTGAAATGTGACGCAAGTCCTAATTTCTACTCCCAAGACGACTTACGTCCAATTAGATGACGCCTTCACCCTTTATACCCACAAAAGGTTTTGTAATAAAAAAAACCTCACAAACAGAACCAACGTAGTTTCTCCAAAAAATCCAGAAACTACTTTCTCTAACATGCAATTATCATCAACTTTGCCTTCGGAAGCAACTTTATAACTGCCATAGTTCTAGAGATATAAGTTCCCAATTCTAGAAGAGTTCATATCCCAGGATTCGACTATTTTCCCACAAAGCCCTGAAACACCTTTTCTTTACAATTTTACAAGCAAGTTTCTAGCTGCCACAGTTACAGACGTATGAGTCATCCCTCCCAATTCAAGAAGTGGTCATATCACAGGATTGGGCCAATTTTCGATAAAACCCTAACACACGTGTTACCTAAAATTTTATCCTCCACAACTTTGCCTTTGGAAGGAAATTTCTAACTGACATAGTTCTAGAGAGATGAGTCATCCCTCCCAATTCTAGAAATGGTCATATCCCAAGATTGAACCATTTTCGTCCAAAACCATGAAACGGGTTTTCTCTCCAATTTTATTCTCTACAACTTTGCCTATTTGTGATCTGGGGGAGGTCCCCTATCATTCCCTCCCACTCCCCCCTCAAATAGATAGGTCCTCTAAACTGAAATTATTCCAAGTTATTTGTAGTAAACGTATATAATCTTTGAAAGGGTCGTACGGGTTTAAAAATGCGCCCCATTTGAATTTTTTTCTAATCTTAAGTGGACTTGCGTCATGGGCACATTTCTACAGCTCGCCGATGATTAGCAATTAGTGTCAAAATTTAATGTGAATAAGAGAAATGTTGTTTGTATTTGCGAAATATCATGTCTGACTGTTTCTGTATTTTTGGTATTTCGATCGTTTTCTCCAGTAAAATATGGGCAGTTCCACAGATGTAATGCGTAAGTAACGGTGATTACTTGCGAGCTAGTATTCGCACAATGGCTTCTTAGGGCATAGGGTTTCCAATAAGGCATAAATAGATAGCGTTGCACTTCATCACAAAAAAATATTTCTCTCTCACTTTCTCTTCTAATATCGACCATGATAACATGAGACAAAACTTCTGTTGCCCTTCATCACATTTTTGTGACCATGCAAAAGGTATAACGGTTGGTAGAGTGAAAGAGAGAAACATAATTCACTTGTCTGATATGCACATAACACGCCCTTGTCTAACTTCTTTGACAAGAATCATTCGGGCAAAAAGGGTCAGTGACATAAATCAATTGGACGACAAAAAAAAATGGGGTTAGGACCGAATGTCCAAAAAAATATCCCCAACCAAAATATCCCCGTGGACAAAATATCCCCAGCCAAAATAACCGGACATAATAACCACAATTTTTCCATTAAAAAAAAGGACAAAATATCCCATCAGACAAAATATCCCATCAGACAAAATATCCACACTCAAAAAATTAAGAATATTCAATGTGAAATGTACTTAGTGCCGCAGGCCTGAAGTAAACAACAAAAACAAAAATCAAGGTCGAGGGGCGGAGCCCTAAGGGATTTGGGGGAGCGCCCCATTTACGTAAGGCCGCCTGCAAGGCTTACAAAAGCCCGCCGCAGACGCGGGGTTGAGGGGGCAGAGCTTTGCTGAGTAGGCATTACATCTGGGGATATTTTATCCGTTTTTTGTGGGATATTTTGTCTATAGAAATTTTGTCCGGGGATATTTTGACTAGGGATAATCGGCTATAGAGCCAAAAAAAAATGGTACAAATGCATGAGGACAAAAGTTCTAATTTTCAGAATGACCCAAATAACCTCGAGCAAAAAGATCATTCTTTAGTGCACATTCAAATATACAAATTGTACGTGGGAACAATGCTACAGACTCCTCTTCGTCCTGCATCACGCTATCACATTAATGAGTAACAGAAGCACATTTCCCTCCCTGTCGTCGTTGTCGCGTCACATGCTTTGTGAAAGAGCCATATTCAAGCATCTCGGGTCGTAATTTAAAGCATTAAACTTTTTGGAGACGATGCCAATAATAACTTGGCAATACAGTGATGCATGAGGGGTCAATTTTGTTATACGAGCCGAACTCAGAAGTGTGCTTTGACAAAAAACTGAGCTGACGTTACCATCAGCTGAAGCAAAAATGAAATTACATAATTTGTGTATAGTATGCACATCGCACACCAATACATACACGATTCATGCTGATTTTTTCTGCTGAAAATAAATACGTAATCGTGATATTTTCGAAACTCTCTTCATAGTGTAGATCAAGATTTTGTTGACTCGCACTACATGGATTTTATGATTCAGGTTACATAGACACAACATCGTAAACGTATTTACTATATCGCAATATATTGTGTGAAAAAAAAAATTGTGTAGCCATTTTGTCGTCATTTTATTTTTGAATACATTTTCGCTACCTAGGACAGTAAAACATTTTATCTCCCTAGGTAAGTAAAGTGATTCATTCCACAGGTTTAAAAATATCCCAACATACATGTAATGCGAAACTTAAAAATTATTTTCATTTCTGTCAAGTTGAGCTTTCATACAAACCTTACGCGATTTATTCCCATCGCGTCCAATGTCCAACTCTCCAACTTCTTTATGAGTTTGTGTCGCAACAGTGGGAATATGAACCGTTTCGTGACCATAACGCTCAAATTCGGGAGAGAAAAATGTTTTTTTTTGAAACATAGAACTGCTAAGTTGGCACCACTGTGCGAGATAGAATCAATTTTACTTTCATTTTTGACACGTTGGTCGTATCGATCCATGGTTTTTATTCAAGATGCTCATTCTATTGGGCATGGAACCAACATGTCATTTCTCTGTTTAGAAATGTAGTACAAATTCATAGCCTCCTCTTGCTTACATAGAAATGCAAAAAAACACTGTGCCTGGATAGAATGCTCATGTTGAATGCGGAGAACTGATAAGATACCATTGTGCCAGATCTGCCCTACAACGCATAAGCAACCTAGCGACGTTATCAGATGAGAGATTTTCATATATTTTCTCTCACAAAATCTCGTCGCTAAGTTTTTTATGCGTTGTACGGCAGAGATATAGAATGAATAAAAAATCTAGCGAGGAGAATTTGTGAGAGAAACAATATGAAAACCTCTCATCTGATAACGTCACTAAGTTTTTTATACGTTGCATGGCAGATGTGAAATGAGAGTTTTGAAAGAACGAAAATTATCTCAATTTGACATATAATTTTTTTTATTCAAGATGCACGTCTGGGACAGTGGTGCCAACTTATCGTTTCTGTTTGGTTTGCATGGAACCAACATATCATATTACATGTTTAGAGAATTCTCTCCCATGAAAAATTGGCCTATCGGTATGCGCAGTGGTGCCAACTTAGCATTTCTCTGCTTGCTTAGCAATGAGAATGAATGTAGAGCGGCAAGGTTGACATTAAGGTCAGCGCTACAGACGAACGTTTTTTATTTGTTACACTTTGACTAAATTCAAAAAACAACGGCATAAGGTGTGTAACTAAATAAAAACGCTTGAGTGTGACATAAAATATTTATGTTTTAGAGAAAATTGAGGGGAAAATTTTGTCCATGGATCCGATGAATCTCTCAATGCGTCAGTTCGCATATATTTTTAAAGTTTTGGAAATTTTTGTTGTGTGTTTTTGTGTTTATTTGGCATCTTGTGTTCGGACAGTTTTTCAATACCGCCCAAATTTGCGTGAAAAACATAATGTGAATGAGACAAAAGATTTTTTATGGACTTTTGCAAAGATTTTTTTCTCTCTTTCGCACTAAGTTTCTTACGCAAATTCCGGCAGAATATTGCCTTTTGCGCAAATTCAGATGCAATTTAATAAATTTTTATTACATTCTTAATGTTTTTTGCATCATTTTGAGATTCTCCGAAATCGTGAAACCAAAATGAATTATGTCACTCTACTCTGCAAAACGGGTGTAACTAGCAACTCCTCTGCACCTCTTCCGGGCTTCAAATAAAACTTGTCTTCAACTGTCAATATATTATTTAATTCATTTTTCAATAATTATTTACAACCCATTTCTAAGTTCCGTATCCTTATTTACACAAAAATACATTCAAACTTCGAAATTGTTTTTAAAATACGAAGAGTTTGATAACAAATTTCTTTTATTACGTAGCTTCAAAGTGCAGGCTACGTGATTGAGATGCGTAAATAATTTATTGCGAAAATGAGACCAAAGTATTAATCGTTCTCCTTCATATCCTTCCATTAACTTCGAAATTTTTACTTTCACGATCAAAAATTTTGTAAAAATAAAAAATCTCTAAATTTATCATAAAAATTGCAAACAAAAAACTTATTTTTATTGGCGATAAATTCTACAGTTTTGGAAGACCACCAGGTATACAAAAGCCAAAATTAAAACATTATCTAATAGAATTTAGGAACTTAAATTAAAAAAAAATTAGGAAAGTTCATTTATCCCTACAGCAAACTTTTAGATAGAAAAATGAGAAGATGGCGCTGATGTTTACCCTCTACAGCGTTTTTCAATGATTAGGACCTAAAGAATGAAGCGGAATCAGAGAAATGATAGAAGGAACATGAAGAATGACAACTGATTAATAAGGTAGAGAATCAAACAAAGTTCGCATTAAGCGATGATTATATTGGCTGCGATGCGAATCTCATAAGGTTTGTATGAAAATGCAACTTGACGAACTTTTTTTCGTTTTTATAAAGTTGAATTTTCATACAAACCTGTTCGCATCGGACCCAATAAAATCATCGCTTTATATAGAGAATCCTCTCCCGGCGTACCAACTTATCATTTCCCTGAGAAGAATGTATTCTAACAATAGAAATCGTTCTAACGATTCAGTGGCGCACAGTAAGCTGGCGATGTAAAAACACAGTCTCGCCGCTAAAATTTGATTTTTCTTAGATTTTGTGAAGTCTAGGGAAGTACAGCACAAAAGCTGCTCATTAATGTGTAGATATCAGCTAAACGATTTGAGCTATATGGTTCATGGAGTGGACTAAATTCAGACAATTCAATACGATACAAGCGACGCATGAATTGTGTTTAAAATATACTCCGCCGACGTATTTTATACACCGTTGACGCATTATGAACGCCGTGTACGTGTGAGTTCATAATACGTTCGTTTCACATATGATAAAATACAAGGTAAAAATTGAGAAAATTCTCGTTTTGGTACAATTGCACCCATAGAAGTAATATTTTACTATGGCTGCTGTACCTTCGGCAGATTAAAGTCCACCCGCTTGAATCAACATTTAAAAGCCACTCACAATTCTCCATCCTACTTCCAATTGTTTAACAAAATCGAAAAACTAAAAGTGATGATTTCGTCGTTTACGACTCATCAGTACACCTTGTCTTAAGACCATAAAATACATTGTGTAATAAATAGTGTTCGTAATACGTTCACCTCGTATATTATACGTTGGTGGCGTATATTGTAAACACAATGTCGTCGCATGTAGATATTTTCCACAGTGTAGAGGATGGGTTTTCATGAATATTTCCTTCAATATCTCTTATATAGAGGATTACGTCAGTTCGTAAAAATGAGCATTCTAACTATAGGAGCCCAAAGGTCCCAGAGCTCAGGTTAGGATTCTAGAACGGTCCTAAGCTGTGTTCGTGAACTTAAACTTAATTTTCAGCCAATGAAATCGTGCCCATTGGTTTGTAGAGCTCAAATTTAGGCCCTAGGTCGGTCATAAAACAGCCCGAGACCTTAGAATTAATTGATTGATATGTTGTAGAGTGCGCTCAGGAGAAATCGATGAAGACTCAAAACCTGTACTTCGGTAGGGTTTTCGACATTTCTGTGTTATTTGCGCTCGAGTGGGATGCAAGTAGTGTCACTGTAGACCATAATCGTTTTACAATAATTTTTGTGAATGAAAGTTGACTTGAAAAAAATTAGATTTGTTTGAGAGGTTACCGAAAAATCTTTTGAAATTTGTTTATAACGTCAATTTAAGAAATTTGATCTTTGCAAGCGATGCTGATGCGACCGAGACTAACTTCTTTGCTAGAAAATCACCTGATTTTAGAGCTTTTCAATGAATGCAGCTGATTTTCGTAAATTTATGAATGAAACCAACTGATTTTGTTTGCGATGAAGTTAGCTTCGGTTGCAACTGCAGCTAACTTCACATTGAGTATTACTTGTAACGATAAAATACTGTCACTCGCCTGATCCCGACTTGTAAGTAACACTGTGATGTATCAATTTTCAATTCTTCACTCTAAATAAAATGACATAAATGTGTCTCGCTTACTGACATAGCACATCAAACTGATTCATTTAAAAGCCAACAAAAAGGCTGTCATGAGTTCATCCTTTACGTGTCTATGAATTTTCAATGTTTGTTATGTTGGTACTCGTTAAATTTGTTATATTTTCTGGTACATTTCTTCGAGCTCTTATTTTTTCCAAAACATTTTCGGTCATTTCATTTGAAGTTTAAAAATATAAAAATAGAATTTTTGACCGTTTCACTTCGTGTGTGTTATTTTTTCAGCGTCATCTGTCCACCAAAAAAAATGAGGTAAAACGTCCACGGTCTATTTTTGTATCTATAGGCTTTTTGCACTCATTTCGGGTGCCAATAGCATTTGTAGAAGGAATATTCTGTGTGTGGGCATATGGGATTAATTTGATACGGTAACGTTTTCCACCAGCTCACCAAGCGATACAAGTTTCCATTTTTGAAATAGCGATTTTTTTTGTTGCTACTGTTTGTCAGCCTGCATATTTCTTCAACAGTATCTGTCGGAATCAAATGGTTGATATGTATTGTATTTGCGGGTGAGTAAGCGAATGGTAATAGCGCCAAATGTGGCGGAAGGCTATGATATATTTAAAAATTCGTAGGCTTCAAATTGAAGTATTTAAATCTATCGAATTTATCTTAAGAGCACGTCGCAAAAATGTGAACTGTCAAATTTGCGAGGTTTTTTTAGAACAGAATCCTGCGTAAATAACAAATTATTCAAAATTATAGCTCATGTAATCATGTAATGTGAGTGGATGACTCTTACCCAATAGGTAAGTCAGAATTCAAAAAGTTTAAGTATGAAGGCACAAATTTGCTCTGAAGTAACATCACAAACGAACTTGGAATGCGATGTTTTTTCAGAGCAACTTTCGACCGATACCGACTATTTGCCAATACGAGCTAACAAAAGAAAGCACAATAGGAATACGTTTTTGGAATTACTATATGTGTACTCGCCTTAAGATCACGTCGCAACGTGAACTGTCAAACTCGCGATGTTTTTTAAGATTAGAACCCTGCGTAAATCACAAATTATTCAAAATTGTAGCTCATGTACTGTGAGAAGATGACTCTTACGCATATAATAGATGAACCAGAATCCAAAAAGTTTAGGTATGAAGGTACAAATTTGCCCTGGAAAAACATCGCAAATGAACTTGAAATGCGATGATTTTTTAAAGGAACTTTCGACCTTCATCCTCAAACTTTCTCAATTCTGATTCACGTATTATTCGTGTAAGAGTCATCCTCTTAAGAGCACGTTGCAAAAATGTGAACTGTCAAATTTGCGATGTTTTTTTAGAATAGAATCTTGCGTGAGTAACAAATTATAGCTGTGAGTATAAGACTCTTACACGAATAACAGATGAATCACAATTCAAAGAGTTTGAGTATGAAGGTCGAAAGCTCTGAAAAATCATCGCATTCCAAGTTCATTTGCGATGTTATTTTAGAGCAAATTTGTACCTTCATACTTAATCTTTTTGAATTCTGATTCATCTATAATTTGGGTAAGAGTCATCTTCTTCCAGTACATGAGCTATAATCTTGAATAATTTGTTATTTACGCAGGATTCTGTTCTAAAAAACATCGCAAATTTGACAGTTCACATTTTTGTCGTGCGATTTGTACTAGCACTCCCATATTCACCTATCACTGGATACACTATATAGAAATAATTATTTCACATAATTCACTGAATCTGAACAAATGAACAAAAGAATTCGTAGATTTTTATAAAATTCCAATTGAAAACCCTTGCATCTCGTGCTCTTCCGCGTCGTACAAGTTGTAGGTTTCAGAGTTCCAAACTCAACTGGACAAACATCTAGATTAATGAACATTCGACCAAACCATCAATATTAATTATAATGCAGGTAGAACAATACCAGAATGACACACACGTAATACTTATTTGTAACCCGAATAATTGCATTGATTGAAATCTATTGAAATTATGTCAACATGAATTAAACTTGGCTAACTTGCATGTGCAATTGCTTGAATTCAACTGTAATTGAATTACGTTGAGTGGCGATGGATTCGTCGGGACTGGTTGTGTCAATGGAATCGGATGTGTCTACGCTTGTGTTATGAGATTCGGTTTGCAGTTTATCATCAGCATTACCTCCACCATTTGTAAGCGACTGCATCGGGACCATTTCGGTTGCTGGAACACCATTCAGAATATCATTGCTACTATTTTTTTGCTTCAATGGCGGTAGCTGCCTGTCCAGTCCATCGCCAATATCAACGTTCACTTGATTCGAACCACGACTCGTCAATTTGGTAATTAAACTTTTTGTTGGTTCTTTCACAATGTCAATGGAACCATTTCTGGTTGCCACATTTTTCGTCTCTTTGTCCTTGGACTTTTTGAATCCGGGAAATGGAACTTTGTGTAGCTTGGGATTGTCCTTGCTGCCACGTTGGGTTGTGTTACGATTACCGAGCGTTGGTTCAGTTTCCAATTCTTCGGTGATTGCGAGCAATTGCGACGGATCGTCTTTAGCTCCTTGTATTGGAATATCATCTGGAAATGGATGGAATACGTTTCATGAAATTGCTCCCACAAAATTGTTAGCAAATGTTTTTCAAAATAGTTAATTACACCACTAGCAGAAAAACATTCATGTCACATTCAACTCTAAACTTCTATTTTTGATCCGATCACGCGGTGGAAAGCCACAAAGGATGCTTCAGTTACTTGCGGTTTCTTCATTGCTTCCCTGAACTCTTGGAATCAAAATAGAAAATTTCGCATCTGGAGAAATAATCTTTTTTCCAATTGTTTAACACTGTCTTGCGCGGAAGAACACTGTCCCTGACCCACTATCTCTAGATGAAATAATCTCAGCAATGAGAGCTAAATTAGGTGGGAGATTCGAGTAATCAAAGGTATCTTCACAATAGGTGATAATTTTTCCAGATTGACACACAGGGTCCTGGGCGGTCTTTCGTAGGACCATCGAAACCCCCTAGAATGTAGATCTGTGCTTCATGAACGATCGTGAGAAATACGAAGCTTCTAAATTTAAACCTAATGATTAGGGTGATGGGTCAAAATCCGAACACACGAAATGGATAAATGAAAAAGGGGGTCGAGGGAGAAAAATTAAAGTCAAAAAACGTGAAATGAATAAGGATAAGGAATTACCTATAAGGAGTAAATGCTTTTCCGAAGCCTTAATATATAAAAATTTGTAGGCAGCTATGGAAAAAGCATTTTTCGGACTCTTGTGATGGCATACCTCCTCGTTAATTTACCATCGATCCACGTGGCATTGAAGGCGAAAGTTTTTGCCACGGCGGACAGGTTGTCGTGGTGGCCTCACTTCGGGACATGTGAAAATTACGAAGGTTATCACTGTCGAGGTCTTTGCGATGCCTAGGGACCGAATGAAACCGGAGGCAGACTTCGTGAAGTCCTTGTACCCAGCAGGTTGGAATAGATGGAAGGCAGGCCAAGCTGCTTACCAGCTGAAGGAACTGTAAGCTTCACTGACGGTTCTAAAACTTCAGAGGGCATGGGAGCCGGAGTATTCTCTATGGAACCATCGGTGGACAGATGGTATCACCTAGGGAGATTCCATGATGTCTATCAGGCTGAGACTTTCGCTGCACTGATGGGAGTGAGAGAGGCAGTCTCGGCAGAGGCATGTGAAGAGAATGTTATAGTCTGCACTGATAGTGAGGCGATGATTAAGGCGCTCATGTCGCCAGTCATGACATCCAAGCTAATAAAAGAGTTGAATTAAGCCCTGAATCAGATGGGACTGAGAAATCATGTAACGCTGGTCTGGGTTCCCGGGCACTCTGCCGTGGAGGGTAGTGAGAGAGCAGATGAGCTGGCGAGGAAAGGCTCAGCGATATCAAGTTGCATGCCAGATCCTCTTATACCTATAACACACTGGGCGTGTGTGAAAGCGGTAAAGAGCTGGGAATTCGCTAACAATTGATGTGCCTATGATGTGAGAATGCACGCGAAATGTTTCTTCCCGGCGCCCGATGGCTAGAGAATTGCTAAACATGGACAGAGGACGCATCAAGAGGGTGGTAGGTGCGATCACTGGGCACTGTGGATTGAACAAGCATCTGGATAAAATGGGACTCTCTAATGATCCCAATTGCACCTGCGGTGAAGAGATGAGCGTTCATTTATATGTGAATGCCCGAAGTTCTCCTCATTGAGGCTTAGGATTCTAGGAAGTCATTTGGTCCAACCCGCAACAGTGACCAACATGGGAGCTGCCGCTCTGGATAGGTTCCTAACAAAGGATCGCTAGATTTGTGTTTCATGGACTCATCAAACTGATAAATCTATACCTCCCCGTCGGCCTCGAACTTCACACTCTTTTAAAAACTGTCTACTCTCCAGTTACGTAAAAAATTCCGAATGGCTTCGGAATCTTCAAAAATTTTAAAAATCTTCAAAAATCTTCAAAAATCTTAAGAAAATCTTCAAAAATCTTTAAAATCCTAAGAAAATCTTTAAAATCTTAAGAAAATCTTAAAAATCTTTAAAATCCTAAGAAAATCTTTAAAATCTTTTGAGATCAAGAAAAATCTCGGATGCTCCGGAAAATATTTAAAAATCACAAAAATATTACCAAAAAAATCGTGGCAATCTTTTCGATTACTTTTCAGGGAAAAAAAGGTTTTGAAAATCGGACAAGCTTTACTGGAGTTATCGTGTTCACAGGCAGACGGACGGACGGACAATAATTTTTTTTTTCAGATCTGTCATATTAAGATCCCAAAACGAAAAAGTAACCAACTCCTTGGTCGAAATTCGACGTCGTTGTAAACACAATAGACTCCTTTTCGAAGAACCTCGTATCTTCGTACTGGTATATATTTAACAAATGTAACATATGAAAACAGCTGTTCCTTTTAGTTTGTGCTTAAGTTAAAAAACAAACGTGTTATCTTATTGTTGTAAAACTTATACAAACAAAAACGTGATGGGAGTAAACGTTCCGCTAAATATCGCTGAGATTTCACCATATGCAACGTTCGCGTCAGTTGAAATTATTCGCAACTGACCGGTATAAACAGTGGCCAAAAGAAATCGTTGTTAAAGTTAGCACCCACATGGTGATATTCACATCAGAGAAATGATAACGGCAGCTCACGCGTCGGCACTGCTGCAGCCTTTCGTGACCAATAAATCCGACGCTGTTGCATTAGACCATAATGTAAAGGTCAATGGCCTCTCGTCTAAATAAGAAAGAATTCTAGTGTGGGAAACCCGCCTGATAATGCCTCAATTGCACGCCTTTCGTGGACAATAAATCCGACGGGTGTTGCATTAGACCATAATGTAAAGGTCAATGACCTCTCGTCTAAATAAGAAAGCATTCTAGTGTGGGAAACCCGATTGATAATGCCTCAATTGCATGCCTTTCGTGGACAATAAATCCGACGGCTGTTGCATTAGACCATAATGTAAAGGTCAATGACCTCTCGTCTAAATAAGAAAGCATTCTAGTGTGGGAAACCCGCCTGATTATGCGCGTGAGCTGCCGGTAACATTTCTCTGATTCACATATATTAATTCGTTTTAGGTACTAAATTCAGTACAAATTCATCGAAAATCTTGTACATATTTTCACTTCGTTGCTCTTATCTCATGCAACCAACTTTGTTATAGTAAGGTTACCATAACAGTAACTAAAATGAAGTTGCTTCTAATTGAGATAATTGCAACAATTGTAACAGAGTCGATCGCTGTGCTGCGGTGGCCAACCATATTTTTCTGGTGACGGATATTTTCCCCCAGACCGAAATCAATGGGGATTATCACCCAGGGAATTATCGCCCAGACAAATGGGAACTATTACCCAGGGAATTATCGCCCAGAAATTATCATCCGGAAGGTATCACCCGGTAAAAATTCCTGGGCGATAATTCCCCGGGTGATAATTCCCTGACTGATAATTTCCATTCTGGGGGATAATTCTATGGGGGAAAATTGATTTCGCCTATTTTTCTATATAGATCCCGATGCCGCATTTCACGCGTCTGGTCTGGAATGAAATATCAATTCGTGATCGTCTCAGTGAACCATCCATTAAACATTGTTATTACGGAACGATATTTAGCGGGGCGATATTCAGTCAAACAAAAAATTTGAATTAAATTCTCTCGCATACCTGCAAAATTTACAGACGGATCGTAAGTTTATTGAATTGTCTTCCGCATTAATATATTGAACGAGATAAATTGACTATTTCTTATGTTTAATTAGAAAGCAAATCAAGGCTAAAATTTTTAGTTAAGTGTGTACCCGCACGAGACATTTTCAGTGTAACACATATTTTGTTATGTAAAGATAGACGTGGTTGTACTTCCATGCGTTCTAATAGCGTCATTGCGTTTGTAAAGCACAATACGTTCGTTTGTTGTGACATCTATTGACGGTAGAGTAAGAAAAAGCTTAGACGAATAGAATAAACAGTAAGAAATTGAGACCTGTACCAGTTAACAGAATTAAAGTGTTAAGAAATGTGTCATGCGAAGAGAGTTACCACTACATTGCACCTTATCTTACAAAAAGTATTGTGACAAGTTTCTAAGGTGAAAAATTCTGACATTTTGAAATTAGTTTGAAATCGTGCGGGTATGACTTGACAGGTACTTTCGAAAAAAAATGCAAACTTTGACAATAATAAATTTATCTCTTCACATTTCGTTTTTCAATAATGGCTTCCCAGGCGACGACATTTGCACAATGTGTATACTAGCTGGTCGTCCATTGACGAGTAAAGCCTGCAATTCATCGTTACAATCGTCTGAATTGTCATCTAACAATTGACATAGCCGAGCGCCGGCGCTTGAACGTATATCCGTCCGATTATTTGAAGTATCATTTGGAGATTGTGTTAATTTACGACGTAATGGCGATGGTAAGAGTTCCGTTTTTTTATGTTTCGGTGAATTGTTTGGGCTTGAATGTCGCGATGTGTTCTGCTTCGGTGAATCCGGTTCCTCTTCGATACTGGATGTTTTACCACCGGGACTGTACTTCCAACCCCAATTTTTCCATCGTTTCTTCTGATCATTTTTTCGATTCTCTTTTGGGCTAGCACCATTTTCGATTGGACCATTTTCATGTTGAACATCAATGGTGGCCACTTCGATATCGTCTATTGTAAACCGATTATGACAACAGTTTGAGTGTTTGTATACGAAAATTTATTTCAAGAAACGTTAGCGATCAGAGAAAAATAGTGGCTAAGCGAGAAAACCATTCAGCGAAAATTAAGGAAGTCGTTTGTGTTTGTGTGAAGGCAAACTGATGCGTTTTACTTATTTTTTTGTAGGTTACATGTTTTTAGTGATGTGTACGGAATGCAATAGAAAAAAGTGCGCACAAAATAATTAACTAGTTGGTCGTAGTAGTAAGCTGTTTTTATGTAACAAATTATTAAATGAAGCATTGAAACAAAATGTTAAACTAAAAGAATCGATTCCCATGAACTACATACAATCTCCAACGGTCTTCTAAAAGCTTCATCCTTTTTCCTTCAAAATTTGTAACTGTAACTGTAGCTTACCAATATTTGCAAGGAAATATTGAGGTGGGTGAGGTAATTAATGAAATCCTGGTCTGTGCGGATGACTTACCTCTTTTGACAAATAATGCCAGAGATTTGCATTTGTCTGAATGTCGCATGTATTAAGTAGCGACTGCACCTCATTGTACTTAGCTGCGCCTCACTGTACCTAGCTGTATCTCACTGTACCTAGATGCACCTAAGTAGAGGGCGAGCACGGACTGTCAGACGAACAATTCGGGTTTCGAAAAAGGAGATCGGCGACTCAGGTCATTAAAAAAGTTATAGAGTTTGCCGACAAGGCGCGGAAGCAAAGCACACGGGGTAACCGCTTCTGTGCTGTAACGACGATGGATGTCAGAAATGCCTTTAATAGCGCAAGCTGGATGGATATAGCAAAGGAGTTGCATGTCATGAGAGTCCCCGATTACCTCTGCAGGATGCTGAAAAGCTATTCCGAACGACGAGTGCTAACGTACGATACTAATGAAGGGAAAACGACAGTAGAAATCAAAGCTGGAGTGCCACAGGGATACATATTTGGACCGACGCTCTCGAATGTAACGCATGACACAGCGCTGCGGCTGAAACTGCCAATATGCGCTAAGACGATTGCTTTTGCTGACGACTTGATTCTCAAGGTATTCGGAACGTCGAAGCAGTTACGATGGAGACGCTGGAAACTGTCGAAAACTGGATGTAAACGGCAAAACTGAAGCTGGCCCACCAGAAAACTGAGATAATGCTAGTGAGTAACTGCCAAAAAACCGAGCGGATCGAATTGAACAAAGACGGCGAAGATATTACATCTACTCGCCAATTAAAATACCTTGGAGTTATGCTGGACGACCGCAGAAATTTTAATAGTCATGTGGACTACACGTGCAAAAAAGCAATGAAAGCCAGAATAATGCCAAACGGCTTTGGACCGCGCAGCAGAAAAAGGATGCTCCTAGTAATCGTCACCCTATCGATATTGCGCTACGGGGCACCAGCGTGGATACACGCGCTAGATGCGATGAGGAACCGGAGGAGGCTTAAGAGTTTACACTACGTACTAAAAAGCCATCTGGCGGAAGTTTTTCAACTAATGAAAGTTTGTATGGGAAATGTGACACTTTTGTGTAACGTTTTTCTCTTAAAGTCTTGAATACAAACCAATTTTTATATAATCATTACATACTTTACCTATTTCTAAAGAAAACTGCGGAAGCGCTTTTCATAAAAACATTCTCATTTGCTAGAAATGTGAAATCCAATATTTCACTTTAAAAGTCACTTTTTTTAGCTTTTCTAATTAATAAACACTTCGAAATGCATAATTTTTTCGACCAATGTGTTTGCTCACTTAATCTTTAACTCAGTAATCAATTTGAATGACAGAAAACATTTTCTACGAGTCAGAAATTGATAAAAAAATATGAGTTGATGATTCCAAATAAAAATGGCCGCCATCTTTATTATGATTTAACATTTACAAATATTTGCAAATGTATCAATTCGAAAAGTTTTTATCTATTTATTAATCGTAGAAAAAGTTTTCTGTAATTTAAATGGATTACTCAGTTAAAGATTAAGTGAGCAAACACATTGGTCGAAAAATATAAGCATTTCGAAGTGTTTATTAACTAGAAAAGCTGAAAAAAGTGACTTTTAAAGTGAAATATTGGATTTCACATTTCTAGCAAATGAGAATGTTTTTATTAAAAGTGTTTCCGCAGTTTTCCTTAGAAATAGGCAAAGTATGTAATGATTACATAAACATTGGTTTGCATTCAAGACTTTAAGAGAAAAACGTTATACAAAAGTGTCACTTTTCCCATACAAATTTTCATTAGTTGAAAAATTTTGCGCCAGATGGCTCTTTAGTACGTAGTGTAAACTCTTAATAGAGCCCAAAGGCTGACAAGCACAAGAGTCGCAAGCGCATACCGAACGATATCCATAGAAGCGGTAGGTGTCATAGCTGGGACGATGCCCATATGCATAATGCTGAGACAAGCGAATGTCATCGAAGGAAGAGAAGGGAGGGTCAAACTACCAAAACAGTTATGACTCAATTAAGAGCCGAATCACTGAGACAGTGGCAGCAAGAGTGGGTGCTAACGGCAGAGTGAAAATCCGAAGCAAATTGTCAGACGCTTTCGACATTGAGCTGTTCCACGAGAGGGAGATCTGCTCGCGAAACTGCTTTTCATTTTGACCCTAGAAGCAGCAGTGAGCACTATGGATATCGACACCAGCAGCACTATTTTCACAAAATCCAGTCAATTGCTGGGCTTCGCAGATGACTTGGACCGATCTTGGAAGCTGTTAAAGAAAAGCTCATGGCTAGATTTTACCTCAAGGAGAAAAGTTCCGCTCACCGATCTAATACAACCGAAGTTCATCTTCTCGAAGAACTACAAAGCTTCTAACAAAAAAAAAAAAAATTTTCATGAAAATTTAACTCAGCAATGTTATAAATGACAACAATAAAATCTAATCTACGAAAATAAGTTTGGAATTCAAAAATTAGAAGTGAATTACAGGAAGAGAATCACAAGCTTGTGCATCTTTCTTATTTCTCTTTTATCTCTTTTTTCACGTATTCGCTTGCATTTTGTGCATGTAAAACTCGGTTTTTCGGTGAAACGAGTTAAAACGAAACGTTGCACAATCTTAGGATTCTTCTCCTGTACTTCAAAGAATGAAGTAACTTGTTCCCGACAGATTTAGTGATTCCTTTGCTCCTTTCTGATCATGATAAAAATCAACTGATCCTCCCTCCCACACCGCGAACCTGTTTATGATAGCAGATTTCCCAGTATCGTGAGTATCGTGTTCCTCAGATGGGAAAAGGTAAGGAATTCATAGACTACGTTCTTTCCCTATCGACACCTACCACAATTTCGTTTTTTAAGACATTTGTTGTTCTACGACGACATATCGAAATATTGCAGTTGCGCAGGCTATCGTTTTTTCTTTTATAAGTCTGCATTTTTTCCGGGCTTTCATAAAAAACTAACGCATTGTTTCCACATTTCGCACAGCAGGTAACACTATCTTTGTGTTCAATAATCTAGTACTAATGAAACATTTATGACATAAGTTCTAAAGTTTTGCTAAAATTACTTTGTTACTACCAAGTCTAGTCTACCAAGCAGGTCTGAATGGGAGAACAGAGTGCCGCCAATAGAGGCTTGCGTAGTCATGTATACACGGGAGCAGAAGCACACTTAGAGGAACTGAGTTACAGTATGTGTTTGCCTCTCGGGGAGCATGCTACCGTTTTCCAATCTGAAGTCATAGTCACATGTGAAGGAGTCCAAGAAATGATCCCAGATGGGATAAAAGACAAGAAAGTTTTGATTTGTACGGACAGTGAATCGTCGATAGAGTCACTTTCGTCGGTCAAGCTTTCGTCAGAGTTAGTTCTCCAATGTTTCCCAATTCTAGAGACCCTATCAAGCAAAAATGACGTTCAGCTTTCCTGGGTGCCGGGACATTCTGGAATAGTGGGGAACGAAAAAGCCGACGAACTAGCCAGGAGTGGAAGTAGTGCTGAATTCATTGGAGCCGAACCAGCTGTCGGAAGATGCGCGGGATGAGGACTCTGGTGAGGAAAGAAACGATCAAAATAGATGGTAGGCTTTGACTACTTGCAGACAATCGAAGGAATTCTTGGGGGGCTGTAATAAAAAGAACACCAAGGTTCTTCTCAGTCTGGGCCGAGTTAAGCTTCGCACGCTGATTGGAATTCTGACGGGGCACACGTGCCTGAACTATCACCTAGGGATCCTAGGGATCGTAAATGATCAATCTGTATAGGCTGTGGCTTAGAGCCATAGACAGCGAGACATTTTGTGTGCACATGTCCAGCGCTGATGAATCTTAGTACAAAGGACTTGGGAGAAGCAAAAATAGAAGTAACACAACAACAAACCGATTAAGGTTTCAGCACAAAGAACAATCGATAGATAACTTAAACGTCCAGCATATGATTAATTACGCGAGCGTAGCGAGATAGTAAATTAAGTCATTTCCCGATTTTCAGCAACTTCCCGATTTTTTTTGTCATTACCCGACATTCAGTTATTTCCCGATTTTAACTTATTTCCAGATTTTTAGCCTTTTCCAGATTTTTAGTTATTTGACGATTTCTTCGACGCGTCGTATGACATTTTTTCGTCTAATTTCCCGGTATCCAGTTTTTTGGCTCCCAAGCTCGTGGACGTGGAAAGAATGAACGAGATGGCATATTACCAGGGTCACGGTCAGTGACGTGACAGTCTTTTGTTTTGATCATTTTAAGTAATACTCAACTGCAGTGATGACCGAAGCTAATTTCATTGCGAAAAAACCAAAAGATTTTGTAACTTTTCAATGAATTCAGCTAATTTTGTTATGAATGAAATCAGACTTTGCAATGAAGTTAGCTTCGTTCGAAACTGCAGCCAACTTCACGTTGAGTATTACTTGCAAAGAACAAAAGACTCTTACGTCCTGGTCACGGTAAAAATAGCCATAAAGTAATATTTTAGTGGAAAGACAAATTCAGATTTATAAGAAATGTACTAGAATTTTCAATGTCAAAACAGATCCTCGATCGCAGTATCAGATCAGTAAATCAGGTTTTGTCTTACGGTCAGGTGCAGGGGCGCGACAGTCTTTTGTTTTGATCTTTGCAAGTAATATTCAACGTGAAGTTAGCTGCAGTTCCGACCGAAGCTAACTTCATTGCAAAAAAATCAGCTGATTTTTGAACTTTTCAATGAAGTCAGCTGATTTTGGTTAATTTATGAATGAAATCAGCTGATTTTGTTTGCAATGAAGTTAGCTACGGTCGCAACTGCAGCTAACTTCAAGTTGAGTATTACTTGAAAGATCAAAACAAAAGACTGTCACGACCCTGCTTATGGTATATTAGAATTTATGGCAAAAATGTTTCGCAAGTATTAGATTTGTGAAAGATAGCAGTTCTTTCTGTGTGTCATGTCGTAGAAAAACGAAATTTATCGAAAAAAAAATAACATTTTTTTCTTAGGCGATCCTTAATTTGACCTTATAGGTTCAGGCTATCAAATTAGTTAAAAAGTGGAATATTCTGTTCTCATTAGAAGCTGCAGCAACAAACACAAAAACCTTGCACAAAAGAGTAAACTTTTGCCTTTTTGCAAGTTGGTTCAAAAGTTTCCACCAGAGTTTTTACAATATCGGGCTTCTTCATACCTTCAATCTACCTAAAAACGATTTACTAAACTAAGGAAATGTAATAGATCAAAGTACAAGAGGCGAATGTAAATTTAATAAAACTTCTTCTAATTGAAATAAAAAAAAATGAAAACTTGAAATGTGATCATGCAGTGCGGTTTGGAAATTGGTAGTATTCACAAGTATTCAGTATTCGTTTGTATGCTTTTAACGGTATTTCGTACACCCTGAAAAATGTTTAATTATGAAATCATTCTTATACTTCAACGAACTAATTTCTATGTCAATATACCACAACACTACGTCATTTACCTGTACTAATTCTACTCCATCAGGCAAGTTTATTCGAAAATTGTCTTACCCTCCGAATTTATTCGAAAATCGTGTTTCCCTATAGTTAATAGAAACAAGGAAACCAGAAAAGGACAACATCAAATAATTCAGGCATGGTGCCCTTCCATGTGTTCAATTTAAATAAACGCGTACGGGGCCTACGATAGATCACTCATTGCAGGGTGAAGCTGGATAGATGTACTCATGACTGAAAGGCGCTATGCAAATGCGGCACTGAAAGAAGGACTAAGGACTAGAACATTTTAAGAAACACCACAGATAAAATTTGTACACCATTTTTTGATGTCCATATGGATAGAAGAAAATAATTTATGAAGACGACATTTCTCATGACTAACGCGGGTTAGACGGCCGCAAACAGCAGCTAAACGGCAGTAACCAACTGCTAGACGGCAATAACCAACTGCTAGAAGGCAGTAATCAACCGCTAGACGTGAGTAATCAACCGCTAGACGGCAGTAACCAACCGTTAGACGGTAGTAACCAACCGCTAGATGGCAGTAACCAAATGCCAGACGGCAGTAACCAACTGCTAGCGGGCAGTAAACAACTGCTAGACGGCAGTAACCAACTGATAGACGGCAGTAAACAACCGCTAGACGGCAGTAATCAACCGCTAGAAGGCAGTAACCAACTGCTAGACGGCAGTAATCAACCGCTAGAAGGTAGTAATCCACCGCCAGACGTGAGTAATCAAACGCTTGACGACAGTAAACAACCGCTAGATGGCTATAGGATTTTAGGATTTATTTAGTGAAGACGACTTCAATTTCTGCACTTTGTAAGTACTGATTGCAGTAACAAACATTAAATTAGACGAAAAAGAACGAAATGAAAATTCAGATATTTCGATGAGTACGATTTGATTCAAGTAGGGACTACGTGAAGAATCGAAATTAGGCAATTCCAACCAATCTGTTGTCTTTGATTAGTCATCCCACTCTTTATCAATCATTTTTCAAATGCAAACCAACGAAGTCCCTCACGATATTCGAATTTCAAGCGAGATTTTGCTGCGTCGAGTTGCTAAATCAAATAATTCTCTACTGTTATTTCTGGTTCAATACGGTCGGCGGGCACACGAATCTACCTCTACCGATCTGTTTAACCAAAATACTACTGACGATTCCGTCGTTGCCGATAGAGAGATTCATTACACATCGCAAAAGAACTAAAATATACAAAACGGCCGTTCATTAATGACGTCTAGATAAGTCTGCTACATAGCCATCCAATTAATGCAGGCCACTTTGGCACATTTTGACTTAGCCATAACTTAACTCGATGCCATTAACGAAACGCCTCAAAACTTTAGTGCTAAAAAAGGCACATCACTGTCGCAATTACAATTAGTAAAAGCTTCGAAAAATAATTAAGAATTAAGTGAAGTTTTGAGAAAGTCAAAAGAAATGTTTAACAACTAATAAATTGCAACATCACCTACTCTGAAAGCACACGATTGGCGCTCAAATTGGTAAGCGTGTGAACTGTTTCTTTTATATAAAAAAAATGTAATGTAAATGCGAATACTTACCGGGTAGTTTTTTCGTGCGAAACGATGCGTTTGTAATCATTGATTTGGACACGGTAACTGTCGATGTGGTCGGCGTTAATGCCACACTTATACCCATTGGACCGTCACTAGGTTGACCTGAAGGTGGGATAATTGGATGTTAGGGTCAAAAGAGCAGAAAAAAGAAAGGCTTGACCCGTACGAATGAATCTCGATTCCACGCTACTTCATAGAGTATTCAAATCTCTAGGGAATATTACACCCAATGGAAAATCGTAACGGTTGTGACGTCACGTATGAAACGCAACATGTGTAACGTCAAAGTCCTTGCGTGGCAAATGAGACAACGCAACTGTATGAGCGTATGAGCTTCGTTCAACATAAGGCTTTGTATAACTGGTTGCGCAGATCCTTCACATTTCGCTGCGGCGGCAATCTTATGCAATCTTACGAATAAAACTAAATATTAATATTTTTGCTCAGCAAGTCCGATTTGTGAGTACATTATATTTAGTACTCACAGTTCAAACTTGGTGGGTAAAATTGTTAACTTTTCGTTTTTTTCAGAAAGTGGCGGTTGCCGCCCCAGTGATCTACGTAGCCTGCCCGATTCCATAAGGCAGCCTGGTGCCAAAAATGCTCCTTCAACAATGCTGGATGGAGAAACGAATACATTAATGTGCTGTGCACGCGCTTCCGACTCGGCACCAGGCTGCGTACTTGGTTAGTATGAGTAGCCTTAAATGAGTTAAAGACATTGTAACGGCAGTAAGGAACATTATACGTCGGAGAGCTCTCTACATCCACAGTGGAATAACTTGAGAAGGCAATGTTAGTGTAGTATTCGTTAATGCCGCTACAATGACATTGGCTCTTTTGCCACATCAAGTTGACTTTAATCAGGCAATACTACGAGAGAATTTCTTTGAACCGACCAGTGCCGTAGTACGATTATGGTCACGTGACACGAAAACATACAAAAAAAATGTGGAAAGCCATAACATATTTTTGGCAGCAGGCTGCGTTCTTTATGGTTACTTAAACATCTCATGTAGGCAGCCTGGCGCCAAGTTGGAGCCGAGTGTATAGTGAGGGATCGTGGGGATCAAAAGTGCGAAAGAGATGCAAGTAAGGTGTAAAAATGTGATAGAAAGAGATGTGACGAGTGGCA
This sequence comes from Pseudolycoriella hygida, assembly GCA_029228625.1. Classification (NCBI taxonomy): domain Eukaryota; kingdom Metazoa; phylum Arthropoda; class Insecta; order Diptera; family Sciaridae; genus Pseudolycoriella; species Pseudolycoriella hygida. Next base: position 146,767,299 of record CM055404.1, read on the forward strand.
TACTTTATGAAAGATCCCTAATGTACTCGTTAATCACTCCACCATTCTGCCCAGCTTGAAATGCGGATATATGTTTGTTGCAATTTTTCTCCATGAAAATGTTCTACACGACATTGACAAATTGAGTTCATGCACCAGACAAATTACCAGTCTAATGCATGAACTTCTTATACACTCATGGCTGATTCCTGTTTTCAGCCGGGACGATATATTAAGTGTAAACAATATTATGTTTGGCCACATTCTCGATCAGTACTGTTCGATTGACATTAGCGTTGTCTACATGGCAGTTATCTCTAGAGGTGAGCGGGCCGATCGAAACTGGACTAAAACCCGGACCCAAACCCGAATCAATGTTATTTGTTTGCCAGGTCGAGTTTCATTTTAGTTTTTTTCCGCATCGGGTCGGGTTTGAAGACTTCAACTAATAAAACCCGACCCGACCTGAAAAAAAATTTCGAAGTTAAGGAAAGTATGAGGCAAAAACACCCTCTGAACTGTTATAAACTGTTATAAAAATCAACAAAAAATTTTCGAAGAGTTTATAACCTTTCAAAGAGTGTTTGTGCCTCATAAATTTCTTTACTTCCAAGTGCCCACCCATTTTTTATTTCAAATAACGTCTTTTTAGGCCTGGATACATCATTGCGAGAATAAGCAGCTACCCTAAAATCAATATTTTCTAGCTACGGTTCTACAATGTAAGTTATAGCTCAAAGTTTGTGGCTAAATTTCCATGAATATAAAGAGAACGTTGTAAAAATGTGAACTGTCAAATTTGCGATGTTTTTTTTAGAACAGAATTCTGTGTACATAACAAATCATTCAAATTTTTAGCTGAGAGACACACGAGTAACAGATGAATCAGAATTCAAAAAGCTTGAGTGTGAATGTAGAAAGTAGGTCTGAAAAATCATCGCATTTCAAGATCATTTGCGATGTTATTTGTACCTTCATATTTAAGCTTTTCGAATTCTGAATCATCTATTATTTGCAAAAGAATCATCCTCTCACAGTACATGAGCTGTAATTTTGAATAATTTGTTATTTACGCAGAAATCAGAAAACATCGAAAATTTGACAGTTCACATTTCTCTGACGTACTCTTAAGAGCACGTCGCAAAAACGTGAACTGTCAAATTTGCGATGTTTTTTTTAGAATAGAATCTTGCGTAAATCACAAATTATTCATAATTGTAGCTCATGTACTGGGAGAAGATGACTATTACGCATATAATAGATTAACCAGAATTCAAAAAGTTTAAGTATGAAGGTACAAGTTTGCTCTGAAAAATTATCGCAAATGAACTTGGAATGCGATGATTTTTTAAAGGAACTTTCGACCTTCATACTCAAACTTCTTGAATTCTGATTCATGTATTATTCGTGTATTATTCCTCTTACAGTATACATGAGATATAAATTTGAATAATTTATTACTCACGCAGGATTCTATTCTAAAAAAAACATCACAAATTTGACAGTTCAAAATTTTGCAACGTGCTCTTAAGAGCGTGTCAGATATTTTGACAGTTCTATGTTTTGCGATGTTTTTTCATTGCATATTTCTAAGACAATGATCATCAATTTTAAATTCCAAAACATCTACTGTTTGCATAACACATCCCTTTATAGATTCTCGGCGAATGCGATGTTTTTTCAGATCAAATTTCGACACTAAGACTCAATAATTATATATTCTGATTCAGAGAATCTATAAAGGGATGTGCTATGGAAACAGTAGATGTTTCGGAATTTAAAACTGATGATCACTGCCTTAGAAATATGCAATGAAAAAACATCGCAAAACATAGAACTGTCAAAATATCTGACACGCTCTTAAAGCCAAAAAACCAAATGTTTGGTCAAAGCCGGTGTTCGGTATTGGACTTCTCCAGTATTAATACTGGTATTGCATTCCCTGATTTTTAATATGGCTGATAGAAAAACATTTTCCGCGCCCTGCGGTGTATCTAGACTTAGTGGGATCCCTTTAAACGAATCGAAAACGTTCCTTCGTACGGGTCGAAAATCAGTTCAACGATAACTTACCAGATGGATTGGCGTGTAACGAATTCTTAATGGCATTCGTCACCAGAATGACTTCCGGAAAGAGTTCGTAACACGCCCTATTGTGTATATCATCCACACTTTGTATGGCTATGGAACCGAATTCATTGAACATCGCAAAGTACACCGCATGCAGCAATTCCAACAGAAACTGTGACGACATTGGAATCCTGCACAATGGCTTAGGTGCAATGGCATTGTTCGGATCGCTGCCGTACGACGATCTATGAGCGTGTCCTAATTTCGAAAATCCTTGATTAGCTAGTTGTGATGATATGCGGCACAGATGCGCCAGTGCTGCTTTGGGAATCAAACTCAATTGTTGATTGTAGACGAACATGAGTGCAGTGACCACTTTTAAGCGATTTTGTGCATTTATTGATTCAACTTGTTGCAGTGGACCCCAATTCACGTCCTTGTTACTGTTCTCCTCCCAGCGACGCAAATCACTTGCATGTAGACTTTTCTCTTCGTGATAAATCGAAGCTTGGGCTAATACTGGCATTCGAAACGAAACGGTTTTGGCTTGTCCATCGTCATTAGTAATTTCAATGTTGTAAACACTAATTAAAAGTGTCTCGACGCTACGACAACTTTTCTTATCACCTTGCGCGACCGAATTAAGATAAATGTAAATTAAAGTTGGCACAAATTGCAATGTAAATTTCCGTAGAACTGTTTCAGATGATCGATAAAAGCTGTAGAACTGATTACAGATTGAGTGCAGTAGCTGAAAAGGCATTTTTTTTCATCAAATCATTTCGTTTCTACAGTCAAGGTATCTCAAATTTGTGCAACCATTTATTTCAGCGTTGAACAAATTCGAAATGTCTCGACTGTGTGTAATTGCGATTCTTACATCTGGATACTTGAGTCGTTCATTTAAAATTGTAAACAAAGCGTGTGCAATTTCATGGTTGTGTTCATGTTGTGAAGCAAACGAACGAATTTCGAACGGTTGAAGCGATGCATAGTCTGATAACCAATCGGAAACAATTGATTCAGCCATAATTTCCGATTCAACTGCAAAAAATAATGTTTTCAAATAGTTTATCGAATTATTCGTCATCCACTAAGTTTATCATTTTTCTTGGTAAAGATATTTTAAACTAAAAATTTTGATGACATAATTTGAAACGACCGAATGGTTACTTTTGTTCATAAAAATGATTATTTCTGCGAAATATCGACGAAGAAAGGGGCTGTTCATAAATGACGTCACGCTTGCTATAAAATTCACAAACTTCATAACTCCAAACTGGTCAGACATTTTGTTTATAGTACTCCGGCTACCCCCCCCCCCCCCAAACACACCCCCTGTTTGGGGGGTAGCCAGAGTCCTATAAACAAAATTTGCTGTACTGCAGGAGTTATGACCTTTTTATGGATGCTAATTTTTTATAGCAAGCGTGACGTCATTTGTGAATGGGCCCAAACATATGCAACGGACCCGTATGTATCAGGATAGATGTGGCAAACAGAGTTGATGTTACGAAAAGACTCGAACGTAGTTAAGTAATCATTGCCTTTCGTCCACATTAAATTGTATTGGAAATTGCCGAGAGGGCAATATTGAAAAACCCATCCGAACCAACGGTGTAAAAAAAACCCTTCCGAAAGCACAAGGTTAACCCCCAAATAGACAAAAATGTTCACCTTAATTTGCTCTACAACAAACAAAAACAAATTTTTGGGCTAGGGTCGGCCTTAAAGTAGAGGCCTCGGACACATACCTCCATAGACAAAAATGTTTCCCTCAATTTGCTCTGCAACATAGAAAAAAATGTGTTTTAGTTAGGCCTGACCAACCTTAGGACCGACCTGAGCCCACTTGAGCCCTAAGCATAGGCACCAGGCCTAAATTTGTTTTTGAATATAATTCGGTACTCGTTTTCCTCTCAAATAGAAAAAGAATCAACACAATCAGTTATAGGAACGGAAAAGTGAAAACCGACGAGTTTCTGATTTGTATGGTAAATTCGTACGATAAATCAGAAACTTGTCGGTTTCCACTTTTCCGTTCCTGTAGGATTCATCCAATTTATGTAAACAAACATGTTGGGCCCTTGTAGAAACTCAGTTTTAGGGTCCTGGCTAAGTCCAAAGTCTTTTATAACATGTGAGACATTCCTAGATCTTTCGATTAAAACAAATTTAGAAAATTGAAAAAAATTTACTTGAGTTATATGTACAGCAGAGATTCGTTTTTAGTGCCCCAGCTAAGTCCAAGGACTCGAATCAAAAAAAGTTTCTTCCATTAATTGTCGGCTATGACCAGATTTTTCAAACAAAAAAATATTTATGCAAATCTGAAATAGTACATTACATCACAAGGAGCTAAAACGGTGCATTTAGACCCAGGTGGTGAAAAGGTCAAATCCGAGGGTGGAGCGCAGCGGAGCCAGAGGAGGACCTTTTGACTACCGTGGCCTAAATCAGCACCGTTTTAGCTCCGTGTGTTGTATACTATTTTTCGCGCAAACGGACAAAAAGTCAGATTTCGAACAAAACACTCAACAAACTTAAGTTCAAATTTCATATCATGACCACAGTAAGCATACGATTCAACTGTGTTACCTTTAATGGTTTTCATAAGATTCGTTGTTTACTTCTGTCGAAATTGTTTTTATTGAATTTTTTTTAATTCGCGTGTGATTCTTAGAATTGAGTGGATAATAATATCGAAACACACCTATTTTCCTAGTCCGCGCGTACCATTAAAAGTGAGACTAAAATGAATTTTTATTTTATATTATCTCGAACAAAATTAAATCTTATTTTGTTTATGTTTGAGGTGGGTAAAAATGACATACTGGACTGGAATAAAAACGACAGGTGGGTCAAAAACGACATTTCAGAAAGGACAGTAAATGACATTCAAATGTCACTCGAAACAGATTACTTTAGGATCTAAATTCGGTGAGAAAACCTGAGGTTTTTTGTCTGTCTGCGCGAAAAGATTTTTTTTTATTAAAAATAGTTGTTCGGTGTCGAACGCCCACGGAGACTACCGTTTGGGCCTATTGTGCTTACTATTATATGTTTGTTGCTTAGCTGAACCTTCCCGTACTAACGATGTTGTTTAAGATGTCCTTTGGACGGAAGTTCTTAATCACCTTGTAATTGATTAAGTAGCTCCCTAGGAACTTCTTTTTGTGATAAAAGCCCGGCAGTTACATAGGAAGTGTTCGGCCGTGTCTGTGTTATTGCCACACAAATCGCGGCCTGTATCCGCACGCTTGCCTGGAGTGACCTGTAACTACTTCAGTAAATAATTTCAGTCTAGTTCTACTTGAGTTAATTAAGTATTTAGAGTTTTTCTCTAATACAATTCTTTGCTTGCCTGCCCAGTGTTTTATAAACACCTCTGTTCTTGTTTTGTTTATTTTTTGTTTGTAAATATTGTAGGTATACCCATTATAGGTTCTGGTCCTATAGGTGTGTACCGAGCTGTCGATCTTGCCAATACATCTGCCTTGTCATTCCCTGACACGTGAGCGTGACTTAGTACCCATAATAGATCAACCCTATTCTGTTCTGCTAGCTTTTTGAGGGATTCCCATGCTTCGAGAGCCAGAGCTGAGGTGAATTTAAAAGAACACAATGCCTTCAGAGCTTCTTGGCTGTCTGAGCAAATGAATATTATTTCATTAGATCTATTCTGTTCTACATACTCGAGTTAGCCTGACAGTGCCCTGACAGTGACTCTGATTTCATGACAATGTAAATTTTGTAAAAACTAACATTAAACTAAGGAACAAGTTTGAATTAACCCGGTGAATTAGTTTGAAGACAACAGGTGAAAGTATTGAGACACAGATGGCGACTTGTGACTTGACGGCGTGTCGTTGAGTTGAACGAACGCCGCGCCAGCTAATATTCTGTCGAAAGGAGTAAGTTCTGCCTTTCGTATTTTGGACTTCGAGAAATGAAGTATTTTTGGTTTGACTTCGAGTAGTGAAGTAGTTTTGATTTTCGGGTCTGAACAAATGACCAAAGTGTAACGTTGTAGTAATCTTATTTGAAGAGTAAAAATTAAATCGTGCAAGATGCTCGTGGTTAACGAGGTAAGAAGTTTGGTTTTGTTCGGTATTTTGAACATTTTTAAGAAGCAAACAAAAGCTTGCAGGGTGCGATTTAAATTTTGATGTGTAACGCTTTAGAAGCCAAGCTCTATTAGTTTTTGGAATTTGATTCGCTTTGGTAAAACAAAAAGGATTGCATAAAACAAAGCTGTGTCTCACAACGTGTCTTTCACCCAACGTAAATTATTCAGGTTAGTAGTTTAAGGGGCAGCGCTATTAGTTTTAAGTTTTTCAATCCACATGATGGTTGTATTTTATGAATAAAGTGTTAATTGTGTGTTTAATTTGATTAAATGAATTTTGATTTTCCATAAGAAGAAGAATTTGTATTAGCGGTGTAGAGAATCGTTACAAATGCCATAGAAAATTTTTCGATTAATGGAAAAAAAAGTTTTTTGAAATCGATCAGGTTTTACTCGAGTTATCGTGTCGAATTGTTACAAACGTCGTGGTAAACGCAGAAGACGCCTGTTCGAAGAAATTCGTATCTTCGTTCCGATCTAAAAAAGCGGGATAGAGGGACAAACGCCAGCCCCTGCAAAGAGGGGTCAAGGGGGAAATATCACTTCTTACAGGGTCTAAGACGCTGCGCCTCATGCACGTAAGGCCACCAACTTTGCCCATGTTTATTGGACCTAGAGCTCATTGGCGAACGTCGTTGTCAAAATCACTTTTGTTGTTTCTTCATTACGGAAAGTAAAGAAACGACAAAATCTATTAGATGTAACGAATAGTATATTGTTATGACGTCCACTTTTTAGGGGGTGTTGCGAAAGCGGACAAAATGGGATCCGGGGGAGGGGAGGGGAATACATTTTGGACGTCCACGTTTTTTGTTTTTCACTGTAATGGACTGAAGAAAAAATTCTTTGAAAATTTCAAATAAAGTAGCAGTTTCGTTATTTTCAAAATATTTCGTAATTGCGAGAGTAGTCGGCAAATGCCAACCGGCCGTCAAATATGTTTTCATCTATTGTTTTGCTATCAAAGTGTAGATGAGCAGATGAGTGTTAATTTACTTGTTGTCTAGAGACGGATGTAAACGTTAACGAAACAGAAGACGCTAAGTGACATCTTCAAGATGATATAAACTTAGAAGGTGTAGAGATCTCAGATGAAACTTTTGCTATGAGCAACATTGTAATATCCGTTCAGACTTCTCTGAACTGTGAGTGGAAAAGCCTATTTTCGTGATACAATTTCACCAATTCCACGAAGAATTCACGCAAAAATAGGGGGATGGGGTAATGGCTAAACGGACAATGCGGGACAGGAGGGGGGAAGGGTGGAAAAAGTCACTAAAAATGCCAAGGATGTTCCCGAAAGACTTAGGAAAAAAATGCGACTCGTTCGTGCTTGTATGAACAGTAGACCTTCTCATTTCAGATTGATTTTTTTTTGGATTGTGTTCTGGTAGATAATCGAGACTAGATGAACGTTTACGAAAATCGTTTTTCGAAAAAATGGGATCTAGGTAACGCGGATGACTTTTATTCGTCTATTTCAATGCGTTACTTAGAAAGAGACAGATATAGTTGATCTCTTTCTAATCAACGCTTTAAAATAGAAGGGCAAAAATCCCATTTTTCGAAAAATGATCTTCGTAAACGTTGATCTAGGCTCGACTATCTACCAGCAAAACAACTCCTAGCCACAAGTCAAAAAAAAGAAATCAGTCTAAATTGAGATGGGCTGTTCAGAACAGCATTTATTATTAACGTTTTTACGGTATAAAAATATGAACGATTTAGCGTAGTGGTATCGTCTGGGTCCTTTAACCAGTAGGTCAGTGGCTTGAATCCGGATTGTGTCAATCGAATTTTTATTTCAGGAAATTTTGCTCTTATGTGTATATTCCCGGACAGTGGCTGTAACTGGAATGGGGGATGGGGCTCAGAAATGACAAACTTCCGAAACAAAAAACGACTTAGAAAACTCAACGCATCGAGAGCGTACATGACACAATGTACTATTACTGTCTCGCTGGAACATTTCTTGTTGAGGCATGTGGTAAGGTTTTATTTCGAGCCGAGCCACACATCGAAACAAGAAATTTCCCGGCGATACAGTGCTGTATTTTGCTGTCTTGCGGCCAGAAAATACAAAAAAACTGACTTTGACCGATCCGGGAATGTTGTATTTTTTGGCCACAAGGCAACGAAATTAGTTTTTGTCGTTTCTTCGTAATTGGTCCATTTATTTTGTCATTTCTTCATATTTCGTTAAAATATTTCGTTGTTTCTTCACATTTGGTTGATTTTATGGTCGTTTTTTCGCTCCTGGTCGATTTCCAAAATTTTCCAAAAAACGAACAAACGACCACAAAAATCAACTATATGTGAAGAAATGACAAAAAAAGCCAACCAAATGCGAAGAAATTAGAAAAAAATTTTCGTCGGACTTTTTTTTTCGCTGATATTCCCCAGCTATAAAATGGTTGTGGTTGTCTTTTGCTCCTCTAATCGTAAATACACTTTTCAAAACTGTCTTGCGCAAGTAAAAACAACATATCAAACATGTAGGTCTGTGCTTCGGAAATGTATAAAAGTGACCTTGGGGGCGTTCACAATTTATCGAAAGTTTAAATTACATGATATGAGTTGTCTGACAGCACCAACAAATAGTGTCTATGGCTACAATCGGTTGAGATCGAACAAAATGGAAATAAATAAGGAAGAAAGAGGAAAGTGTTATGATAAAGTGACATTGTAAATGTCGTTTTTGGAAATTTTATTTGAAAAGTTTACTTAATGATAAAATTTGAATATTTTATGGTAATGTCTTTCAAGTGGGCAAACATTAGTTTCATAGTTTTCTAGATCTCCTTTCACTTTGTTCCAAATTCTCTTTTCAGTCTTTTCTCGACTGTTTCTTTGCAGTTTTTTTTCTATTTATTTAGAATGAATTCAAAAGGAAATATGGGCAAACGGTAACTCATACATTGTCGCTACCATGTCACCTGCGTTGTCTCATGTTAATATAATTCACATTGAAAGAGTGAAAGAGATGAAATTCGTACTCAGGTTACGGTACCGATGGAATTAGCCATTTGAGAAAGAACTATCTACCGGGTGATTTGACACCAGGCTGCTGCTGTCATCTGCAGCCTCCCTTCCCACGAACATTGTTCAAGAACACAGCCTAATACAAAGATGAAACTTAGTGCATTGTAAAACATTCGTCAATGCCATCACAGTGATATGCTTCAATCTTTGCACCAGGCTGACTATTTGTTTGAACTACCTATAACAAAGTACACATCCTGATGCCCAATTGACAAGTATTTTTCAATAAAGTACTCGCTATTGGCTCCGGGGAATGAATCACTTTTTGACTCTAGACTTCAAGGTCAAAGAACACCTCTCCCACTTGTTGCGACTTTCTGAAGGGTGCGCACTTCGGATTCAAGATCCAGTAGGTTCATGCTTAAGAGGAAAGACCAATCTATTGCATGAACGAGCTATAATTACTGGATGTTTCGGAGATTTTCAAAAAAAAAAATTCTAACAAATTACTCCGGTTGGAACCCTATCAAACTTTCCGTCCAACCATTCAATTAGCATTGATTTGCTTATGAATTTTTGATTTCTTTATGACGCTGCATTGCAAATACATCACCTTTTGAATTGTTGATGAAGATGCGATGACTCACAAATCTTACAAAAATAATAATTGTAAACTCAAATACGAATGAAGTAATTGGAAATACGTCCCGCCCTGATAACGAGTTTTAAGATCAAAATTGACAAGAACCACAACAATTTTTGATAAGATGAAACTAAGAACGAAACAGAGATAAAGACACAAAACTTATCGACAAAATTGAAGATTTGTTAAAATCGTCACACAAATACCAGCAAACGTCCAATAGAAGAATCTTTTCACAATTCATCAAGAACGTACAATTAAATCCAATTACAATGCACCAAGTTAAGGTTGAAATAATGATTTTGCAAAACATTAAAGGAAAACAGTTTGTAGGTCACATCACTACGACGCGAAACTAACAGAAAATACACTTGCAATAGGATTGTCTTTAGTTCCTCATTTTTTCCATGTCTGAAACTCTTCACGGCAAAAGTTCTCACCTTTTTTTTTTAATAAATTTCAATTCTTTTTACACATTTTGCAAATTTTTTGAGCTCATAGCAAATTTATTTCAAGACTGACAAATGACAGTTAAAAATTGGCATATTTGACGAACAACCCGAGTTTAACGAACGAGAAAAGGGTTTCTTGATGCTACGAAGCGGCACGATGAGCGGTAAAATCAAAAAAGAATTCAATAAAAAATGTATAGGAATTTTTTGTGAGGTGTTATGAGGGATGTGGCGGACGACGTGAAACAGGCGCGCCGACTGTAGTTTGGGTCGTGGGGGGAAGCCACAGGTCTTTTGTAAACCCCCCCCCCCCCCACACAAACACTTTCATTTCATCAGAAATCAAGCATACATCTAATTTTTCATTGCAAATGTTAGGATCGGAGTGGCTCAGGCCAGACCTGTGATCTGAAATCTGTTGACCTGAAGCTTTCAGGTCAGGTTCAGGTGGATTTTTTGTCAACCTGAAACTGACCTGAATAAAACAGGTCAACCTGAATAAGGACTTCAGGTCGGAGGTCAACTTCAGGTTTGTTTTATTCAACTTATACTTCGGCAATCAAGTCGAAAAACATCAACCTGAACCTGTACCTGATCTGGAGAAATCAGGTTGATCTGATGACATTTTTCCCGGTCCAGGTCGACCTGACCTGTTCCGATCCAAATGTGTTACGCCGTGTTACATTTCGTGAAATAAATTCATCAAATTATCAATTGGCTGTTTCGAAAAACAAAAAGGGAGAAACTAGCAGTGTGTCCTTTCAAACAGAAACAAGGTAGAAGAAAAACTTGTCTCGAAAATACAAAAGAAACTTAGAAATTGATGACAGTGGGCATGCCTCCCATGATTCAAGTTCGAAGATGAGCAAAATCGATGAAGTGGTTCCGGAGATATGGTCGAGGAAGTGACCAAAAACATGGTTTTTCGAGGGTCGGTGAAACTTTTTCGCAAAT
>CM055404.1:146779007-146797614 GCA_029228625.1 Pseudolycoriella hygida
AAAAACTGTTTTCGTATATAGCCAAGAAATTCAATTTCGTCCATTCCATTGGTCCCAGTGCCCAGACCCCTGACCCGATTCCCACAAAAATCTTTCCCCAGTTTTGTGACATCAAATGCTTTCATTTGACACCAAAATGAGGAATTTCCGTGCTGATGTTGCTGAGACATTTGCGAAAAAGCTTCACCGACCTTCGAAAAACCATGTTTTTGGTCACTTCCTCGACCATATCTCCGGAACCACTTGATCGATTTTGCTATTCTTCGAAATTGAATCATGGGAGGCATGTACCTTTCAGGGAAAAAAAAGTTTGGGCTGATCGGTTGAGCCGTTTGGAAAAAAAGTGGAGACGGACAGACGGACATTTTTTTATTGCTGATTCGTCATCTCTAGACGATAATAGATGCAGCTCCCCTCCTTCCACCTCGATCTACCCCATGTTACAATAAAATTGTTTGTAGTAAACGTATAGGACCTCTTGTACTTTGTACGGGTCCAATAAACGAATCTAATCTAATCTATCACCCAGGGAATTATCACCCAGCAAGTTTAAAGCGAAAATTTGTACAAGGAAATGCTTTTTTGTATAAGGAAAACGCTCCCATCCCGAGTTATAATTCCTGGGCGAAAATTCCCCGGATGATAATTCCCATTTCTGTGGGTGATATCCCGGGCTTCCTTCGTGGTTGGTTTAGTTGGCGTTGCATTTTTTTTGTACAGTTGAATGGAATTTTCAGAAAAGCAACGGGCCGAGGCCTTCATTAATAAAAAAAAAATTATCCCATTTTTTATTGAACACTTGTCTGCGGAGGGTTGTTCACCTAAAAAATTTCGCCTGCGGTGCTATAATCATCCCATTTTCTAGTGAACATCTTTTCTACGAAGGGTCATTTGCCTCAGAATTTCGCCTGCGGCGCTAGTAGCATTACTTATTAATTCTATGTGAGACGACGTTATTGCACTTACGATTTTATATCCCCCCCCCCATCCCCACACTGTTTAACTCTTGAACATGGGCAAAAACCTCTAGCTTATGCCACAGAAATCAATGTTTCGGGCCGGTCCAGAGCATCGCCCGACGGGCCGTCTGGTAGCCAGTTCGGCCCTGGTTACGCCCCGTAACGTACTGTAACTTACATCGGTAATTGGGCACTTGTATTGCGATCAAATCAAATGCCGAATGTAAATTTGTTGCAGAATGTGGCCGTTAATTTGAAAATGTATATTTTCGGCCGAAGCGTTTTTCTTTGCATTTCCGCCGAAAAAAATATTTTTTTAGTGTTAACTAATGATGAGCTTTGAAACACCTTGGCATTGTCTATTGGATTATCGAGCCGAACTAGCTACTTTTGGGGAGCAATGTAACGTACTAATAAAACGGTATCTTCCATTACTCACATAATAAATTCAAGGCGAATGACAAAGTACTGAAGCGTAAGAAATGTTTTTGTTCACAATTGTTTCTATGCATTGACATATGTAAGTGGATTTTCAGATCTTAAGTTGCACAAGATTAATTTTGAGTTGCACAAGATTCTTGTGTACATTTTATTACGGTGTGCAAATAGTCTATTCACTTTCATTTTCACCAGAGCTAATGTTTCCTTCTACAAACTGGTGCAAAAAGGGTTAATGATCCGTTCTCGTGCAAAAAAGGTTAAATTTCCTTCTACATATGTCACGATAACCGAGGTGAATAACAAAACTAGGGAATTTTGCCTTTTACGAAACGTCACGTTTACATGAGCATCATCATCATCATCTTTATAGACCGTTTATACCTTTCGGTGTGAGGTCTTTACGCCCAGTGATCATGGATCACTCTCCTATTATGTGCCTAGGAGATGGTTTGTTCGCCCAGAGAAAAGTCCTCCAACTTCTAAATCTGATTTAATTGAACCCATAAACCTTCTCCTTGGCCAACCCCTAAGGCGCATACCCTGGACATTCAATATCCTCTTTGGCAGCCTGTTACTGCCCATCCTCTGAACGTGCCCGTACCATCGCAGACGACGAACCCTTTCTGCCTCTTCCACTGACGTAACGCCTAAATTTACCTGACATCGTCGTTCCTGATATGATTGTCCCACTGTTCCCTCTGATTCACCTTCGCTATTCTCCTAAGAACTCTCCTAAGAAGATTTCGTTTGTGACATAATGGATCTGCTAAGTCAAATTTCATTTTTCTTATAATTCGCTAACATTCCCATTTCCTACTGATTCTTAATCGCGTTCTGTTACTTATTTTATAGTTTTTCATAAGTTCCCTTATGATTGGAAAGAGTATGTAGCGAATCAGTCTCAATCTTTCAGTTTACAGTTGAACGAGTTGAACTCGTTGAGCTTTTGTTGAACGAGCTGAACTTAAAAGATCAATTTGTGAAAGTCTTTTTTGTGGAAATATACCATGAAACAGTCTTCCCTACACAATGTCCAGAGCTTTTGATACCTTCCTTAGATTAATTTTTAAGCCTTCTTATGGCATCTATTCTGAACTCAGGCTAGGAGAATAGTTCCTCCACAAAAAAACTTAGTTGAGAGTTTGCTGGGGCACCTGTTTTACAGCAGCTTGCTTTTCGTTCAGTGGCCGCATTTTTGACAATTGTTACATTTCTGAGCTGACAGTACTGACAGCGAAAAAAAATATTTTTCACAATATCGGTCGTGTGTTTTTTTGTTACAAATCGGTTCAAATGGCCGCTATAATTCGCCTACAAAACTCGCCATTATCACGATGCATTCTAGCAAATGCAAGCAAAAATCTTCGTTTCATCTCAACGTCGCGTAAGAACGAAGATACAGCGACCATTACTCCCACCGCTGCGAAAAAGGAGACAAATGTTGATGAGAAAGACAGGAACTGGATGAGCTATGGCTTCAGCTACAAAGATAAGACTGAAGATCGAAATGCGGCAAGGTCGTCATTCTTCTTTTCCGTTACGGTGTGTCTCGTATGGGGTTCATTCGTCTGGTCATACTTGCCGGATCCCAAAATGCGTTCCTGGGCCCAGCGGCAAGGGTATTTGACACTGAGAGAGCGTGAAGCAGCTGGACTGGAACCGATTAGTCGCGATTATATCGATCCAAGTCTCATAACGTTGCCGTCTGATGAGGAGCTCGGTGATACTGAAATTATTATCTAAAAACAGTTGGCTAAATTGTATGGCGATGCTTTAATAAAAGTAAAAACAAAAGTTTCGGGTTATGTAACATCAATTTTTGATATTATGAACACCGACAGTGTAAATACATACAACATCCAAATGAAATAAATGATCGTTTGATCGATCAATAGGATTAATTCTTGTGTTTATTGAATTATTCAGGAGGTCGTGGTGTCTGAAACGTAAGAACTTTTTGGATTTTGTTGTATGTAGGTACAGCCGATGAAGATCCTTTGAAAGCTTTAAACTGTGCATGAGCCAGCATTCGAGAGTTCTATGGTCGTATTTGAAGCCCTCCTATACACCGATTCGCAAGACATAATTTTGTTTTTGGCGTCAGCTTACTTCGTTGAACTATAGAACAGAATACAGACTGTTGACCTAGAGGTGACTTGTTCAGTCTCTTGAGTGACATCTATACATAACATAATTTCTATTCTGGAACTCATGTAGACAGTTGGATGTTTTAATGTAATGACATAAAGACATAGTCAGTTCATACATGCTCTTGGTGTGCCCATTTTAAGATCAATTATTCTGGCAGAAAATTCAAATCTCACTGAGACCATCAGAAGACCATCGAGCGAGACAGCCAATCTTACTGAAATTTTTACTGAACGTCAGTCTCGGCCTCAAATGAAAAATTTCATAGGCCGCTTTTCCAGGAAAACCCTTCAAAAGTCGTGGCATGTGGAAAAGTGGTCAATTTTGTGGGTTTTTCAATAGTTAGAGAGTTGGTTTCTTCGGGAGAGTTTAAGAGTTTGGTCAGGAGAATTTTTTTGGGTCTTAAGAAAACATCTGCCAGCAGTCAAACCGGCGCCATCTTTTATTAAGCAATAAATTAGGTTTTTTTTGGTTTTCGAATTTTAGCTCCGGAATGATAATACTTAAAGTTATAGAATTTGTTGCGATCTTAAGAAAATTGCTGCCAACTGTCAACTTGCTATATTCTGAATTAGAATACCTAGACACGAAGTGTTCCGAAGGCAGCCGAAGGTGCCACGAAATGTTCCAACGGTAGCCGAAGGTAACACGAAGTGTTCCAGCGGTAGCCGAAGGTGACACGAAGTGTTCCAGCGGTAGCCGAAGGTGACACGAAGTGTTCCAGCGGTAGCCGAGGCTGACACGAAATGTTCCAACGGTAGCCGAAGATGACACGAAGTGTTCAAATGGTAGCCGAAGATGACACGAAGTGTTCCAGCGGTAGCCGAAGGTGACACGAAGTGTTCCAGCTGTAGCCGAAGGTTAAACGAAATGTTCCAGCGGTAGCCGAAGGTGACACGAAGTGCTCCAGCGGTAGCCGAAGGTGACACGAAGTGCTCCAGCGGTAGCCGAAGGTGACACGAAGTGTTCCAGCTGTAGCCGAAGGTTACACAAAATGTTCCAGCGGTAGCCGAAGGTGACACGAAGTGCTCCAGCGGTAGCCGAAGGTGACACGAAGTGCTCCAGCGGTAGCCGATGCTGACACCAAATGTTCCAACGGTAGCCGAAGATGACACGAAGTTTTCAAATGGTAGCCGAAGATGACACGAAGTGTTCCCAAGGTAGCCGAAGGTGACACGAAGTGTTCCAACGGTAGCCGAAGGTGGCACGAAGTGTTCCGAAGATAGCCGAGGGTGACGCGAAGTGTTCTCAAGGTAGCCGAAGGTGACACGAAGTGTTCCTAAGCGGAAGGTGACAAAAAGTGTTTCGAAGGTAATCGAAGGAGACAACTCAGTGGTGAAGATTTTTTTCAAAGAAAAATGTTTTGGAGAAAATTTTTCACATGACGACAACGAAATAATTTTTCAACACTTTGAGTTTTCACACGCAAAAATTTAAATTTACGCAAAGCTATCTAATTTACAAGTTTAATTTTTGTAGCCGGGAAACTGAAAGTGAAAAATTATTTCGTTGTTGTGTCTTTTCCATTTGTGACTCAATTTTTTGAACACAACATTATTTTGTGTTAAAAAAAGTGATGCGAATGAAAGATATTAACTTCAGAAAATCACGAAAATTGAATTAGTGAAAATCGGTTGAGTAATTCGTACTGAGGGGCCCTTAGGATGGCCCCAATTCAAGTCACGCGAGAAATGTCGTTATTTATTGGTTTTTCGTGAATATTCCTTTAACGTTGAGGTTTTCTGTGCAGTGTTGCAGAGAAAAAAGAGGCGAACTTTTTTGTCGATAGAAGTATGTGTCCGATGCCTCTCGGCGTGTACTTCGTCGTTTGGTTTGGTTTATTAGACCGAGATACACATAAGAATAAGCATTTACCACCACGTTTGTTACATTGCGAGTCCACATCTGTCAGTAAGGGAAAAACTTTTTTTGCTGCCTAGAGATGCGAAAAAAACGATGTCCTTCACCAATTTTCAAAAACTCTTCTCTTTTCTGAAAGATAGTCAAACAAGTGAGTTCAAGTTTGAAGATGAGCAAAGTCGGTAGAATAGTTCCGGAGATATGGTCGAAAGAGTGCCCAACAACGTAGCTTTTGGAGGCTCTGGGAAACTTCTTCGCAAATATTTCGGCAAATACAGTACGGAAATTGTTGGAAAAATGTTCCAATCCTTGGGATTTAGACACTTCTTGAATCGGGAGGGATGACTCACATCTCTCAAACTATGCCGGTTAAAAAGTTGCTCCCGAAAGCAAAGTTGTAGAGCATAAAATTCTACAGAATACGTTTTTCAGGGTTTTAAGGAAAAATGTTTTAATCCCGTGATTTAGTCACTTCTACAATTGGTAGAGATGACTCATATCTCTGCATCTATGGCTGGTGAGAATTGAATTTTAGAGAGAAAGGTTTCAAGGTTTCTAGGAGAAACTACGTTGATCCTCTTTGTACCATTGTGCAGAGGAGAACATTTCGGTCATCAAAATCAATGGTCTAAGACGTACTTCGGTAGGGCCTCTGACATTACCTTGGGCGATTTCTATGGGCCTTTCAAATGAAACTGGAAACCTTTCAATGAAAGGTATATTTAGATACGTTGGAGTCTTTTTGCCGCATATATTCTGTTTGCCACATCTATTCTGATACGTATAGGTCTTTTTTAGTTTTAACTTAAATTTTATATAAGGAATTTTTTAACGTTAAATCAAAAAATTAAAAAAACGTAAGACAATGAAAAAATTGGAAAAAAGTTTTCGAGAAAAATTTTTTTGGAGAAAATTTTTTCGGAGAAAAATTTTTTTCGAGAAAAATTTTTTTGGGAAAATTTTTTTTGGGAAATTTTTTTTTGAGAAATTTTTTTTTTGACAAAATGTTTTTTGGAGAAATACTTTCTTCTGAGAAAATTTTTTTCGGAGACAATTTTTTTCGGAGACAATTTTTTTTCGAAGACAATTTTTTTCGGAGAAAATTTTTTTCTATCACAACAAAAACCTCTTTAAAGGTAGAGTGTGACGCAGTTCGTAAGTCCGCTTCCAAAATTATTGATATCGCTTGAGGTGACGTTATCGCTGATAATACGCAGAAGTTTGTTTGAATGGAACCTTGTGTTCGAGGTTTTGATTTCCTGTAAAAACTACAGCGCTGTTTTCAAAACACAATTACATTGTGTTAAAAAAATTGCGTCACAAATGCCGGACCCAACGAAATAATGTACAGGAGAAGAATCGTAAGATTGTGCAACGTTTCGTTTTAACTCGTTTCACCGAAAAACCAAGTTTTGCATGCACAGAATGCAAGCGAATACGTGAAAAAAGAGATAAAAGAGAAATAAGAAAGATGCACAAGCTTGTGATTCTCTTACTGTACTTTCCATTCAGTTTTCGAGCTGCAAAAATTTGACTTTTGTTTCTTATTGCGTAGATTGTTTAAGGTAAATTTAAATTTTTGCTGAAAGTGGGTCTGGTGGGTCCGGCATTTGTGACGCAATTTTTTTAACACAACGCAATTTAGTTTTAAAAAAAGCGCAGTAGTTTTTACAGGAAATCAAAACTTCTGCGTATTATCAGCGATAGCGTCACCTCAAGCGATATTATTTATTTTGGAAGTGGACTTACGGACTGCGTCACACCCTGCCTTTAAAGAGGTTTTTTTTGTGATATCAGTCGTTTTGGAAGTTTTCAGTTGTTGAAAAAATTTCTATTTTTTGAAAACATTTTTCTCCGAAAAAAATTTTTCTCAGAAAAAAAATTTTCTTAGAAAAAATTTCTCCGAAACAAGTGTCTTCGTAAAACGGTCTCCGACAAATTTTTCGGCAGACAAAATGTTTTCTCAGAAAAAAAGTGTTTTCATCTCCAAAAACATTTTCTCAGCACAAAAAATTGTTTTCTTCGAAAAATGGTTCTCCAAAAAAAAAAATTTTCTCCAAAAAATTTTTCCTTAAAAAGTTTTCTCCGAAAAAACGTGAGACAGTGAAAAAATGTTGGAATAAAATTTTATACAAATGGCATAAAAAAAACTTTACTTTCACCAATTTTTATAGAAATGACTGAAATTTAGAACCAGCTTTGATGTAGTACAAAATTGTAGTCTTATTTGCCACCATATGGTATGCCTTTGCGATCCATCTTTTGCATAATGGGAAATTGTAAAACCCCGCTAACTACATACATCTATTTACTCATACGCTTCGGGTTACGATTACATACCTAGGGGAGGTAAACCTTCGACATGTGAATTTCAATAGTTAACTCCAGAGAAATATTTTTTCAAACTTGAATCTCAACACCTGTTTTCAGAAGGCAATTTATTCTTTCAGCTGTAAAATAATCTTTCAAATCGCTTATTCAAATTATAATTGGAAATCAGCTGAGTGTAAGAATCATGAAGGCGGAGAGTTAGAGTGGGCGTGGCATAATGAACCAAAAATTATATTTAGTTTACATGTCCACACATTTACAAAATTGCTGATATCTGCCATGACTCATAAGAACTAACATGTAAATTGGTCTCTAATTTTACTTTTTAGTAGACAAAATAATGTCAACTTTTTTATTAGGAGTGATGCAAACAAAGGGAGTCGAAGAGTTTCGCACTTGCGTTAGTAGAGTAGGGGGTAGTCTCGCACATACATGTGGTTTTAGGTGAATTTTGCACATAAAGTAAGTCTGAGGATTTAAACGCCAAAGTGTGAATGTGTGTGATGAAAGGAAAAGTTTTGTGGAATTCGTGTGCTAAAAGTAGAATCCGTGTGCCAGCCACTATAAGTTGTTTGTAAAGCGTGGGAAAGTGTGCCTGGTCTACTGCAAAATGTGAGCTGAACTTTTGTTCCGAGTTTGATCGCGAAATAGTGAATCGGTTCGCTGAGCTATCGCCAGAATTTGTGTCGTCAACGACTTTACATGCTCGGAACCCCTATCACGGACAACGCTTTCGGCAAAATTTTTCAAAAAAAGTTAGACAAACTGAAGTTGTTATTCGAGAACGTCTTCGGGAATTGGACAGCTATCACATAGCGTTCTACATTTTAAAGAACTGCTTCGTAATCCCGAAATTAGTGTTCTTGTTGCGAACGACACCAACATGGAACCACACAGACACCTTGGATGAAATTGATGAGCAAATCAAGTTGACTTTGGAGACATCAATGTCGGTGGAATAGGATTACGCAAGGGACGGGATATGGCCTTATCAGCATTCCTTTCATCAACCAATGCCGTTTCACAGCTGGTCAGTATCATGTTAAATGAATCAACGCTGACCACAGCCGAGAGAGCAGAATATGAAGAAAGCTTGAACGCATGGAATCGTTCATACCCTTAACCAACATTACTGGTAATGCCATCACTACAGAAGCATTGGGATGCAAAGTGCTTCAAAATTCACTAAATAACATTCAGTTTGTATGGGACGCAGTTCAGCAATCAGAATTAGGGGCATGGTTGCGCGCTCTGCCAACAAAATCCCTTGGCACTCTACTACATAACAACATGTTTCGGATCATCATAGGGTTGCGCTTGGGATATTGGACATCTGCTCACCACACGTGTAGATGTGACTCACAAGTAGACAAGAAATGCCACCACGCCTTGCAGAAATCAACTCCATCATCAAGCGAACTCTTTTATCAGCAGGAATACCGGTAAGATTGGAGCCAGAGGGGCTAGCAAAAGACGATGGTAAAAAGGGTGGATGGAATGTCTTTCGTTCCGTGGTCGAAATGTTGCACTTTAATTTGGGATGCAACCTGTACAGATACATTTGCACCTAGTAACATTCGCTACAGTTCTTTGCAAGCAGGAATAGCCGCCGACATCAAGGCACGAATGAAAGCAAGAAAGTTTGAATCATTGACAAATCAAGGCCACCTTTTCGTGTCATTTGCCGTCGAGGCTATTGACCTTGGAGTCAGGAAGCTGTTAAATTCTTCAATGACAACGCTCGAGCCGAGGTCAAAATCGTTTCTCAAACAAAAACTTAGCATGGCGATACAAAGGGGCAACGCAGCGGCAGTGATGGGTACCTTTAAAGAAGATGACAAGATGGAGGAGATTTTTTTATTTACTGTGACATGTTAACTTAAAACGAATGAATTTTGTACAAATGCTGGAATAAAAATTTTTTACTTTGGGGGGCCTGGGAATATGAAAAATTGGAACTCGTGTGCTAAAGGTAGAATCCGTGTTCAAAATATGTGGTGAATATTCAGCGCAAAAAAAAGCGGGGTCGAGTGGCGGCAGTCCCCGCCAATGGCGGTCAAGGTCAAGGGTAGAATTAGAAACACTTTTCGGTAGTTGGCACACGCGTTATAATTTTGGCGCCCGAATTTTCGTTTTAGACCACTCTTTCCATTGAAATGATCATAAATTTTTACTGAGAATTTGACACTGTGCTGAGGCTTGAAAACTCGTAGGTCTAAAGGAGGAGATATATTATCGTGTAATGTGAATAAATCGGCTAAAGTTTGTTTAAAAGCTCAACTTGGCAGAAATAAAAACATTTTATCTAAGTTGAGCTTTGAAATAAACTTTAGGCGATTTAGGCATCGCACGCTACTATAACATAACAACTACTTAACACTTCGAAAGCATATGAAAATATCAAAATTCCATCAAAAAGTTTCACATAAACACAAAGCGAAATCAGAGACTAGAGATTGTGTATTTCGTCTAACGACGCATTTATCGCTTTAATTCGCTGTCACAATTTCAAAGCTTTTTAAATATTAATTTGTTGGAATTGTCACTCGACAATAACTTGCACTCGTGGAAATGTGAACAACATAGTGTCCATAAAAGAATCTAATAATCTAGTTGTTCATGATGTTCTGTTCACAGAACACTTCACTTCTCAATAAACGTTCAAAGTGAAAACATCTCTTTCGTTGAGGGTCCGGATCGGAATACATCCGAGATTCCAAGAGGTTATGGGCATCCACACTGAAACTGGTTTAATTCTCTGTGTGCTTACGATTGATAGAGGCCTGTGAAGACGATCACAACAATAACTGGGTGAACAGTTTAATTTCACGAAGAGCTGAGTGGTTAACGAATGGACGAAAGAGCCAATGGTTAACGGATGGACAATGGGCCAATGGTTAACGGATGGACAATGGGCCAATGGTTAACGAATGGACAATGGGCCAATGGTTAACGGATAGACAATGGGCCAATGGTTAACGGATGGACAATGTGCCAATGGTTAGCGGATGGACAACACGTCGAATAGGGCACGAAATGATCGAATGGGTACAATAATGGTACAAGATCGAAATGGTGGCAAATCGAAACGGTGAAAAGTAGAAATGGCCGAAATTATTGGATATTGTCAATGGTGAAATTGTCGTCGATCTCAATGTGTAATGGTCGTCAATCTCGATGGTGAAATGGCTCTCAAGCTTCAATTGAGTGGGAGAATTGGAATGAGTTCGATGTACTTGAAGCTTGGTCAAAGAAATTGGTCAAAAGAATTTGAAACGCATGCGCCAATTGAGTGGGAGAACATAGCTGATACAATCGAAGTCAGTTGTCAGTTCGATGATTTGGTCAAGTTCATGGTGGAATCGATGGTCGAGACAATTGTCAAATGGCGATAGTCAATGGTCAATGTTCCAATCGTCCGATTGATAAACTTTGAGTACAAATTAACCAAAGGAAGTCAAAGGAATTGTTCAATCCACGATGATGGCAGGTCGCATCGGTGTTTCAAGTTATTATCGATTGAGTGGGAGTGTTGCAATTGTCACTCGACAATAACTTGCACTCGTGGAAATGTGAACAACATAGTGTACATGAAAGAATCTAATAATCTAGTTGTTCATGATATTCATGATGTTCTGTTCACAAAACACTTCACTTCTCAATAAACGTTCAAAGTGAAAACATCTCTTTTTTTGAGGGTCCGGATCGGAGTACATCCGAGATTTCAAGATAATTTTCAGTAAACAACAGTTGTGGAATCCGTTGCTAAACATAATTTGTGTTTTACAAAAGCGGCATAGACTTTTTGAACATTTTTTCCAGAGACACGACGTGGCGGCTGGGTTCGACTGGGTAGACTATAATTCTGATGCAGGAAGGTGACAGTCTTTTGTTTTGATCTTCACAAGCAATTCTCAACGTGAAGTTAGCTTCAGTCGAACCTCAAGTAGTGACACCTCTATTTTCATCTGAATTTACGCCTCAACATAGTGCTAGTCCCATTTCTCTATGCTTTCATAGCTGAATACGGACCATCATTAAACTAATTACTTAATCATTTGCGACCGAAGCTAACTTCATTGCAAACTAAATCAGCTGATTTCATTCATAACCAAAGTCAGCTGAATTGATTGAAAAATCAGCTGATTCACTCGCAATGAAGTTAGCTTTGGCCGCAACTGTAGCTAACTTCACGTTGAATATTACTTGCAAGTATCAGAATAAAAGACTGTCACATCCCTGATCAGATGAATCAAATTGTCATTATGGATAAATTTTTCTTTGCATCTCATATGGTGACGAAATTTAAGTGATGATGACATTTGCTCACATTCGAGCTCTATCAGAGGAACCCAGCCGCCATATCAAGTCTCTGATTTTTTTCCTTTTTTTTTTTGTGCTGGGACTAGTTGATAATCATAAGCATGTGCAATGGTGAAAGCCGTGAAGTAAATGCTTCATCAATGGACCGTGTCTTGTCCCTGAACCTCAACCGGTGACATCTGTGTTTTTTTTCATAGCTGAATTAGCGTCTCAACATAAAATTACTACCTTCAATGAAGGTCCTTCATCCATGCTTTCATAGCTAAATACGGACAGGCCATTAGTGCCATTAGTTTTATGTTTGTCCGTATTCAGCATGGATGACGCTACTTGAGAAAAGGTGGTAACTCTATGTTGAGACGTTAATTCAGCTATACATAGATGTCATCACTTGATGTTCGGGGACAAGACACGCTCTATTTGTTTCACCAGACTTTTAGTCGATGTGTACAACCCAGCCGCCAAATCATGTCTCTGACAATTTGTTTCATCAGATTTGTGGTCTTTGTGGCGAACCCAGTCGCCATTTCATGCCTGTGCCATCAGAGTCAATAAAGTTGAGCTCCAGGATTAAGACCGCCGTATGCACACCCGAAAGAAGGAATGTGAAACGTTTGAGATGTCGTTTCCTAGAATCTATCGGAATGATTAGCAGTCGGAACGTGTTCCGCCCCCGAGACTTTAGTCATTCATGCTAAGAGCCATCTGTTGGCAGAATATACACAGTGACTGCCATCTTGAATTATGAAATATTTTATTTGAGAGTCGCAAAACAGAAAATAACACAAAACAAGTAAATTAAAATATGAATTAATTTTAACAGAAAAAAATACATACATTGGGTTCATCATAGCGTATTTCTATTCACACATTGAACTTTGCATTATGTTCCTCTTTTCTCAATATGATTGACGCGTCGATCAGCACCATTCAATGTGAACCACACCATTGTTGTCTCTTCTTTAGTTATGGTTCGATGTTAACGGATTGAATTGCATTCCTTCCAACTGTTGCGGCGGTATGGTTGTGTTGACCGTAATTGGTGGCATACCCGGCAACGAAATCGGAGTGGTTATTGAACTAGATTGAACTTGGGGAAATGACGTAAATGTCGGCGGTGATTGGTATGACGATGTGGCTCCCGGTGGTTGAGCGACTGATGTCTGGGCGAATGGATTTGGTGCATAGCCGCTTGCAGTTGTGTTGTATGTTGGAACCATAAATTGACTTGGATCTGGATTAGCCGACTGATGCATGTATGGTTGGTATTGTTGAAATGCGGGCAGACTTGTCGGCGGCGGTACATTTGAAAATTGTGTGGGATTGTACATGGTAGGCTGTTCGCTTGGAACTAAAATTATTGAATGTTAGATGGCGTTGTTAGGAACGATACTATCGACAAAATTAAATGTCGCCATCGGTAGGATAAACAAATCACAAATATTCCACTTTACAATTATCTTATCACATTGCATGACAGTCGACTACTTTATCATGTTGAATTTATCTAAAAACGTAAAAACAAATCCCTTACCTGACACATTTTGAGGAATTCCACCAGCGTATTGGGCATACGATGTTGGTGGGGTCGCTGTGAACGATTCGATCAAACTTGGGGATGTGTTCGATGCTGGAACTGATGCAAACAATTCGTTTACATTCGCTTGTATCGGTTCGGCTCTTTGTAATTCCTGCACTGTGTGTGTCGGTGTCGATGTTGATGAAACGGACGTGGTGGCGTTTGGTGTTTGATCCAATGTGACTTGAGAGACACCAACCGTAATGTCATTGATTGGCTGTGTCTGAGCAGCTGGTGGAGTTTGATTAGCTAGCGGAATATTCGGTACGAAGGTCAAAGGTGGTGTATAGGGAAACATTGGATTAGCTGGCACTGTTGGTGCTGTAGTTGTTTGCTATAATCGGAAAATTTGTTGAAGTATCTGGAAAATCAACTTTGACAAATTTATGACTTACGTTTTGCGTTGTGCTAATTAGAGGTTTTTTCTCCTCGAGCAGCAAACGTACTGGTATACGATGCAAGTATCCGTATCCGATTCCACAACCCAAACTTCCTTCACCACCCCACTTGGAGAAAGGTTTTATGTTCACCTGGAAATTTATTGATCGTTAGGATTTTAAGAGAATTCGACGAAAAAAAGTTGCACCAAAAGCTACAAAACCTTAAAACGTTGATTTTTCATTTACATCTACGCAGAGCTTCTGGTTTAGTTACACATTTACTTCGTTCATTTCTATGTTGAAAAGTCGTGAGAAATTGAGGCCGTTGAAGCTATCATCTATGACGTCTTGTCCCAACGTCGCAAAAGCTTTTTGGACCCGTACGAAGTACAAGAGCATATACTATCGTGTAGAGATGTCTAATCAACAAAAAAAATGTCCCGTCCATCTTCACTTTTTTTTTCTAAACGGCTCAACCGACCACTCTAAGCTTGTTTTCCTGGAAGGTACATGAGTCCCATGATTCAAGTTCGAAGATGAGCAAAATCGGTCAAGTGGTTCCGGAGATATGGTCTAAGAAGTGATCAAAAACATGAATTTTCGTAGGTCAGTGAAACTTTTTCTCAAATATCTCAGCAAGTATACCACGCAAATGGTTCATTTCGGTGGCAAACGAAAGCATTTTATCTCACAGAACTGGGGAAATTTCTTTTGTGGAAATCGGGTAAGTGGTCTGGGCACTGGGATCAAACGAATGGACGAAATTGAGTTTCTCGGCTATAAACAAAAGCAGACGGTTTATCGTCAATATTTGCCTAACTATGCAAAATAGAGAGTTACAGTCGAAGGTAAACTTGTAGATGGGCCATTCCACTCAAAAGTTGAAAATAAAAAAGTGGATGACCTGGGAACCACGTTTAGCGGTTAAACCGTTCGTCTGACAATGTTTTTTTTTGTATGAGAGACTTATAGATAAAGTTTTTCCTGAAAAATGTTTCATACATCACAATTCTCGCACCTTTGTACGCTTCAGGAGATTGTCACGGTTCCCAGGTCATATACGAAATTCATTACATGGAATTGCCCAGATAATGAAATTTTAGATAATACGTGTTTCATGGTTTTAGGGAAAATGGCCCAATCCTGGGATATGACCACATATAGAATTGGGAGATAGGACTCATATCTCTAGAACTGTGGCAGTTAGAAAGTGACTTCCAAAGGCAAAGTTGTAGAGAATAAAATTTTAGAGAACACGTGTATCAGGGTTTTGGGAAAAAATGGCCCTATCCTGGGATATGACCACTTCAAGAATTGCGAGGTATGACTCATATCTCTAGAACTATGGCAGTTAGAAAGTGACTTCCGAAGGCAAAGTTGTCGATAATAAAATTTTAGAGAACACGTGTTTCAGGGTTTTGGGAAAAAATTGCCCTATCGTGGGATATGACTACTTCTAGCATTGGGAGATATGACTCATATCTCTAGAACTGTGATAGTTAGAAAGTTACTCCCAAACGCAAAGTTGTTGAGAATAAAATTTTAGAGAACACGTGTATCAGGGTTTTGGGTAAAAATGCCACAATCCTGGGATGTGACCACTTCAAGAATTGCGAGATATGACTCATATCTCTAGAACTTATAGCAGTTAGAAAGTTGCTGTTAAATGCTTAGTTGGTCGGAATCATATTTTAAAGAAAGCAGTTTCAAGATTTTTTTGGAGAAACTAAGATGGTGCAGTGGAGAACATTTCGACCAAAGAAATCAATGGTCTCAGATGTCATAAGACAATAGAATTGTTTGCTCATTTTTAGTTAGATACGTTCGAGTCTTTTGCAACATCTATTCTGTTTGCCACATCTATTGTGAAACGTACGAGTCTTTGCTTATGTTTCTAAATATTTACACTTTTCCCAAGTAGTTTCCCTAAGGAGAATGCTTTTGAGAAACCGCCACAGCGTAATCCCTATCTTCTTATGCATCCTGCGGGTACTAATGTAAACGTCAGCTTTCTCTTATCGTTGTGAAACTATGACGTCCGATAGCAACTTTTTCATTTTCACCACCCACACAAATTGTGTCAAAGGAGTGCAACATTTTCTAAGAGAACACGTCATCAAACTCCATTTCTTATTTTCCCTTACAGGAGAACGAAAATCGTCAATCACAATTTCTGACTGAATGTTCCGAAAAAAGTTGCGTTAACAATTTCACTCAAATATTGTACAAATTGCACAAAAGTACCCGTCTTTCTCACTAAAAACAAACGAATTGAAAATAAATTACCTCTCTGCATGTGTCGTCATCAGTATTGTACACGTACATTTTCAACGGTCTGTCTTCGTGTGACTCAATTAGCGTAAAAAGGTCTTCACTTTCATGTAAAATTGAATCTGCCCCAATAATGTAGTCGCTGAAAGATCTCAATCCAGCTGCTTCAGCGGGTGACGATGGATGCACTTCCTA
This sequence comes from Pseudolycoriella hygida, assembly GCA_029228625.1. Taxonomy (NCBI): domain Eukaryota; kingdom Metazoa; phylum Arthropoda; class Insecta; order Diptera; family Sciaridae; genus Pseudolycoriella; species Pseudolycoriella hygida. The sequence goes on from CM055404.1 coordinate 146,795,495, forward strand.
AAGTACATTTTTACATTGGAAACATTGGAAAAACCATTTGACGTCAATACGAACCAAAACATGCCAAACATTTTCATTAGCTCCTTCGAACGAACAAAATCGGATGCTCACACCTAATAAACCCTGGCCGCCCCAAGTTTGCGAAGGCGTTATGTTTACCTCACGAACAGTTTGTGTTTTGCTGCTGTAAATCGTCATTTTGATCGAATTCTCTACATTCTTTTTCAGCAGTTCTTTCAGCGTATCGTTATCTTGATCGAGTCGCGTTTGTCCAATTGCAACGATGAAATCGAAGAAAGCCTCCAATCCAGCTCGTTGACCGGGCGAATTATCTTGAACCTGTGAATTGTAAATAATTTTGTTGGATTTGTTGTGGTTCATAAAAACACGTCAGCTGATAGTGAATTTTGCCGACAAAAGTTTTTTTCCGAGCGACCGGTCGCCGGTATTTACTCACCCTTAACACATGGTATCCCTCACTACCACCACCAGGCACTTCAATGCTTGTTGAAGATCCCATTGCAACGAATATTTAATTAAATTTTACTAAAAATCTAAATTTTGTGGCCCGAATTACGTGGCACGTTACTTCACTCCTTGTATTATTATAGCAAATTTTACAGCAGTGTCGGTCGAATAAACAACTCGTTTTTTGACAGTTAATACGTAGGGTAAATTGGACATTTTCAGGCAAAATTTCATATTGATCGGAAAAGAGATTTACTGGGCATATGTAATAACGTAAAATGAATAGATCAATTTCACATAAAAACATAACCAGAGACCCGTACGTATCAGAATAGATGTGGCAAACAGAATAGATATGGCAAACAGAATAGATGTTACAAAAAGACTCGAACGTATCTAAATATACAAATAAACAAACAATCCAACGTTTTTTGTTCTTTTATAACTGTAAGAATTTCAAAGATCCATAGAAATTACCCAAGGTAATGTCAAAGGCCCTACCGAAGTACGCGTCAGACCATTCAAATCTAGAAGAGACTATATCCAAGGATTGGCCAATTTTCTCCTAAAACCCTCAAGCACGTTTATTCTCTACAACTGTACGTTTGGAAGCAACTTTGTACCTCTCATAGTTCTAGAGATATGGGTCATCCCACCCAATTCTAGAAGCAGTCATATTCCAGGATTGTGTCACATTTCCCCAAAACCCTGAAACACGTTTTCGCTTAAATTTAATTCTCTACAACTTTGTCTTTGGAACCAACTTTCTAACTCTCATAGTTCTGGAGATCTGGGTCATCCTGCCCAATTATGGAATTGGCCATATACCAGGATTGGGCCATATTTCCCCAAAACCCTGAGACACGTGTTCGCTAAAATTTGATTCTCTACAACTTTGCCTTTGAAAATAAATCTCTGTATTGCGTATTTACGTAAATACTGAAAAGAAACTATCTCTTATCATTTTGGGCAGAGAAATTTATTTTCGGCCATTCCATGGCTCCCAGTGCCCAGACCCCTGACCCGATACCAAATTGAGCAATTTCCGTGCTTTACTTGCTGAGATATTTGCGAAAAAGTTTCACCGACCCTCGAAAAACCATGTTTTTGGTCACTTCCTCGACCATATCTCCGGAACCACTTGATCGATTTTGCTCATCTTCGAACTTGAATCATGGGAGGCATTTCAGGGAAAAAAAAGATTAGGCTGATCGGTTGAGTCGTTTGGAAAAAAAAGTGGAGACGGACGGACGGACGGACGGACATTTTTTTTATTGCTGATTCGTCATCTCTAGACGATAATAGATGCATCCCCCCCACTCCCACCTCGATCTACCCCATGTTACAGTAAAATTGTTTGTAGTAAACGTATAGGACCTCTTGTACTTCGTACGGGTCCAATAATAAGCAAAAAAATCAGTTGACGCTTTGGTTTGCTTAATTGCTGATATAAAATAGACTGGAAAATATGGGACATTTTATTTTACAGTCTAAAAGTTTCTGAATTCAGGTTTCTGAATTCAAGTACTTAGGAACCATTTTTTCAGAGGATGGCAAGTTAGTTAGGGAATTTGAGGAAAGGAGGAAAATGGGAAACGCGGTGGCCAGTCAGTTGAGGTCGCACGTGTTCAACAGAAGGGAATTAAGTAGCG
>CM055404.1:146798114-146808189 GCA_029228625.1 Pseudolycoriella hygida
GGAATTTTTTTTTCGCCGGAAATTTTCTTTCGCCTGAAATTTTTTTCGCCGAAAATTTTTTCTCCTAAATTTGTTTCCTCTTTTCTTCCAAAAGTACTGATATCACAAAAAAACCTTTTTAAAATGGAAACGTGACGTAAGTCCTCGTCCCTTCTTCCAAAACAACTGATGGGAGACGCTTACAGCTTCGAAACGCAAAAAATTCTTTTGAAATATTTTTACTTTTGATTTAAAAAAATGCGTCACAAATGCTGAACTTATCCGACTTTCAAAATATTTTTTTTCCTGAAAGATAATCGAAAAACTGATTACGGGATTGAATTGAGGCGAAATCGGTCTAAAACTTTCGAAGTTACGGTCGAAAAAGTGGTCAAAAGCGTGGTTTTTTGAAGGTTGGTGGAACTTTTTAACTTCTGAATAAAATATATGAATAAAAAGTAGTGAAAATTGGTTGAGTGATCCGGGCAGTTGGGTCTTTAGTGCTGGCACAACTTACGTTACCTTAGTGCTGGCACAACACGATAAATTTTGGTGGTCTGTAATGATGAGATTTTCTGTGCAATGTTGCAGAGAAAAAAAGCTAAACTTTTTTGACCATGGAAGTATGGGTCCGAGGCCTTTCTTATGGCCTTATGGCTATCATGTGTTGCCGATTTGGCCAAACCCTAGGCAGTCAACCACTACACCAATTTCCACAATTCTTCATTCTATTCTTGGAATTTATTTTTCTAATCTTTCAACTTTACTATTTGTATTTTGCCTACATCTATATGGATAACAGTTTAGAATCGTGGCTCCAAAGCAAGTAGAGTGTAAGATTAGAATTCATTTCACTTTCACTTTCATGTGGCTGCGGAAATTCTTGGCCAGACCATACAATTCGTCATTCAGTCGAGGAGTTTCGGTGATTTTGTGCAATTCCTGAGTAGATATATATTTAAAATTGACACGTGTGATTCGAAAGTAGATTGCCACTCGAAGGCAATTGTTTTCCAAATATTTTCATTTTTCTTATCAAATATTTTGGCACATTATGCTATACTGCATGCGTAAGTACTCGCCTTAAAATGGTCGTATTATATATGCCTTAACTTTCACGATTTGAGAAGTTCTACTATTCACTCTCATAATTGGATAGAGTCTGTGTAGTCCAAAATAAGCCTTGAATACCATTCTGTCAACATGCTCATTGTGTTTCACGGTCCAACATGGTAATCGAAGTATCGAAACATTTCTTTGCATTGAAACCTTTCACCATTGATCTCTAAGTAGACAAATTCTGATCCCAGTAAGTTGAATCTTCGAGCCAACAGCGCTTCAGACTTTCCCGCATTGACTTTAATTTTCTACTTGTTATAATAATGTGAGAGCTTGTGTATCGTGTTGGTGTGCATGGGGAGATCGGCCTTGAATATTACGAGCAGAAAAGGTCCCAAAATGGAGCCTTATGTGACTTCTTCATTCACTATGGTAGACTCCGATAGGTTAACCACAGTCGCGGACAGAGAAAGGTGGACTCATAGACTAATTCCGAATGTAACGACATGGGTTCATAGGAAGCAAGGTAAGGTTATGTGAAGTCAAGTTAAGAAATGCTATGAGCCGGTTCCGGGGAGACGAGGGCATGGTGAACAAGGAAGGAGGTTTTAGTTGGTAGGTCATCGAAAGATGCAATCCAGGTCCAGGAGGTCTATGAAGATTTCCTCTCCCTTGAAAAAAAAGGTAACTACAACTGCACTCTGAATTCTCTGACTGGAAAATAGGACATAGCTATCTTTATCAGATAATTTGGGAATTTCATGTGAGTCATTTTGTTAATCAATCCCTCGACCCACTTTGTATCAAATGCTTTTTCAATATCGAGCAAGGCAGCCACTGTGAACTTATTTTCATTGAATCCCAAAACATTGTCCTGATACAATCTCGAAGGACAGAAGTTGAATAAAAAGTGCACAGAGAAAAATTTGCGCATTATCAGAAATTTTGTGCATAAAATGTGCAAAAAATGTGCCTATAATTAAATCCACATACACTTTTAGTGCACTGTAATTCTTCCAATGTAAAATTTTGTGCACGAAGAACTGTTTTTGTGCAGAAACATCGAGATTTTGTGAACAAAATGCGCATTTGTACACTTTTAACTTTTTTTATGTGTTTAAAGTGCAACTGCACCGAATTGGTGCATGTATTGCTGAATGTTTAGTTCTGAATCCGAATTGGTTATCGGGGAGCAGATTTGACTCATTGCAGTCTATATCTCTACCTATACATCTTCCACATTTTCACATGTTAAGTTTTAAACACATTAGAAAATTTGGACAAAGCGATTTATATCCAAATTTATAACATATACAAATAGCTACAAGTAATAAGTTACATGTTTACGTTAAAAGTTACAAGTTTACGTTACGAGCTATGAGTTATAATTTATAAGTTACAAGCTTACGGTGCAAGTTATAAGTTTATAGCCCAGATCACTATTGTAACTGACCCAGATAAGTACTGATCAGTACGTATCAGTACTGATCAGTTTTAAAAACTGTTTCGGATCAGTACTGATCAGTCTGTATACTGATCCGGATCAGTACTGATCAGTCTGAAAACTGATCCGGATCAGTACTGATCAGTTTTAAGACTACTAATCTAAATCAGTGTTGAAACTGATCAGTTATGATGCAGATTAGTTTTGAAACTGATTAATTCTGATGCGGATCAATTTTGGAACTGATCAGTACTGGTCTGGATCAGTGACAATACTGATCTGGGCTATAAACTGATAATGTTAACTTATAACGTAAACTTGTAACTTATAACGTAAACAACTGGACAAAAAAAATTGATGAAAACCTATCTACAAATAAAACAAAGGCTACTGGCAAATATTCAAAGCCTTTAGCCAAATTTGATTTTGAAGACCTTACTGGGAGGCATATCTACAACACCTTACTCTTTCAGTTGCAGTAATAATGGTCTAAAAAAGTACCTACTTTCAAGTTTATATGAGAAAGTTTCGAAAATTTCATGAAAATGTCCCGAATTTCACAATTTTTAGTCGATTAGAGAGAGTAAAAAGCTCGACAGTTGATGTGTCTTTCGACTTTTTTACAGCAAAAGAAAGATAAAGTCAAACAACTTAAAGAATGAAAAACGTTATACTACCTTTACTCAGAGTTCACTGTTCTTGAAAACGTGTGCTTTTTGTGTCTTACGCATAGAAAATATACAAAAGTGCGTCACATGCTGTACCGTGTTATTCGACTTCAAGGGTAACAGGTAATGAAAAACTATAAATTCGAGTTCACTGCTGGTTTTCTGACCCTCAAAACGTTAGAAAACACTGAAGCGCTGAACTCATCCATTAAAAATGAAAATTACAATATTTCAATATTGATGAACAATAACTCACAAAATATCATGAACATTTCATATGCAACGAATTACGCACACGAGATCTGTTTAACAACCTTGAAAATTCAACCGAAAGGTCTACCAGTCAAGGGGAAAACGTTGGGAAATCCTAACGAAAATAGAAAACAAAGTTTTGCATAAATTTGCTAAACGCGGATCAGGTTTTATAAGTGAAAAGTTCCATGCATTACAGCTGTTAATTTTTTGATTCATTGAAGCCATTGCCAATTTTAGTGCAATGTGGACATTAAACTGGCTCTATAAAAAACGTTTAATATTTAGAGAAATCTGCGATTTTGTCAAGTTTGCAGAAAGGATGATAAAGCTCAAACAATGAGAATTTTCCAGCGGGATAATGCCTTCGTGTTAAGGTTTGAGCGTTTCCGCAAAACTTTACTAGTCACTCTACGAAAGCTTGTGAAAAATACAATGAAGACTTTCGAAAGCTCCTGAAAGTTTCAATTAAATCTGAAAAGCCGAAAGCTACATGAATTGTTTCCCAATAAGTGAGGGTCAAAATGTAAAGCGCCATTGTGATTTCCTTTTCTCCTTATCTGGTTGTAGGATGAAAAGAAATCCTTCTTACAACAAATACGACTCTGTTGTAATTAAGGTAGGCATTATGCGTCCTCGTATGTTGGAAAATCATTAACAAAGAAGCCAAATATTTATTTGAGCAGCTGCAGAAATGAATCCAATTGAAGAGAAATAGACGTATAAATACCGCACCTAAGAAATTTGTCTCACACAATCAATTGAACAATTTCTTAAAATCGAATTATTTTCAAAGAACAGAATAAATTAAAATGAAGTTTTGTATGTTATTTGTTGGGATTTTATTTTTTGCTATCGTAAGTTACGAGTTAAATTTTGTGTCTTTTAATCCTAAAGACTAAATCGTCTTTTCAAATAGGCAAATGTGTCTACAATGCCATCATTTTTATCTGGACAGGCTGAAGTGCAGGCCAGTGTTATTGTGGAGGCTAGAATTAATATTGCTAATGCAATTGTTCAGGCCATTCAAGCGTTGAATTCATCGTCGCTTAGAACATCTATAGCAACAGCAATGGCAGAAGCTTTAGCAAGCAGAGCAGAGGCTGCAAGTAGTGCGGCACAATCGTTTTCTGCCTTTTTCTCCAGCAGTTCGAGTACAGTTGCTGCTGCTATCTCTGAAGCTTTATCAGTTCGTGCTGCAGCTGCGAGTAGTGCTGCGAGCGCCATCGTCAATTTTATTCAAAGCGCTAACGAAGCAATTGCACAATCATTTGCTATTCGGGCGGAAGCCGCTAGTAATGCGGCGAGCGCAATCGCACAGTCTTTCGCAAATGCAAGTCAAAGCAATGGAAGTGGTAGCATCTTAGCTACTCTCTCGGAAGCAGCCAGAAATGCTGCAAATTCAATCGCTGAAGCTATTGCCAACAGCATCGAAACAAGGATTAATGCAGCTAGTGCCATCGCAGAAATCTTAGCGAATCAAGCCTCAAGTTCTGGAACATCAACTGATGCGTTGTCTGCTCTGGCAAGTGCAGCTCAAAGTGTTCGAAATGCAATAGCAGAGGCATTGGCTCAACGCGCCGAAGCGGCTAGTAACGCAGCATCACTTATTGCCCAAGCATTTACAGAAAATGCACAAAACGTAGCATCAACAATTTCCACAATTTTGTCACGCCGAGCTGAAGCTTCAAGTTCTGCAATCAATGCAATTATTCAGGCTTTGTCGAGTAGCAGCAGTGGTGGAAGCTTTGCCGCCACTTTAGCTGCGTCATTCGCTACAAGAGCACAACAAGCCAGCAGTATTGCAGCCTCGATTGCGGAGGCATATGTCGCTGCTAACAGTGCAATTGCATCTTCTGTTATAACGCAACCCCAGGCCGCTGCAAATGCTATTGCCGAAGCGATTGCAACTCGCATAGAAGCGAGGAATAACGCAGCAAGTGCGATTGCTGAGGCTTTATCTAGTCAAGCGACGTCATCAGGATTCGCACAAGCTCTAAGTACTGCTGTTCAAAACGTCAACAAAGCGATAACCGATGCCCTGGCTACTCGCGCTCAAATAGCTAGCAATTTAGCTACATCAGTCTTGGCCGCTTTCACAAATAGTCAGCAAAGTTTCAGTAGCTCCAACATCGCTCAAACACTGTCAACAATAGCTGAAAATGTCGCCAAAGCAAGACAAGATGTTATAACAGCAATCGCTCAATCGATATCATCTGCTCAGACTCAAGCTAGTACAGCAGTGAGCGATTTTGCAAGCGTATTGGCGTCAATAGTTGCACAACGCGTTCAAGCTCGAATTAGTGTGGCTGAAGCAATATCAGCGTCATTGTCGTCTGCTTCTAGCTCTTCAACTTCAACTTCATTCTTAGAAGCCTTATCTTCAGCAGCGCAGAATGTCAATAACGCCATCTCACAGGCTCTAGCAGATCGGGTTCAAGCAGCATCGAATATTGCCAACGCAATTTCTGCAGCAGCTTCCACTCGCCTCGAAACGTTAAGCAACGTTATCAGTTCGTTGCAGAGTGGATCTCAGAATGGCATTTCGGATTACTTCGCAGCTCAATCGCAGATTGCGTCAAATGTTGCTAACGCGGTCACGGAATCGATTACTCGGCGAATCCAAGCCATGAGTGCAGCTGCTAATACTTTTGCGCAAGCCTTTTCCAGTCAAAGTTCAAGTTCAACTTCCGGGCTAGTGGAAGCGATTTCAACTGCTCTCACGAACACAAACGACGCTATTGCTGCAGCTGTAGCAACTCGACAGCAGTTTCTACAAAATATCGCCAATGCAATTGGAGAAGCGTTAGCGAATAGAGCAGAGGCTGCAAGTAGTGCCGCACAATCGTTTTCTGCCCTTTTCTCCAGCAGCTCGAGAACAGTTGCCGCTGCTATCTCTGAAGCTTTATCAGTTCGTGCTGCAGCTGCGAGTAGTGCTGCGAGCGCCATCGTCAATGTTATTCGAAGCGCTAACGAAGCAATTGCACAATCATTTGCTATTCGGGCGGAAGCCGCTAGTAATGCGGCGAGCGCAATCGCACAGTCTTTCGCAAATGCAAGTCAAAGCAATGGAAGTGGTAGCATCTTAGCTACTCTCTCGGAAGCAGCCAGAAATGCTGCGAATTCAATCGCTGAAGCGATTGCCAATACCATCGAAACAAGGATGAATGCAGCTAGTGCCATCGCTGAAATCTTAGCGAATCAAGCCTCAAGTTCTGGAACATCAACTGATGCATTCTCTGCTCTGACAAGTGCAGCTCAAAGTGTTCAAAATGCAATAGCAGAAGCATTGGCTCAACGCGCCGAAGCGACTAGTAACGCAGCATCGCTTATTGCCCAAGCATTTTCAGAAAACGCACAAAATATAGCATCAACAATTTCCACAATTTTGTCACGCCGAGCTGAAGCTTCAAGTTCTGCAATCAATGCAATTATTCAGGCTTTGTCGAGTAGCAGCAGTGGTGGAAGCTTTGTCGCCATTTTAGCTGCGTCATTCGCTACAAGAGCACAACAAGCCAGTAGTATTGCAGCCTCGATTGCGGAGGCGTATGTCGCTGCTAACAGTGCAATTGCATCTTCTGTTATAACGCAATCCCAAGCCGCTGCAAATGCTATTGCCGAAGCGATTGCAACTCGCATAGAAGCGAGGAATAATGCAGCAAGTGCGATCGCTGAGGCTCTATCTAGTCAAGCGATGTCATCAGGATTCGCACAAGCTCTGAGTACTGCTGTTCAAAACGTTAACAAAGCGATAACCGATGCCCTGGCTACTCGCGCTCAAATAACTAGCAATATAGCCACTTCAGTCTTGACCGCTTTCGCAAATAGTCAACAAAGTTTCAGTAGCTCCAACATCGCTCAAACACTGTCAACAATAGCTGAAAATGTAGCCAAAGCAAGACAAGGTGTTATAACAGCAATCGCTCAATCGATATCATCCGCTCAGATTCAAGGCAGTACAGCAGTGAGCGATTTTGCAAGCGCATTGGCGTCAATAGTTGCACAACGCGTTCAAGCTCGAATTAGTGTGGCTGAAGCAATATCAGCGTCATTGTCATCGGCTTCGAGCTCTTCAACCTCATCTTCATTCGTAGAAGCCTTATCTTCGGCCGCCCAAAATGCCAACAACGCCATCTCACAGGCTCTAGCAGATCGGGTTCAAGCAGCATCGAATATTGCCAACGCAGTTTCTGCAGCAGCTTCCAGTCGCCGCGAAGCGTTAAGCAACGTTATTAGTTCGTTGCAGAGTGGATCTCAGAATGCTATTTCTGATTACTTCGCAGCTCAATCACAAACAGCTTCGAACGTTGCAAACGCGATTGCTGAATCAATTTCTAGACGAATCCAGGCTAGAAATGCAGCTGCCAATGCATTTGTCCAAGCCATTGTAAGTCAAAGTTCGAGCTCTGGATTAGTGCAAGCAATTTCGACTGCTATTGCGAACACAAACAGCGCTATTAGTGCAGCGATAGCAGTCCGACAGCAAGCAGCCAGTAACATCGTAACTGCAATAGCATCTTCCGGATCTTCGCAATCAGCATCGGCGTCGTATGTCACTTCCGTCCAAACGGCTGCTACTGCTGTTTCACAAGCAATTGCACAAGCGCAAGCGAACCGTGTCACAGCCATCAGTAATGCTGCGACAAACATAGCCAATGCTGTTCAACAGCGAAAAGAACAAAGAGCTGCAGCTGTTTCCAATTTTGTAAATACTATTAATCAAGCTGTACAGAATGCTCAAAGTCAAAGACAACAGTTTTTTAGTCAATTCGGATAGAAATAAATGTAACAAAAATAAAGTTAATTTTGGTTAGTGTACGTAAGTTGTAATTATTTTTCATACAATTCACAAACTAAGCCAGCCTTGCAGTGAGGAAAGTTGCGTGACACAGGAAAATGGTATCACACGAAACATACATAGAGCTCTTCAGTCAAGAAGGTCGGGAGGAAGTGCACTTTCTAGGGGTATTATGTTGAATAAAAAGTGCACTCAAAATGCGAATTTTAAACGCGCAAATCTTACATTTTTATCTACTCTTTGTATCTACCGTACACTTTTACTTTTTTTTGGGTAAAATCGATTTCTGTGACTTCTCCAACTGTGTGTCGACCCACTCCGATCCTTAGTTCTGAGTGTCTTGAAATTGTACGAGTGATGAACAGTGTTACATCAACGAAACTATGGATGGCGTTTACAGTTATTTTTAAACCTGATCTTAGGACTCTAGCGCTACCGCTAGATCGGTTCTATAGAAAATTTAATTTTTTATTTATGTGTTTTTAGAAAACGTGATAATATTTTCAAGTAACAGCACAGCTGTGTAAGTTACAATCACAACAAAAACCCTTTTTAAAATGGAAACGTGACGCAAGTCCTCGTCTCTTCTTCCAAAACAACTGATGTCAATTTGGGTGACACTTACAGCTTCGGAACGCAAAAAATTCTTTCGAAATATTTTCATTTTTGATTAAAGAAACGCGTCACAAATGCCGGACCCCCCAATGTTATAGTTCTTCTGTTCTTTCAGATCTGACACGAAAAAAAAATTAAGCTTTGCGTGATGTGTGGAGTACGGGTAGCCAAATTTTTGGCGTACGAACCTGAAAAAATTTGTAGCGAAAAAAATTCCGGCGAAAAAAAATTTCAGTGAAAAAAACTTTCGGCGAAAATAATTTTCAGCAAAAAAAAACTTTCAGCGAAAAAAAATTTCCGGCGAAAAAAATTACCGGTGAAAGAAAATTTCCGGCGAAAAAAAATTTGCCACGATAAAAAATTTTCAGCGAAAAAAAATTTCGGCGAAAAAAAAAATCCGAAGAAAAAGTTGTTGGGTTGGGTGTGTAGCGTGTCAGGGTGACCAACAAAATGGCCGACGGTGGTATGGGACGGACTTAGGAGGAAATTTTTTTTTTGAGTTGGATATAGATGTTTGGTGTCAAAGGAAAATTTGTTGAGTTGGGTGTGTAGTGTGTCAGGGTGACCAACAAAATGGCCGACGGTGGTATGGGACGGATTTAAGGGCAAAATTGATTTTTTTTTGAGTTGGATATAGATGTTTGGTGTCAAAGGAAAATTTGTTGAGTTGGGTGTGTAGTGTGTCAGGGTGACCAACAAAATGGCCGACGGTGGTATGGGACGGATTTAAGGGCAAAATTGATTTTTTTTTGAAGATAGATGTTTCGTGTTTCGCCGAAAATTTTTTTTCGCTGAAAATTTTTTCGCCGAAATTTTTTTTGCTGAAAAATTTTTTTTGACAAATTTTTTTTCTTAAAAATTTTTTCTTTCCTTCCAAAACTACTGATATCACAACAAAAACCCTTTTTAAAAAGGAATCGTGACGCAAGTATTCGTCTCTTCTTCCAAAACAACTGATATCAATTTGGGTGACACTTACAGCTTCGGAACGCAAAAAATTCTTTCAAAATATTTTTATTTTTGATTAAAGAAATGCGTCACAAATGCCGGACCCCCCAATGTTATAGTTTTTCTGTTCTTTCAGATCTGACACGAAAAAAAATTAAGTTTTGCGTGATGTATGGAGTACGGGTAGCCAAGTTTTTGGCGTGCAAAACCTGAAAAAATTTGCAGCGAAAATTTCCGGCGAAAAAAAATTTGCAGCGAAAAAAAATCCGGCGAAAAAAAAATTCCGGCGAAAAAAATTTTCAGTGATAAAAA
>CM055404.1:146808689-146829213 GCA_029228625.1 Pseudolycoriella hygida
GTCCATTTCTCGTTCGGAGTGGGGAAGAAATGCTTGGTATGCGCTCCTCCTTCGTACGCTGTCCAGCTTTTTCTATGCTCCGCCCTCACCCAGTCCTTCACCGCTTTCGCACAAAGCGAATTCGGGATGGGGATGTGAGGTTCGGGTCAGTATGAGGTTGCCGTTGAGCCGGTTTTTGCCAGCCTATCAGCCTTCTCATTACCGTTCACTCCGGAGTGCCCATGCATCCAAACCAGTTTGACTCGATTGCCCAGCTCTATCTGGTTCAAGTAGCCTTTACATTCTTCTACCAATTTAGAAGTCACAATGGATGATATCAGCGCCTTTATTGCTGATTCACTATCAGTGCACACGATCACGTCTTCACCATTCAGTCCTTCTGGCAGAAAGAGCTGCTGAAGTTTCCGCCTGGAAGATGCTGGATAGACTTCCCAGGTGAATCCAGGTGCCGGTATCCGTCCTCGGGTCATATACCCCGGCTCCGGTCCCTTCACCTGTCTTCGACCCGTCTGTGAATCTGACCCATTCACTTTCGAGTCGCTTGAATTAGTATTTACAATGAATTCACTGATATTATTTCATTTTTAAAATAAATTTTACGGAGCAAAATATTTTCGCGACCATCCACTATCATCGTCTACTACACACTTTACACAACGTCAACATTGGTACAAAATACCAATTACTTTCATAGTTATAGAATTTTGATAATTATCGAATTTTGATAATTATCAAATTTTGATAACTATCGATAATGATTTGATAATAATAATTTCTTTCTCACTATCGATAATTTTAAGTGCCTCCCATGCGAGGGGTGACGCACTTCTGCGGTTTATGGAATAAATGGGAATAAATGGAATAAATGGTAATAAATGGAATAAATGGGAATAAATGCAACAAATATTGGAATAAATGGAATAAATAATAATTTTTTCAAATTCGTCAAAACCTCAAATAGACTTGATTTTGATGGCAACGCACACAACAAACCATACTAATGTGTCAAAAAGTGAAAAAACCCAAGATTTTTTATTCCATTTATTCAAAAAAAAAAATAAAATTTATTCTCAATAAGGTGCCTTATAATTTGTGCAAGCCTTTTTTTGAACTTATTTGTCTAACTAGTGATGCGTTTGGTTCAGATATTTCGCAAAAACAACAAAAACAATTTTGGCAATAAATGGAATAAAAGAATAAATGGAATAAATAAAGTGCGCCACCCCTCGCTCCCATGCCTACATTAGCATTCTGACTTTGAATTGAACATTGGCGAGTGTCGAAAAGAAGTGCTAAGCGCTCAGACTTGAGGTTATTTGTTTATGCGATTTCATTACCGATACAAAATAATAAATGACCGATAAATTTTTAAACACGCATTTTAAGTAAGATTAAAGCGGGAATATATGGGGTAGTGCCAAAAGACCTCAAGGCATTTTGTAAAAGGAAACGTTCGCTAGAGAAGTGGTTGAAATGAAGGCAAGCGTTAAAAGTTAGCGGTCGTTTATTATTTTTATCGGTAGTTTTGAATTATTGTACCGGTCGAATATATTTTCCAAATGAATTTCTTAGCGAAACTTTCGTTATGTTGAATCCAGCGACAAAAAGCTTCCAGCTCAATTCTTAAAGTGCCATTTGCTGGTCACTACTTTCTTATTTACTGGAGGGATATTCTCCTCAACACGCATGTGCCAGTAATTCTACGAGAATGAAATACTTCATTTAGGGTATGTTGCCCGTTTAACGTTCGTATTTTTTCTGATCTTATTCCATGCAATTTCACTCTATTTATACCTAAGTCTCAGCCAACTTGACTCCAATTCATTTAATTAATTTATTCGGATCACTTTGATTTTCTTCAATTTGTAGATTCGAATTCAACACGTTATCTAACTCCCAGAGCTAAAACGTTAGCGTCACTAAATGATGGAGTTGCCAAATAGAATTTCGAAACTTTCAAACTTACTAGTTGTTGCAACGCTATCGAAAGGTTGTGGAAACGGCTGTTTGTGCCGGTTGTAGCGAAAACCGAGGTTGAAGAACCGTTCTGCCACCGTTTTTCAACTAAAAGTTTACGACAACGTTGCAGCAACTAATAACTTCCTTCATACCAAAATGGTACTTGGGAGAGGAAGCTCTAAACCAAAAGTTGTCTGTGTGTCGATTCTTATAATTTTTCGTTAATAGTGCAAAGGTTAGGAATTCTTAAAGTTACCAAAATCATCCCACTTTCCTACTAATTTATCAAAGATAATGTTGTGGTCTCAAGCGTTTATTGCGTTTAAAGGAAACGCCGGGTATGCACAAAAACACAGAGTTTCGTACCGGAGACGCGAAAAATGTATTTTTATTCTTTTGATAAAGAATTCTTGATACCTTTCGTATGTGAAATTGTTATTCAAGTCGGACTTGAATTTAGTGATCAGTTAAAAATAAACTAAACATTGCGAGAAAGAAACAAAAATTGTTCTCAGTGACTAAAAACTTTGAGCGAACCTCATTTCAGATCAACGTCATTACTTTTATTTCTTTATTTAACTCATTGAAATGTTAATTGAACGCTGGTACATACATACATAATCAAAATCTACGTCTAGCTTAGTATCTACCTACACTCACGGCGATATTTTTTAGATCAAAATAGAGGAAAAAAACACCTACGTATTTCTGTACTTTCAAACTTATGCGATGTAAGGGGAGGCGTATGGGTCAAGTTTCTTCATTGCGTTCAGTTTAAACCCGGATACTGTAGTGAACCGTCAGACTGTTAATCATCGAAATAAATTGAGTAAACATAGTAACTTCGTTTTTTTAGCTGAGAATTGAGAAAATTTAGTTCATCTATTAGTGTTTTTTAGCATGAAGCTAAAAAGTGAATGTTGACATTTAAATAATGAACTGTCACCTGAGCATTGAAAAGAAATTATTAGCTCGTGGCAAAAATGTTAAGATCACGTCGCAAAAATATGAACTGTCAAGTTTGCGATGTTTTTTTAGAACATAATCCTGCGTAAATATCAAATTATTCAAAATTATAGCTCATGTACTGTGAGATGATGACTCTTACCCAAATAATAGATGAATCAGATAACAAAAAGTTTGAGTATAAAGGTAGAAATTTACTTTGAGAACTCATCGCATCCCAAGTTTGTTTGCGATGTTATATCAGAGCAAATTTTTACATTCATACTTAAACTTTTTGAATTCTGATTCATCTGTTATGAGCTATAATTTTGACAGCTCATATTTTTGCCACGTGATCTTTACTGTCAAATTTGCGATGTTTTTTAAAACAGAATTTTGCGTTAATAACAAATTGTTTTAAATTATAGGTCATGTACTGTGAAAGGTAGGCTCTTACTCAAATCAAATGAATCAGAATTCAAAAAGTATGGATGGACACATTTGGTCTGAAAAAAATCGCATTCCAAGTTATTTGCAAAATAGTCATCCTCTCACAGTACATGAGCTATAATTTTGAATAATTTGTTATTTACGCAGGATCCTGTTCTAAAAAAACATCGCATATTTGACAGTTCACATTTTTGTGATGTGCTCCTAATGTCGAAAGTGCATAGTGAAGATAGCAGTACTGCTGCCATAAGCAAAAAACTTTGAGAAAATCAACGAATTCTCCGAAAAAAAAATTTGCCACAAGATATTCACGCTGAGAATCTTTCGTTGAATTTTGTCGCTAATTCGATTTTTTTCAGCGAATTTCGTTAAAAATCTTCGCTGAGTTTCTCTAAGTTTTTTTCCTTATGACGGCAGAGTAATTTTGAAACTTCATTTCTTCCATTTGTTTTTGTCGGACAGTTGAAGACTTCGGGAGAAAAACAAGATAAAGCAATTAAAAGTGAACGTACTCTCATATATTGTACCTGGGAGCAGGTTTACTTTCAATTGCTTTATCTTGTTCTTCCGAAGTCTTCAGTTACTTAATGGAGGTAGGTGTCACATTCGTAGCTAATTCATATTGGGTACTCCCAGCGCACAGTGAGGTGTATATGGGTAGTTCCATTGGGAAATGTAACGTAGGAAACACTCGGATGTCATTAAGTACACACCGCGATTTTTATCACGTTAACATTTTACCCATTAAATCGCAAATGGCCAACAACTTTCTAGAAGATTGTAAGGCTGTATCTCATTCAGAAAACAGTGATGTGAGCGTTCCTACGTTACATTTTATCTAACGACATCGTGGAACTACCCATATAGTCAAACTGACGCTGTACTCTACATGAAACATGTCAAACTACATTTGTTTTAGATCCCCCTGACGTTAATGAATTCCTAACATTCTGAATCTGAGCTGATATTCCCAGCGACGTTAGCTGCAGTTGTGACTTTTGAATTTATTGTTTATTGACCTTTAAACAATGAACTGTCACCTGGGGGGTAGTTATGAACATTATAGTGTATTTTTGTTCTAATGTCAAATAACATGAAAAACAACAGCGTTGTGGGCCATTACCTGCTTTCCCAAAAAATAACAGCAAATTTTCCCATGAATTGTGCGGGACTTCGTACTCTTTATGTTAATTATTTTTTTCTTTACAACGTTTGTTTTGTTTAGTTTATACATTTTTCATCATTTTTTGTTTTTGTTTTGTGTATTTTTTTTTGTGAATTAACATGGGAGTATTGCATAACAAAACATAAATTCATAAAGCTCTTCAGACAGGATTTCACTAGAATTTCGCATTGTAAAAATGTTCTTATTTTTATATCTGTTCTAGCAGTTTAAAAAGATTCTTCATTTTATTGGCTTTTAGAATGAAAGAGATTTACGATTTGTGAAAGAGCAGAAAATGTGTTACGTTCACCCATATAAATAGTAAATTTAGATTTGTAAGTTCGCACGACGCGACGGCGTAGTAAATGTCCATAGTATGGAGGTTTATTTCATTCAGTATATTCAGACAAGGTTTTTATTGATTTTTAGTGGCTTTTAAAACTGGTAATTTAGGTTAGAGTACGTAAAAGATTTATGATAATTTTCATAATTGAAAAGTTAAACTGGGTCAAACTTGAACATTGTGTCTGGAGTAAAAATAGAAATGTTATTTTGTCTTATTTTTGAGACAATCTTTTTTTGTAGATATTGACCGGAGCGCTGGTCATATTGTGTTATATCGTTCAGATATCACATAGCAGTCGGAATAGTCAGAATCAGACAACTTCTAACATTAAAATTATGAAACCTCGGAACTTGGCGACTGATTTTTCTCTACAGAGAGAGTCAGAAATATTTGTCTATCTAAATTAAACAATTATGATTTTTAGATGTTTCTGCTCGGTAAATGCGTCATTACCTCGTCACAACCGACCCGTAAAACGCGTTTACTGAGCATGAGTATCAACGTAAGTGCTTCCAAATACTTGTTTTGATCCGTAGAATAACAGCATTTGCCTTTGGTTCATTCAAGAAGCTTTCTCTATTAAGGCTCATAACTTGTGTGCTAAAATATAGTCTACCTTTAGGCGCTCAAATATTATATTTTCGCTGAAATCAGTGGACAAAGACGCAGTTTCAAAAAAGTAAGTCAGCATTTCCCTTCCTAAAAATGTTGCCTTTTAATAGCAACTAAACTTATTTTTTGGGATCCTACCTACTCTGAGAACGGCGAAAAAATCGTAAAAATTTGCACAAAAACTCGTCGTTCTGAGACAAGGTTCAATCCCAAAAAATAAGTTTAGTTGCTTTTAAAAGGTAACATATTTAGGAAGGGAAATGCTGACTTACTTTTTTGAAACTGCATCTTTGTCCACGAATATCAGCGAAAATATAATATTTGAGCGCCTAAATGTAGACCATATTTTAGCATCCAAGTTATGGGCCTTAAGAAACAAATTAAACAAAATGTTTTCTAACACTTTCACAAAATGGTCATTTCAAAATCCGTTTTCGCTCCATTTTGACGATATTTTTATTTGCGTCTATATCCCCTTTGTATCAGACGCGACGGTATCATTATATCAACTATACCTATGGTTTCCTATCAGACCGGACCAGCTCTAATATTAATTTAATGAAATTTGTGACATAATTGTGAATTTGAAATTTGTGCAAAGGTAAAGGTCTCAAACCAATCACTTCGTTTACCTTTGGTTTGGGTTGAGAAATTGTTCGAATTTTTTGTGTTGTAATACAAAAATTATCCACATACTTTTCCAGTCTTGTTTGGTCATAATCACATTGTGACACACACTTTTTTTTCGCTGAGTTTGTATGAACCGGAAACTGTTTATAAAAATCGACAGCACGTGTAATTCATTTATATCCAAAGAATGCACTCATTTTACTGTAGAATTGAAATGAGAACCATAAACAGATAGTAGACGCAAAAATTGTAATCCGTTGAAATTCCCATTGCAAATACGGAATTTTCAACATTATGACTCATCTATGAATAACGAAAATCCCTAAAATGTGACTACATGTTTACACAAAAGTTGACGGAAAATTACGTGAGTCTTATACAATTTTTTTAGAGAACATTGATACGAGGAACAAAATCTGAACACTGAATATAAAAACAATTAAAGACTTCCCCTCTCTCTGGAAATGTTTGGGAAAATTGGGCCTTTATTGCAGGTAATCCCAGTTTTCTCTACAACATAGCAAGACACATTTTTTGAGCTCGATCCTAGGCCCGATCTGGGTCATAAGAAGAGGGCTCCGA
Organism: Pseudolycoriella hygida; assembly: GCA_029228625.1. Classification (NCBI taxonomy): domain Eukaryota; kingdom Metazoa; phylum Arthropoda; class Insecta; order Diptera; family Sciaridae; genus Pseudolycoriella; species Pseudolycoriella hygida. The sequence continues at coordinate 146,815,379 of CM055404.1, forward strand.
CACGTACTTCCATGGACAAAAGCATTCCTCTCATTTTCCAACCCGTACGAAGTGCTTCGAAAAGAAGTTTATTTGTAACCAGTCGATTTGAGAGGGGGCATACTACTTAGACGCCGAATCTGCGAAAAAAAAATTGTCGTTCTGTCCGCTCGTCAAAACGAAAACTGAGTAAAACTTTACCGATTTTCAAAAAGGGAATCGAAAAAGTTTTCATGGGATTGAATTTGGGCATTGCCGGGCTACGGGCCGCTGAGCTACGGCCGTTTGAACGGTTTTCGGTCTTTTGTACATACCTCGAGTAAATCTTTTTCAATTTTCATAAATTTTTTGTTTGACAATTTATGGAAGAAAATTTTTGATTTTGAGCTTTTGGATTCAGCCGAGGGTTCTCCTTAGGGCCTTAGGATGGTCTTAAGGTCGACACTTGCCCAAAAAATTACTTTTGTTATCTAAACCATTTGTGCTGAGTAATCGGATCACCTTGGTTTGGGTACCTGGACACAGTGGTGTGGAGGGAAACGAAAGGTCAGATGAGCTTGCAAGGGTAGGCTCTACCGCCACGACGAGCGGCATGGAACTGCATCTACTATTTCCACAGGCACTATATGAGGATGCATTTAAAGACTGGGTGCTTAGATTTTATCAGCTTAGGGCCGACCATTTCTGATCCATGCACAAAGGCCTCTTAACGGGCCTTTTGTACTACCCAGTCATCATTAAAATATACCGTTAGACTTTCCTGTTTGGGCATCGACCAAGGCAGAGTCGAGTCACGTGTCATCCCTGCTCTACGGCCTGCCATCACTGCTCCACCGTCGACCTCGGCCACCCTGTAGCCCTAAAAGCTTTCGCTCATGGGAATAGTCGCAATGTAACTATCAAGGCCAAATCTTCTGGCCCACAAACCGGGTTGGTGTGTAAACCGCCTGGCAACACGAGGCTACCTAGTTTCATAGTTGTGACATAGCCGCTGAGTGGGACGACAGCTAGGCACAACAATGCTTCAGTCGTGCAGCTGTCTCCCCGAATTCTAAAATCATTAAAAATTCGACTCTATCACCACCCAATTCAGTTTCACGGCCTCAACCACTTCAACTAGCAGAACCGTTAAACCATGAAGCCAGATCCTGAAATGGAAGTAGCCGCTACAGTGAGCCGTGTGAAGGTTGAGCCAGGCCGCTTCTCGTTCAGAGGTGTGCAACTGTCACGCCTCACCGCAACGACGCCTTCCCTGAGCGATCGCGCTTACAAACTAGCCTGCCCATGCTAGTGACGAGCCAACCGTGTCCGCGAGCAAGCCTCAGTTCTACGACCTGAGTAGGGAGTATTAGCAGGCAGGAAGGCAAAGTGTATGAGCGTCGTAAATGGGGCAAGGTGGCAGTCCGGCACTTACTACTGAGGAAACACTGAACTCACGAATCCATACTATCCATACTATACAATGTCTCGCATTGTCCCAAAAACTATGCGTGGTGGTGTACCAGCCAAAAATGCGTTCTCTAAAACATTTTACATGATTTGGTCTGGCAGTTCAATCTGTCAATCACTATTTGCGTTAACTGCATGCATTCATTGTTAGGTTATGGTGAAAGGTCACCCACAAATATTGCGAAATCGTTGGATCAATTAGCGATGTGATGAGAACTCCAACTTCGTTCGCGACCTTATCACTTCATAAAGGATATTTAGTCAACAAAATATTTCATTCGTCAATTTTCACTAAGAAAACGTATAAATTAATTTCAAACACAATAACAAAACACTTGTTGACTTGATCAGTGTTGACACCTAAAGACTGGTAGCTTGGGCAACATGCGGAACGCTATGGAAAGCGCATGAAGGAGTCGCTCATATAAAACGCTTCTTCCTGAAGCGCGACGCGAAATGACTAGAATAAGAAACGGGCATGCACGTGATATGTGATTGTCCCGAATTCTTCCAAACGAGACGCAGGGTTTGTGGGGATTTTGTTGTGAGACCATCAAACTTGAACCTATCACTTTAGACAGGTTCTTCGAAGCAACGGGAAGGCTCACCTAACGATATAAATAATGAACGAGAAAAGGAACAAAGGATTCTAGGATCTGTGTAGGGTGGTATTCGCTGACCAATTTTTTAGCGGAGCTAACCATCAAAAATATTAGCGACACTAATATGGCCCTTCACTGAAAACTTGGTCTGCTAGGTCGATCTTCAAATTAAATTATCTCTATATGATCCAATAAGTGACGAACACTGAGTTTTGCTTATGATACGCTCGAATTTTTGTTATCAAATCCATGGAAAAAAGGTCCTGGATACGAAGCAAAAAAATTAAAATTTAGCGAGTAGCGAAAAGTAGGTCCGCTAACATTGACATTAACGAAAAGCTAGTCGCTATTAGCGAGTAATTCAGAAATTAGCTTCGCTATCAGCGACGTCATCATCAGGCTTGAAGTCGGTTGTCATGTGGCCATGAGTAAACAATTGTTTCAGATTAAGTTTATATGAATGACTGTTATCAACTGACGGCAGCTTTTAGTTGGTAGCTAATATTTGATAACTGATGGTTGATAGTTGGTAGCTGGTTTTTGATAACTGATAGTTGATAGCCAGTACTTATCAAGATCAAGTGAATTGATTAGAATTTTTGCCGCATTGTAGATTTGAGGTTTTTCCGTGTTGATTAACAACGAACAAGTTATTAAATTAATTAAATAACCTTTTTTATTAGCTAATTGTACGTAAGTATAATTATACAACGTGTAAGTATATTATGCAGCATTGGAACTCTTAACACTACACAGAAAATCATATAATAAATATTACAAATATTATCTTTTGGTGGTGTAAAATGCTTCTATACTTAAAGGTTGCATACTTTCGTATGGTATGACCTAATATTTGATAATGTTAATAGCTCGTCGCAAAAATGTGAATTGACAAACAAATTGTCAAATTACAAATTATTAAAAATTATAGCTCATTTATTGTGAGGGGATGACTCTTACTCAGATAATAGATGCATCAGAATCAGATGCTGCATAATATACTTACACGTTGTATAATTATAGTTACGTGAAATTTGCCAATAAAATTACTAATTATAAACCTCTAATGTCCGATTGGTTATCTATTTTTTTATTTGTCTATTTATAAGTCTGTCTGTAACGATACCGTCATTTTTGCGTTTAAACTGACGAAGAAAAAAAAATACTTTTTGATATGTTGTCGGGTATGGTGCAAAACGTCGAGAAAACATGTTCCGGGGTGAGATATTGTTCTGAAGTAAGGGAGCTATGGGTAAAAAACGGGTCAAAATTGAAATCGCCCATACGTTAGTCAAGATGTTGTGTTAGAGATTTGGTCGTCGAAGAAAAGTCTTAGAGTTTTTGATGGCCTACAACTTTCTTGAGGAAAACTTTTTGATCCGACTTCATGCGGAGGAGCTAGGCAGCGAAAACTGTTCAAATTTCGGGGTTTCCTCACATTATTGTTTGGGAACTTTTGCTGTTGGACGAAGTAGTGATAATTTTTGAGTGCCAATCGTTAGTGGGGACTCGGGGTAACAAAATTGCTCAACAATGTTGGGTGAAAAAGTTTCATACTCCCGAGCTATAGGTCCTTCTTTGGCGATTTTGTTCAGATGAGGCCAGTGAGATGTCAAATGAAAGGTTTCGGCAGTGTGAGGGTAGCAGAATTGGGTTGAAGGAAATCGGTTGAGCGGTTCGGTGCCCAGGGTCGATCAAAGGAGGCAAAAATGGACAAAAATTTGCTCCACTGCCCGAAAATTACTTAAAAAATAATTTTTGATATGTTGTCGGGTATGGTGCAAAACGTCGAGAGAACATGTTCCGGGGTGGGATCTTGTTCTGAAATAAGGGAGTTATGGGTAAAAAACGGGTCAAAATTTAAAATCGGCCAAAAGTCAGTCAAGATGTCGTCTCAGAGATTTGGTCGGGGAAGTGTCAGAGTAGAATACGTAGCAAGTGCAACGCTGAATAGGGGGAACGTTGAATACGGGGTAAGTGGAAACGGTGAACGTTGAATATGGCAGAAGTGGAATACGGGGGAAGTGGAATACGGAGGACGTTACATACGGTGAACGTGGAATACGGGGAACTTGGAATACGGTGAACGTTGAATACGGGGGAAGTGGAATACGGGGAACTTGGAATACGGGGAACTTGGAATACGGGGAACTTGGAATACGGGGAACTTGGAATACGGTGAACGTTGCATACGGTGACTACGTAATACTGCGTAACCTACCCGTTAATGTTTAAGCGAAAATGATAAAGCCTGCGTAGCCCCTAGGGGCGGGGGTTCGACTAGTAGTTATATACAGGCCCAGAGTAGCAGCTTATTCTCACAATTATGTATTCATGCCTAAAAAGACGTTATTTGAAATAAAAAGTGGGGGGGAGGCTTTCTTTGAACTGTTATAAACTGTTCGAACAACTTGAGTGTTGATTTTTTTAACAGTTTATAACAGTTCAGAGGGTGTATTTGCCTCATAACTTCCTTAACTGCCAAGTGTCCCCTCACTTTTTATTTCAAGTAACGTCTTTTTAGGTATGGATACATCATTGTGAGAATAAACTGCTACCCTAAAGTCAATATTTTATTGCTACGGCCCTGTCTACCAAGGTAGGTTTGAACATATTCTCTCGCACGAGCTGTGGTATTGCCAAACACGTCGAGTGTGAGAAAATACCATCATACAGCGGTAGAAACAACGTTTTTTGTAATTTTGTCTGTTTACTTACATCAAACCGTGCGAGAAAACTTTTCTCGCACGCCTTCCACGGTATGACAGTTCACATTTTTGCGTATGAAAACTGAAAGCGCAGAGATCTAACTCCTAGTGGACTCGCGTCACGGGGACATTACCACGGCGCACCGATTTCGTTAATTACCGAAATTTTCCATATTTTCGTCTATAAAGTTTTTAGATGAATTCCATTTTTAATTAGAATTGAAGCACTTAAGAAGGAAGGCAATTTTCCTTCCTAATTTCTCTTTCCCACATCACCCTTTTTAGCCACAAACTAAGAATAACTTTAAGATCGTCTGGTAATTCTTCATACATAATCCTTCATAAAGAACTGTATGCCTTCGATACTTCGCATGGGTCTAAAAACGAGTTGTAGCTACATAAAAATGCGTAGAAGCGTACAGCGTTTTTACGATGAATCGACCAATGATACATTCCCAATGCTATCACCAAACATTTTAATGACCACTTGAAGCAAATATTCGGAAATTCACGTCGATTTTATCTTAACGACACTTAAAGAAATTAATGTTTTTATTGAAAGAATTTTTGTACAGTAAGTCCGTGACGCTTGTTTCTTTAGATTGAGCTCTAGTACAGCCTGGTAGCGACTTTATCAGTAACTTTATAAACATTCCATGAATTGCCACGTTCGATAAGATTTTTAATCTTACAGACGACTTCGTCACATCAAAGTCAACAATTGAATAAATAAATAAACAAATATTTCACAATTTCTCGTTATTCGTACAATTTTCATGTACTAAAATGTGTATAGTTGTTGTGAATGTGTATACATAAAGTTTACAACAATTTGTTGTTTTCTCATGGTCGAAATAACCCAAGGCGCCATACATTACATTTTACAATTTCATTCATTGATAAGATAAGCCAAAAGAATTTATGATCGATGGGAGTCAAAATTACGATTGTTTTATTTCAACCCATCTGGATGTACACATAAAAAGTCTGATGGACATGATTCGTAAAAATTCAATCAAGTTTTTATGACGAATCGAAACTTTGAATTTTGTTTTTTCACTTATATAACAGAATATTTCCACCACTTGACAAGAAACCACGTACTTTCAGTGCAATCGTCAATTCAGGAACACTGAGAGAAATTGCTTGTACGACGTATTTTTTTACAGTGGACAAATTTAACAGAACTGCAAGATTTTGTATATTAAGCTACTGTGTCCTACATTGAGATTTGTATGAAGATAGTGTTGTTATGACACTGTTAATTTGTGTTCGAAGTTTTTGATGTGGGACAAAGTGGATTAAAATGATAAATCATGCAGTTCTGTTCAAATTGCTGAGTGAACTACACGTGTTTGTGGCAATCATTTTATGTTTGTAATGATCATTACAAACATGATACGTTTGATGCAAAAATAATATATTTGGTCTCACAGATACGCTTGTTTGGACAAATGTTGTTGTGGCAGTCATATTTTGCTTAGAGCTAAGGCCAGGTTAAGTCCGCCTACATAGTCAACTATGTATTTGACGACGCATACGGGCCTTAATGGGCCATTCCAGCGGTACCCATAACTATTACATTCGACTTTCTTCCTTAAACATCTTGAAGATTATGCAGACTTATATTGTAGACTTATCAAATTGTAGTTTTTGCAAATATGTTTTGGTTGCTCTAAACATAAACACTAAATGCTCCTGTCAACTTGTACTTCAGTAGTATTTTGAAATAGCTGGCACTGTATTTTATTTTCCTAAATTTTCTCGATTTTTCCTAGATTTTCTGCTATTTTCCTGTTTTTTGGACCAGTACGAAGTACAAAGGTACTATGCGTTTGCTACAAACAGCTTTATTGTAACAAGGGGTAGATCGAGGCGGGAGGTGGAGGGATATATTTATTATCGTCTAGAGATGAAGAATCAGGAATACAAAAATGTCCGTCCGTTCGTTTCTACTTTTTTCCCAACGGCTCGACCGATCACCCTAAACTTTTTTTTCTGAAAGGTACATTATGTCCCACGATTCAAGTTCAAAGATGAGCAAAATCGGTCGAGTAGTTCCGAAGATGTGGTCGAAGAAGTGTAGGCCGAACCGATTTTCGAGCGTCGGTGAAACTTTTTGGCAAATATCTCACAAGTAGAGCACGGAAATTCCTCATTTTGGTGTCAAATTAAAGCATCTCAGAAAACTGGGAGGAAAAAATTTTTGTGGAAGTCGGGTTAGTGAGTGGTCTGGGCACTGGGACCAATGGAATTGAGTTTCTTGGCCATATGCGAAAGCACGCCAAAAATGTGGCTACCCGTACTCCACACATCAGGCAAAACTTAATTTTTTTTCGTGTCAAATCTGAAAGAACAGAAAAACTATAACATTGGGGGGTCCGACATTTGTAACGCATTTCTTTAACCAAAAATGAAAATATTTCAAAAGAATTTTTTGCGTTCTGAAGCTGTAAGCGTCACCCAAATCGATATAAGTTAATTTGGAAGAAGAGACGATGACGTCACATTTCCCTTTTAAAAAGGGTTTTTGTTGTGATATCAGTTGTTTCGGAAGAAAAGAGAAAACAAATTTTGGAGAAAAAATTTCCGGCGAAAAAAAATTTTCAGTGAAAAAGATTTCCGGCGAAAAAAAAATTCACAGGCGAAAAAAAATTTCGGCGGAAAATTTCTCGACGAAAAAAATTCCGGAGAAAAAAATTTTCCAGCAAAAAAAATTTTCAACGGAAAAAAAATTCCGAGAAAAAATTTCAGGGGGGGGGGGGGAAGTCAAAACTTAGTTGTATGTATGGTTCCGCAGTCTAAGAAAAAAAATTTCTTAATTTTTTGATCGTATGGGGACTTGCGTCCACAGAAGAGGATATTTATCCAGGAAGTAAGACACTCATACGACACTGAATGAAGAATGTTAGTACAAATCAGTGCAATTTAGTAAAATTATAATACACTTTCGTTACTAGGGAAGATTTTGTGATAAATGTTTCGTTCCTCGTAGTATACAACATACATTATTGTTAGAAATATGTTTGTCTATTCTATATTTCACTTGCAACATTGTTTTTGTTGTTCGCTTTCGTTCCTTGATTGAAAATTAATTACTTTTGCTACAGCGATTTTTAGAATGAAACGCAAATTGGTTTTCTTTTAATTATGATTTGATTATAATTGCACTAATGAATATATTCGGATGTATTGTAGCTGTTTTCTTATCATGTGCCTTGAAGAAGTGTTGAGAATTTACGAGACCGAGGCGAGTGCGTCCGTCCGTCACCACGATATCTTGAGTAAAACTTGATCGATTTTCAAACTTTCTTTCCCTGAAGGTAATTGAAAAATCTGGTTGAGTGATCCAATACGGTCCTTAGTTTATATTTTGTGTGTTTTTGGTGGTTTTTCATACATATTCCTACAATGATGAAGTTTTCTGTGTAATGTTGTAGAGAAAAAAGAGCCAAACCTTATAGACCACTTATACCTTCGAGTGTGCGGTTTTTACGCCCGGTGATCATGGACAACCTTCCTTAATGCCCTCCTATCCTGTGCCAAGGAGATGACTTGTTCGCACAGGGAAGTCTCCTAACTTCTAAATCTGAGTCTGCCTTTTCCTTGGCCTACCTCTAAGGCGCACACCCGGTACCTGAGCATTCAATTTCCTTTTTAACAGCCTGTTAGGACCCATCCTCTGAACATGCTCGTACCATCACATACGACTAACCCTTGCCGCCTGTTCCACTGACGAAATCCCTAAATTTTCCCTGACGTCGTCGTTCCTGATATGATTGTCCCACTGTTCTGTCCGATTCATCTTTGCTATTATCCTAACAACCCTCATATCAGAAACTTCCAGGTCATGCACAAGGTAACCGCAGTCCTAGGAAACCACAGTAGTGGCCGCAGCCCAAAAAATTTCTTTTGGTGTGTTGTGGGGTAAATTGAGTTGAACTTTTTGGTCCATTGAAGCATGTCTCTAAGGCTTCTCTTTAGGGCTCTAAGGGTTGGCCTACACAAAAATTTTTAGACCCTTACGAAGTTCTTCGAAAAGGGGTCTTATGCGTTTGCCACGACGTTTGCAACCACCCCAATTTCGACCTGGGAGTAGGTAGGGAGCATCGATCCTGGTGCTTAGATGACGAATCAACAGTAAAAACGTTGTCCGTCCGTCCGTCTGTCAGCGCGGTAACTTGAGTAACACTCAAAAACTTCAAAAACCGAGTCTATGCTAGATCCATACGTGTTTTCTGTACATAACTCGAGTAAATCTTTTCCGATTTTCATAAATTTTTTTTTGTTTGAAAGATCTGGGCATGGACGATAATTTGTAGAAGAAACTTTTTAAATTTGAGTCCTTGGACTGAACTAGGGCACTAAAACCACGTCTATTAGGACCATACGTGTTTTTTGTACATAACTCGAGTAAATCTCTTCCGATTTAAAAATTTTTTTTGATCGAAAGGTCTAGGACTGTCTCTCATTTTATGGAAGGAAATTTTTTGATTAGAAACCCTTGGACTCAGTCATGACCCTAAAACTGAGTTTCTACTAGGGCCCAACGTGTTCGCTTGCATAAGTTGGATAAATCCTAACTGATTTTGTTACTTCTTTTTCTGTTTGAGAGGTAATCGAGTACCAAATTTAATTCAAAAACAAATTTTGACCCGGTGCCTGTGCTTAGGGCTGAAGTAGGCCTCAGGTCTGTCCTAAGGTCTGCCCTGAGGTCTGCCTTGAGGTCGGCCCTAACCAAAAAAATTTTTTTTGCTATGTTGCAGAGCAAATTGAGGAAAACATTTTTGTCTATAGAAGTATGTGTCGGAGGCATATCCTTATGGCCCTAGGTCGGTCCTTAAGTCTGCCCTAGCCAAAAAATGGTTTTTCCCTACGTTGTAGACAAAATGAAGGGAAATATTTTTGTCTACGTAAGTATTTGTCCGATGCCTCTCCTTAGGACCCTAGGTCGGCCCTAGGTTTTTTGCTATGTTGTAGAAAAAAGTGACATGAACGGGGATCAATTAATAAACGGGGATCAATTTTGTACTCACGGAAGGCCTTTTTTACGCCCTCTCGACAATTTCCAATACAATTTAATGTTGACATAATTTCATATACTCAAGGGAAAAGTCAATATTTATTTAGGTTTAGTTCAAGTCTTTTTGCAACATCTGTTCTCTTTGCCACATCTATTCTGATGCGTACGGGTCCCTTGCATATGTTTAATGTTATAATATTGGTAAGGTCATTGAACAAACTCATCGCTTGTTGACACCAGTGACCCATCGTTTCTCTGGCGAACGGTACAAAATTAAAATTTGGTAGGGTACTCAGTCGTATTTTTCCATTTTCCTTTTAGCTGCATCTTCGGATGCTTTTCCTGCTTCTGTTCTACTCAATTTAATGTTGCTCGGTGCAAATATGTCTGTACACGTTACGTCCCATATGCGGGTGCTACCTCTCAAACAAGGAATGAGTGTCATTCCATCAACTCCTTTCTTACCAAACCGGGGGCTTGAAGGTATTTCTGCTCGCCTAATGATGCAATTTGATTCCGTCTGGCGTCCGGCACTTTTTTTGCACTTTAGTCCCTGATGACCCTTCCGGTCAACTTGACATCCACATCTGCGGCATCTGCACGCATGCTGCGAACATTCATCCAGTGACTGGACTCTAGCCCCAATATCAAGCCCATTATTATTCTGACAGCGTTGTTGTCTAGCAGAGTGCCAATCGCTTTCAATTAAGCCAGGCGTCGGATTCTTGTCTATCGATCGCAAGTATTGTTGGTTTGTCCTCATCTTGATCGAGTCGTAAATTGTTCGCTAAACATTTGACTACTATGTCAGGACATCGTCAGGCTCTAGTATTTCTTTTGATAGAAACTTGAGACATCGAATTTTCTGTGGTGCGAGAATTAGCTTGTGAGAAAATGTTTTGAGTTTATTTTTCGTGAAACTTTCATTGTAAAATTCTAAAGATTTTTCAACAATTTCTCTTTCGTAGATGTCGAATGGGCTTCATACAATATTGGCATTTTTCTTTGTACACGATGTGCAACAGTACACAGGTGAGTGCACAGCGAAAAAATGCTTAACATAAACTCAACAGAAAACCTTCACCTACATGGAAAAATTAATGATTTCACAAATGCCAATTACAGAGCAATGGGATCACACATATCAAAGGTGAAACATCTGAAAATGGACAAATGGGAAGACAGCCAATTGGAACGAATGAAAGATATTGGAAACAACAAAGCCAAAAGCACATATGAGAGAAAAGTACCAGCCTGCTACAGACGACCTTGCGAATTCGACCCACAGTAAGTAGAATTTTAATCGTTTGAAAAATGCTGCAGATGTTTGTGCAAAAAGAATTTAAATCAAAGAAGTTATCATTGCTGTGATAAACATTTCACTTTTAGGCTTGTACCGAGCACCGGGGCTTTTGAGTACACACTTCGATCTGTAATTGTTTCGATTTTGCAATTGTCTGTCTTTTTCAATTTTTTCCCATAGTAGTACTCCAATTTATAGCGTTGCACAATAGTCCGGAATTTCAAAAGATGTGTCAAAAGTATATTAGCGAATTATAACCAAATTGAGGTTTACATTTTCATATTTGCTGCTGATTATGGCATCGATTTTTCAGAAGCATAGGATAAAGACATTTTAAAATGTAGACCAGTTAGTTGAATTGCCTTATTTCAATATAGGGCTCTCATTCCACGCAAAATTGTTCCGTTGTAAATAATGTAAGTGCTATGCACGCTCTATGTGATTGAGTGTACACCTCATGCATTTTGTTCTGTTTCGTATGACAAAGAAAACTGTTCACTTTCAAAATTATGGAAATATGGAAACGGTAAGCTTCGTCTCAATTTATTGTGGATCACGTGGAAAGAATGAAAGAGATGACACATGAAGTTGTAAACCTGGGTAACGATGGAATTAGCCATAGACAGAGACTTTGCCTAAAGTTAGATGCTAACTGCACATTATGTCAGTAGTCCCTGCATTACCGAGTTAGTTATTGACACAATAGGGATCTTCCCTAAATTACGTAACGCTTTTTCAGTGTTGCCACAAATTTTAAATTATCGATATCTCGGGATAGACGCACTCCAGAGAGGTCAAATGTATGGTCGACCCTCCCATTTAGGGGGTATAAAAGGGGGGTCCGCCATACATTTGACCTATCTGGAGTGCGTCTATCCCGAGATATCGATGATTTAAAATTTGTGGCAACACTGAAAAAGCGTTACGTAATTTAGGGAAGATCCCTTATGCGATGAGACGAATCGGTAATGAAGAGACAATCGCCAAAAACCAAAGACATAATGTACGCAAAGCCATTTTTTGTCTAAAAAGCAAAGTTTTTAGTATAATTTGTCAGACCTAAAAGCCGTCCAAAAAATATCGACGACGACAAGCCGAAGACCATCAGTAGGCGGTGACGTAAGCTCGGCTTGAGCCGGCTTCCAGCCAGAGTCGTTTTTCAGAAATGGCATTGCCCTAAGTCCTAATAACACTAAATTTACACGAAGTTGTGGGTCATAAAGCTTGTCACACTAAAATGTCAGCTTTTGAATCCTCCACTCCCGTGCCAATATTATAGGCATAGGAAAAACATTTTTTGTCACGCCAGTCCGTTCCCCCTCAGTGTGACATACTTTATGAGATGGTGCACATATGACGTCACACTTTGGGGGGAGAGGGGTGACGACTCTAACTAATAAGGGTCAAATTTGACACTTTCTGCGTGACGGGGAGGGGGTTAAAAATTTCAAAAAAAAGCTTGACGTCACATGTTCACGGTCCCTTAGCGAGTCAAAATTTTCTGCTTGATATCTTACTTTGAAGCAGATTTTCACATATATACCTCAAGTTTTTCCGATATTTTCACATTCTTATTGGTCACAATTTACTACGATTCCAAACCGTACGGGTCTACGTAGCCATCACACTCCACGCGTAATTGAAGTACAATGCAACAATGTGCTCATTCCAACAACCATGATCAACCATCAATGGCATTTATGTTGCTTTAAATTCCAACAATCACATAAATTGTTTTTTATTTATTTATTCCATCGAAGTGTTGTTATGGTTCAATTAGTTCAATTAATGTTCACGACAATCATTACACATAAAATATTATGAACGGAATGTATGAATGAATGGAATGAATGAATGAATGTTAGATACGTTCCGTAACGTTGTTTGTGTGTGATACGGTGGCGGTTATATGTGTTTGATAAAAGGTCATAACCGAACCGGATGAAATGAAAAGTATGAATGGGTGAGATGCTCTTGGCGTATATCATTGTGTCGTTTTGATATTTTAAAGATGTTTATGACTTATTTTGAGATTTGTGGGATGTTATTTGAGGAAAAACAATGATAACAGATTCAATAACAAGCAATGTCACTGATTACTCTAATGAGCATGTTGTTGTGAAATAAATTGTTGTTCGTAAGGGTCTACAACCAGTATTTTGTTAAAGAAATAGTTCGCCACTGCGAAGTTTCTTGACGCGCTATCCATCACTAAAATGAAAGAAAACATTCCCGATGCCTTCCCTTTGTTCTTGAAAGCACTGTGGTAGAAGTGAAACTTTGTGATGGCCCTATATTGATCTGTTGTAGCTCGCGACGACAGCACTAGTTACAAGGTCTTTAAATTCATCAAATTAAGCGTTTGTAACAGATTCAACCGCGTCTTTCCACCTTCATTTTCGTCCATGTGACTGAAAATGGTTACACTCTCTTGACCACAGACCGCATCCATTAAACTGGCACTTTCATAAACTACTAGCAATTTACTGACAAAAAAGATATCAAAATATCAGCTGTGGCAGGTAATTTGTCTCAAGGTAATCGCATACAAAAACCTCTTGAAAGGTAAAATGTGACGAAGCCGTAAGTCCGCTTCCAAAATTAATGATATCGCTTGAGGTGACGCTACTGCTGATAATACGCAAAACTTTGTTTGAATGGAATCTGGAATTTTCAGTTTTTTGAAAAAATGTTTCTCCAAAAAAAATTTTCTACGAAAAAATTTTTCTCCGAAAAAATTTTTCCTCCGAAAAAAAATTGTCTTCGAAAAA
>CM055404.1:146829713-146848497 GCA_029228625.1 Pseudolycoriella hygida
TCCAAGGAAAAAATTTTCTCCGAAAAAAATTTTTCTCCGAAATAATTCCTCTCAGAAAAAAAATTTTCTTCGAAAAAAGTTTTCTCCAAAAAAATTTATATTTTTTCAAGTGATTGGTACACCAGTTCTCCTTAACTACTTTCCTAAGGCTAATAAAAAAGCGGGTGTCCAGGGGGCACACCCCTCTTACGACACATATTTTTCCAAGCAATGCGTAGCCCTAGGGGGCTAACGAGATATACTATACGCTGGTGCGCCGCAGGCACATAAATCATGGCAGGCGCATAATGCGTCGCGGGCACATAAAGCGTCACAGGCACATAAAGCGTCGCAGGCACATAAAGCGCCGGAGGCACATGAAGGCCGGAGGCACATGAAGCGCCCGAGGCACATTAAGCGCCGGAGGCACATGAAGCGCCGGAGGCACAAAAAGCGCTGGAGGCACAAAGAGTGCCGCAGGCAGATATATTCTATATTGCCACAGGCAGATATATTGCCACAGGCACATAAAGCGCCGCAGGCAAATAAAAAATCAGGAGTCTAGGGGCAGCAGCCCCCTGGTGTAAAAAAATCTTTGTAAATAACATCAAACCTTATTACAATTCACTCCACTTAGATGACCACCCCTCTTACGACACAAACGCCTCCAAAAAATGCGTAGCTTTGCATAGATTTTGATTTGTTAGAATCGTTCGGACAACGCCATTAAGAGTAGCGGTGGCCCTGCCTTCACTACTGATGGATAGATATTTCATCCTTGACGCAATTTCACTAGAAGTACCACGATACCTCTTATATCATATGAATTAAGCCCTCATATTGCGAAATTTCGTTACATTCGTCTTCATTCCTCGCGACGAGACTTACGTAGTCTTTAGAGGGAGCCGTACGGGTCCGCAAAGCATACGATAAAATATTCTCATGAAACAAATCAGTCAATAGCAGCGTTTGGCCTACGTGAGCGACAAAGGTACACAGGACGTTCTCTCTATTGGTTAGATTTTCTATCGGCTACATGAGTCAAGTGAGGGATTGAGAGAAACTCAGAAATGCAATTTCAATGCCCAAACTTAACAGTCAATCCGAAGATCCGAGGAAGTAATGACTGTTAAGAGCACGTTGCAAAAATGTGAACTGTCAAATTTGCGATGTTTTTTTTAGAGCAGAATCCTTCATAAATAACAAGTTTTTCAAAATTATAGCTCATGTACTGTGAGAGGATGACTCTTACACGAATAATAGATGAATCTGAATTCAAAAAGTTTGAGTACAAAGGTCGAAAGTTGCTCTGAAAAATCATCGCATTCCAAGTGGATTTGCGATGTTATTTCATCACTGAATGCGCCAAAATGGGTCTTCACATCAATCCTGATAAGTGCGAACTCTACTTTTTCTCAGAAGTGGACCAACAAGTGTTTGAATGTCCAACATTCAATGTCCAACATTGGACCAACAAGTGTCACACTCCTGGGAGCACCGATCTCAGACAACGCTTTCGATTGCAAAAAGTTAAGTGAAATGAAACTGATGTTTGAGCGCTTGTTGGACCTAGACAACTACCACATCGCATTCTACATCTTGAAGAACTGTTTTACGTTACCGAAGTTAGTCTTTCTACTTAGGACAGTGCCAACGTGGAAGCGATTCGACCTGGTCAGTGAGGTGGACAGTGAGATCAAATCTGCTTTGGAATCCTTGGACGCAAACACGTGGACCATGGCGTCACTGCCCAGCAATTCAGGAGGTTTGGGAGTCCGGAAAGTTTCGGATACAGTTTTAACCGTTTTTTTTTTATCATCTGCTAACGGAGTTACTCAGCTTGTCAGTATTATGTTACACCAACCGTCGCTGCAAGTTGAGCAAATTGCCGATTATGGAGAGGGACTAAACGAGTCTAGATTGCGGCATCCGGATCAAATCCAACCAGAAATACCATCGATACAGCGCCAATGGTCCAGCATTACAACGACTCGGTTGATAAGTCAACTGAATTTCGAACACAAAGTGGACAGAGCGCGATTTTTGGCATTTCAGAGACCTGAGTCGGGCGCCTGCTTGCAAGCGCTCCCTTCGCAATCAATCGGCACTCTCATGGACAACAACACGTTCCGGATAGCCGTTGGTCTGCGATTAGGAGTCAACATATGTGGCCAATTCCATCGTGCCCCATGTTACACTTATTTTGGTGTATACTCACGTAATTAGAAATGTATACTCAGTGTACACTTGAAAATGTAAATGGGCCCACGTAACATTTTATATACCACTCTTTTTGTAGTATACATTGAAATATACATAGGTGTACATTCGGTTAAATGTACTATGGAATTAGCCATGTGCGTCACACGTTTGCCGATGCGGATCACAAGTGGACGAAAAAGGTCACCATGGGCTGAAATGTCGTAAGAGCGCAGGTCGGCATGCGAGACACGTGGAGCTGAACAGCATAATTAAACAAGCGCTGGTGTCGGCCGTTTTTTTCTCCAAGTTGGAGCCAGCCTAGTACGCGAAGACGGCAAAAGAGTCGACGGCATGACGCTGATCCCGTGGACAAGAGGGTGTACACTGATATGGGATGCAACGTGCACCGACACTTTGGCTCCAAGCAACCTCCGCTTTAGCTTGAGGAAAGTCGGAAGAGGAGCAGCAGACAAGGCACAACGGAAAACCACAAAATACCGTACGTTGATCGAACAGGGCTACTAAATTGTTCCATTCGCGGTCGAAACATTGGGCCCCTGGGGTGACGAAGCCATAAAATTCTTCGACGCGCTGAGTCAGAAGATCGTCTCGAGATCAAACGAGCCTCGGTCGAAGTCGTTTTTAAAGCAGCTTGTAAGCATGGCAGTACAGAGGGGCAACGCCGCAGCTATCATGGGCACCTTCCGTTCCTGTGACAAGATGGATGAAATTTTCTATTTATTATGCTAAATTTTTGACAATTGTATGAATGGCCTTCTAATAATTGGTTGTAAATAAAAAAAAAATCATTTCCGAGCAAGTTTGTACCTTCATACTTGAACTTTTTGAATTCAGATTCATCTATTATTTGGGTAAGAGTCATCCTCTTACAGTACATGAGCTTTAATTTTGAATCATTTTTCATTTATGCAGGATTCGGTTCTATAAAACATCGCAAATTTGACAGTTCACATTTTTGCAACGTGCTCTTAAAGGTCGTATGAATGTGAGTGTGTGGAAGAAGTGTAGTCGATGTGACATGTTTCACCTACACAAATTTGTTATTATTAACAAAAGATTACCTCTTGCAGAGTTCTCATCGAGCAGTGGATACGAGCTAAATATGAACGTCTCGAATTTTCTCAACACGAACGACCCAGCTACACTTCCGGACAAATGGAAGGATTTTTAATGAAAAAAGGAAAGGAAGACAGTCGTTATCAACCACGAAAATTTGTATTATCGGAAACGGAAGACACACTGAAATACCACGTCAAAGAAACCCGCGAACCGAAAGCAATTTTACGTTTATCCGAATTGAATGTCGCATTCGCACCGCAAAAAATCGAGCACAGCAATTCCATGCAAATAACCTACATGAAGGACGGTTCCACTCGACACATTTACGTTTATCACGACGATCCCGAGTGTATAAACAATTGGTACATGGCGATACGATGCGCAAAATTGCATAGACTGCAAATAGCATTTCCGATGAAACACGAATCGGAATTGGTTAATCTTTTGACGCGAGATTTTGCCAAAGAAGGATGGCTGCTGAAGACCGGACCTCGTCCTTCCGATGGCTACAAGCGTCGATGGTTCACATTAGATGATCGTAAACTAATGTATCACGATGACCCGCTCGACGCATACCCGAAAGGAGAAATATTTTTAGGACATCAATTGGAAAACTATAGCGTACGTATCGGTGCTCCCACTGGTGCTAAAGACCAGGGATTTAGCTTCACATTATTTACACCAGAGAGAGTCTACAATCTATCAGCGAATACAGAACAAGAGCGAGACGAATGGATGAACTTAATACAAAGTGTGCTGGAACGACCATTAACGCCTCAGGATAATTCAAGTAAGTGATTGTGACGTCACTTTTCGAATTGCCAATGAGAAAATCACCTTTTTTTCAGTATCTGCAATACTTATTCGAAAGCGGACAGGTACCAAAGCTATAAACATTTTCACAGGTAGATAATAGAGAATTTGGATTTGTTCGATTTTTAGACAAATTAAGGAAATATTTTAGAGCAAAATTCATGGAAAATTGATTGAATTGTCTAGAAAATGTGTTTTTTTAAGTTAATTTTGATGTTAATTACGTTAACTTTTATCTCAAAACTGACGGCATATGCGTCGATGATTTTTCCCACTGTAAAGGGAAATAGCCCCTGGCGAGGCTATGGGTAGGAAGTAACCCAGATAGAGTCATGTGCGAGAGTGAGTGGGCAGAGTTACTCAACATGAAATTTTATTTGTAATTAGCAAGCCCTCGTATAACTCGTGCTGATGAGAACTGGTAGATTTCCCTTTCGGTAATCGTGAGCGAAAAACAAAAATGCAGCTGCAGTTGAGCTCAAACCAGCCAGCGCCTACATATGACAAAAATACAGAATTTCTAACATTCATCAATCGTATTTTTCCTAGACTAACCTCTTGTAGAATTGTAGAATTGATTATACAGTTGGATATTTGATGACTTTATGATTTTAGGAGTGAAAATGACTTGTACATCATTTAGCGAATCGATCCTTAAGCGGTGCCATCGATCTTCCAGTTGATATTCTGAATTTTCGACGAGAGGTGCAGGAACTTAATGGTAAAATCAAATAAACTCACCGAGAACATAAGGCTACATACGATTCTATATGAAGTTTCAATGTTCCAATCTCTTAGTTAACAACAAAAAAAAATTTTATGAAATTTTATGAATCAAATAAAACTTTGGTGAACTTTAGTCAATATCGGGGATTAAATAAAATGTTATTAAAGAACTGATTGCCGAAAGGCAATTGTGAGCATTTAATTCCTCCCCATTGCCCTTGCCAGTTCTCTAATATGTCGATGATCCAAAAGATCAATTTTTGGGAGAACCTTAAAACCGACGTATAGTGAAATTCATTGGCAAAAATGATAAAACATTCACAAAATGTTTGCCTCAATGTTTTCGAAAACTTTGTGTTTTTATGAAGTGTTCAACTATTACAGTTCGAGACATACCTACTTTGTGGACCCTACAGCCCGAATCTCTTAACCGATTTTCACCATAAACTGATTTTAGAACAAAGCTTGAGGCTAGCATTGTTTAGCTTCTCTATACTGTTTTATCCTTGGATCAGACCGAAAACTTACGTAAAAGTCGTGCAATTTCATTTTGTGAAAAACAATGAACCGCTGAACTATTCCGTATAGGGTAATGAAATTTCCCAGGTGAGGTGAAATTGTCCAGGTGATGTAAAATTGACCGAGTGACAAGAAATTGACTTGGTGACGCAAAATTGGCCAGGTGAGGTTAAAAATGCAGAGGTGACTTGAAATTGTTCAGGTGATGTGGAATTACCCGGTCGATGTGAAATTGACCAGGCGAGGTGAAATTGGTCAAGTGCGGTGAAATTGGTCAAGTGAGGTGAAATTGGTCAGGTGATGTGGAATTGATCAGATGAGGTGAAATTGGTCAAATGAGCTGAAATTAGTCAAGTGGGGTGAAATTGGTCAAGTGAGGTGAGATTGATCAGCTGAGGTGAAATTGGTCAAGTGAGGTAGAATTGGCCAAGTGAGGTGAAATTGGTCAGGTGATATGAAATGGGCTGGGTGAGGTGAAATTGGCCAGCTGAGGGGAAATTGGCCAGCTGAGGTGAAATTGGCCAGGTGATGTGAAATTGACAGGGTGAGGTGAAATTGACCAGGTGAGATGAAATCGGTTAGGTGATGTGAAATTGGCAAGGTGAGGTGAAATCGGTCAGGCGCTGTGAAATTGGCTGGGTAAGGTGAAATTGGTCCGGTGATGTGGAATTGATCAGATGAGGTGAAATTGTTCAAATGAGGTGAAATTAGTCAAGTGGGGCGAAATTGGTCAAGTGAGATGAAATTGGTCAAGTGAGGTGAAAGTGGTCAAGTGAGGTGAAATTCGTCCATGTGATATGAAATGAGCTGGGTGAAGTGAAATTGGCCAGTTGAGAGGAAATTGGCCAGCTAAATTGAAATTGGCAGGGTGAGGTGAAATTGACCAGGTGAGATGAAATCGGTTAGATAATGTGAAATTGGCAAGGTGAGGTGACATCGATCAGCTGAGGTGAAATTCGCTGGGTAAGGTGAAATTGATCAGATGAGGTGAAATTGGTCAGGTGAGGTGAAATTGGTCAAATGAGGTGAAATTAGTCAAGTGGGGTGAAATTGGTCAGGTGGGGTGAAATTGGTCAGGTGAGGTAAGATGGATTGAGTCAGATGAAATTGGCCAGATGATGAGAAATTGACTAGCTGATGTGAAATTTGTCAAGTTAGGTAGGTAAAATTGGCCTGTTGAGGTGAAACTGACTAGGTGAAGCGAAATCGGCCCAATGAGGTGAAATGAGTCGGGTCTAAGGGGTTGGAATTGGCCAGGAGAGGTGGAATTGGAACGTTTTCCTGAACCTATGCGGTTGAAATTGGAAAGGTCGTATGAAATTGACCGGTTCCGAAGAAGTGGGCATACTAATTATAATTTCGTGAAATTAAATGTGTTAGATTCATGCCACCAAAGAAATTGCTTCGCCTCTGATTGTAACGTTTGGGTTACGGACAAAATAAAAAATAAAAATAATAAAATAAAAGAAATTCAAACGAAAAAAGGCCCAAACGATATAACTCTACGGACAAAAGGTATTGCCTCCCCTCGACACAAAGGTACTATACAACATTTTAGTCGAAATATATTTAGCGAAATTGAATTAACGTCGAGAGGGGGATGGGTTGAATTTTGGCTGGCCTTTTGGGACTTTTTCCTTAGTTTGATTGGTCCCAGAGCCACGAAGATCATCGATGCACATTCCGAGGAAGATTTGAAATTATAACTGATTTCATAATTTCAATTTAATTACAAAACGTTCGTCATGTTAAATAAATTATTTTTAAAAAGTAAATTAATTTAATTAAACAAAAAGTAACATATCAGAATAAATGAAAGTAATAACGGACCTTGCCAAAAATATTTAATTGTAATAAATTGAACAATATATTTATGTAAATAATAAACGTAAAATGTAAATAAAATTCAATCTTAGATTTAAGACTAAAACCAACGACTTTTTATTGCTTTCGTCAAAATCACGACTGGTATGAGCGCCGCTCACCCTGAGCCACGTGCTCGGAATATGAGCGTCGCTTATTTTCAACACAGATGCGCTCACTAAAATCATAATTTTCTTTGTTTCGAAGAAAAATTATTGCAATAATTTGTTCCTGTATTCCTGTGTTCTTTGTTTTCATTTAAGCTGGTCTAAAAAAGGCAACAGTGACGTTTAGGGACTGGGACAGTGGAACTCCGTCCTGATACCTTTTTTCAGTATAAGTAATGTTGCGTAAGAACAGAACCGTTTAAATGTTTGTTTAAGAGTGAATCTGCGTATTCTTCGACCGATTCGAAAAGTAGCCATCTCCGAATTTCGTTATCTATGGCTTATTCGATTCCTTGGACCTATAGTAGAAATTCGTAGAAGAATGATGAAGCTGATAGACTTTTCATAAATTTCAATGGTAGCAGACCGGAAAAACTTAAGTTTTCTGGTCAAGTCGGTGATTGGGGTATGGGGTAGTGCTAATGAAAGGGGACCACCCCACAACTAATTATCACTAGTTATTTGGCGGCGGTCACCTCTCTGAAGAGAGGGGCAGGTCAAAACTAAAAAGATATTTTTTGTGTACTAGGAAGTGCTGGGAAGGACTGGATGAGTGGTTAAAAGGTGGTGGAAAAATGACGGAAAAGCGGAGATTACCATGAAAATATATTGGGCGCTTTAAAGAGCCCACCTTAAGGAAAGTAGGCGCTTTGAAAAGCCCACGTTAAGCAAATTGAGTGCTTTAAGTAGAAATTGTATCGATAATGTAAGCATTCGCTAAGTGGACATCAATTTTGTGTGCACTCTCACCCGGGATACGCCGCGTGAAAGCTGCCTACTTGTAACCCATTGCCCCTGAAAGAGGTCTTTTCTTCGTACTGAGATGGGGACGGACCCGTTGGCTCGTCACTACCGAAGTATTTGCCGACTCCAAACCCCACTCAGTACCATTATATCGAAGCTTTTAACCACTCATCCAGCCCTTCCCGGCACTTTCCAACACTTCCTAGTATACACACAATGTAAAAATAGGAAAAAAAAAATTTATTTTTAGTTTTGACCTCTCGCTCTCTTCAGGGAGGTGACCGCCGCCAAATAATTAGTAATTCTTAGTTGTGGAGTGGTGTGGAAGGTGTTTTTACGCACTAGTTTCGACAAAGGGAAGGGCTCGTTTTTTGTCGGTGAATTGGAAAAAACGTTGTTTGACACACGTTACATGTGCGGGTAGTTTAACGCACACGATGCGTTAAAGTACCTTCACACGTAACTTGTAATAAAAGCTACTGTTCTTCTGTGTCTGCGCTGATATACACATAGCGCGAGAAGACATAAGTGTACTGACGAAATCATGTACTTCGGTATATGAGAACGTGATCACCGAAATCAGCATATTGTTTTGTTTCGTCAGTTTGTCCTTCCTTAAACGATCGTAGAAGAATATTTGTCTCGGAAAAATTTAGCTTATGCTGTTGAACGTTTGAGAAAATGATCTCCAAGCGATGGTTGAAAATCGTTTTCCAACAGGATCAAATGCACTGGTCTGAAATTTTAAAGGTAAGTAGCCCTTGTAGTAATAAATGTTTTGCCCGGAAGTTATGACTCTAGAAATGTCAACCCCATAGTCCCTAGTATCTAATAACATATAGAATTGACATGGCCAGCCCTGGAGTTAATCAGATTTTATCAAAAAGTAGACGAGAAGCCTTTCCGAGTTCGTTTGCTATCGAGACTTACTGAAATGTGCTAGTCTGGCACCCGCCACTTTCTAATATATTTGTGGAAAAATCTCTTATCGGTGAGTCAAAGACAAAGATGAGCCCATCGAACTGAGCCTACCCTTCTGCAGAAATGACTACCAATTTTCTCGTTAACAAAAATCTTACTATTTTTATCATAATTTTGATAAAAACAAAACAGAAATCATGGGCGCGCGGTAGCGATGCGCCCGTGACGCAAGTCCCCATACGAACAAAAAATTCGGAAAAATTTTTTTTCGTAGATTTCGAAACCATATATACAGCTAGGTTTTGCAACGTACCCCCCGGAAAATATTTTTTCTGGATTCTACGGAAAATTCTTAGGCGAAATGTCTTTTCACTCATTAAAATCGGTTTGGTGGATCCGAAGATATGACCTTTAGAAAATGATCATTTCCTATACAAAAAGGGCTGTTTCATAGAAGCCAAAGTTAATACAAACATCCTACGTTAGTTAGTTAGTGGGTTAGTTAGTTAGTGGGTTAGTTAGTTAGTTAGTTAGTTCCAGGGCCATTTGTATGAAAAACCGTGAAAAACCACTTTTTTGGCTCGTGCTCGAAAACGGCTCCATAACTTTTCTTGAAATTTTGCGGGGACATTCGGGTGGGCATTCTACGTCATATGAGATTTTAAAAAAGGGGGGGTACCGGCCTCGTTTGCGCCAGGGCTCTTAGAAGGCGCCATATAAAGCCACTACGTATGTGTTTGTAAGTGTAGTGTGTATGATAACACATTTTGTATCAGACAAGGCTTGGTGTCAAAGGGAAAGTTGTTGGGTTGGGTGTGTAGTGTATCAGGGTGACCACCAAAATGACGGAAAATAGGCGGGGACTCAAAAAAAAACTTTTGATATGTTGTAGAGGAAGTTGAGGGGATCATTTTCGCCCATGGAAGTAGTAGCCGCCGCGCTTCGGTTTGGCAGCAGCGGCGGCTCAAAATAATGCAAAACATTACAATCACAACGAAAACACTTTTTAAAAGGAAAACGTGACGCAAGTCCTCGTTCTTCTTCCAAAACAATTGATATCAATTTGGGTGACGCTTGCAGCTTCGGAACGCAAAAAATTCTCTTGAAAAATTTTCACATTTGATTAAAAAAATGCGTCACAAATGCCGGACCCCCCAGTGTTATAGTTTTTCTGTTCTTTCAGCTTTCACAATGCAAAAATTTGATATGGGATTGTTGGGACTGTTGGGTATTTTTGTACAGGAAATCAAATTTCTGCGTATGAAACCTGAAAGCGTAGAAAAATTATTACATTGGCGGGTCCGGCATTTGTGACGCACGTATTCAATCAAAAGTGAAAATATATTTCAAAAGAATTTTATGCGTTCCGAAGCTGCAAGCGTCACCCAAATTGATATCAGAAGGGACGAGGACTTGCGTCACGTTTCCCTTTTAAAAAGGGTTTTTGTTGTGATTTTCTATACCTTCTTGAACTTTTCAAATCATCTTCAAGATGACCCAGCGCATCATCGCAAATATGGAATAGATTTTGAAATATGTCATCGTCTTCCGGTACAATGCGTTGTTTTTTGGGATGTATATAGTCATCGTTGTCTTCGCGATGTGCTTTTTTTATTCTTGAAATGAGGCTGACAATTTCACCTGCCTCCAAGTATTCCAAATCTTCCGACTTTTCGTAACTGTGTAACAAAGCAACCTTCGACACGATTGCAGCAGCTTCATTTAATTTTAATAAATGAATTCTTTTCGAGCCACCCACGTGTTTACAGTGAAACAAAGACAATGCACTCATCGTGCTCACCTTCATCTTTTCTGTTCGATTTTGTTTCATTCGATGAGCTGCATAGGTTTTTCTTTCAGCGTAATATAATGGTGCAATGTCGTAACTGTTATTCAAGTTTACATGTGGAGACTTCGACTGTCCTGATCGAACAATTCACAAATTGACTCTCATCAACGTGAGTCTTGCTGAAAAGTTAGTACAACGTTGATAATCTCAAGGGCACCACATGCGATCTAAAATTCAACGAAGTGATTCAAGCAGAAATAGAAAACGAAGAACAGCTAAAGGAAATTGAACGGTTTTTATGAGAAAGCGG
This sequence comes from Pseudolycoriella hygida, assembly GCA_029228625.1. NCBI lineage: Eukaryota > Metazoa > Arthropoda > Insecta > Diptera > Sciaridae > Pseudolycoriella > Pseudolycoriella hygida. Next base: position 146,840,827 of record CM055404.1, read on the forward strand.
CCATGTCATCCTCACTTCGTCGAGATCATTATTTAGTCGAGGAAGAACAAAACAACGACATTGGGGAATTATTTCAATACATTTGCATAGGAAAGAATTCATTTATCAAACACAGAATCAACATTGCTGGGTTCATCCTTAAGGGTGACTAAAGCAATACCTCGAACCCATCGTAACATTTTCTATCTGCTTTGGTTCTCAAAGAATCGTTCGTTGTCCGGTACCCGTTCTGCATTTTCTATATAACAAAGTTCTCGACGACTTTCTCTGCAAAATATCGAAAAAATTGTTTCTCTTCAAGCAGAGTATCGACTTAAGCTTCGTGGAAAAACGCGAACAACACTCAGTGGCGATTCGTCACTTACATTTGACTACCAACGATTTACAGTTATCTATAAATCAAATGGCACGTCGGTTCAGGTGGAATCATCTACAGTAATAAAAATCCCGCTTTAATGAAGTAATTTTTTTTATTGCACAAGAACTTCAAAACTACAGTTTTCAATTCTTACTTGAGTGAGTCACTCCATCAAAGTGAAATTGTTATGTCTATTCATCTTTGTGGGTTTCCTGATGCTTTTCCAAATACTTTTTTTGCTTAAAAGATTTCTTACATTGTAGGCAAGCGTAAGATTTCTCTACTAAAAAAGAGATTTCTATTCTTTCATTCATTCGGTGAAAGTATTCTAACTGCTTACCTGTGTGGGTCAGCTGATGCGTTTTTAGGTCGTCAATTCGTACAAAAGATTTCTTACATTGCGGACACGAATGCGGTCTTTCTCATAAATTTTTTTTTATTTTTTTGTTTATTGGGAGAGCATCCTAAATACTCACCTGTGTGGACCAGCTTATGCGTTTTTAAGTTGAAAATTAGTGTAAACGATTTCTTGCATTGGGGACAAGAATACGGCTTTTCTCCTGAAAAAATTATTTTTACAATAGACCGCGGTCGTTTTACCTCATTTATTTTTGGGTGACAGGTGTCGCTGAAAATACAGCGTCTCAAAGGTCAGCAATCCGTTTTTTATATTTTTATACTTCAAAAATAAAACAACCGAAAATTTTCTTAAAAAACTTAATAAATGTACCAGAAAATGTATTCGATTACCAACTTAACAAAAATGAAAATTTATAGAAATACAAAGGACTGTGCTGTCAGTCTGAGTAAGTTACAAATCTCACTTTTAGACCCGGGAGTAGATTACTTTTTCGTTTCGGGGTCGAAATAAAAGAAAAATGCAAAAAAAAAAATTGTCCGCCCGTCCGTCTGCCACTACGATAACTCTAGTAAAACTTGAACGATTTTCATAATTTTTTTTGTTCGAAAGGCATGCCCTATAATGAATGGAAGAAACTTTTTTGATTTTGAGCTTTTGAATTCAGCCAGGGCCCTGAAACTGAGTCTCTACTACAGCCAAACGTTTTTTTTTCATGAATCGGGTAAATTTTATCCCATTTTCACAATAATTTTTTTTCCTGACAGATAATTCATTAAATGATGAATTTGAATTCCGGCAAAATTGGTTAGGAGCTTTCGAATTTATAGTCGAAAAAGTGGTCAAAAACGTGGTCGGTGAAACTTTTTAATTTATATCGCTGCGAAATTAGATGGAAAATCGCTCTTGAAGGTTTTAAATAAAAGGTGCGGACATCAGAAAGCACGAAAATTAAATTAGTGAAAATCTGTCGGGCTATAGAGTCTTCAATGTGAGGCCAACTCACGCTACGCGACCCAACACGATATTTGGTGGCTTTTCTTTAATGATGAGGTTCTTTGTGCAGTGTTGTAGAGCAGAAAGAGACGAAATATTTTGTTCATGGAAAGTATGGTCTCTCCTAAGTGCTCTAAGTCGCTACAAAGATCGGCCCTAGTACAAAAAAAATTGTTTTTGAAAATTTATTTGAAATTTTTTTTTAATTTTTGGTTTGGAGAGGTTTTTTGAGCCGTTGCTTCAGACGAGTTTTTCAATATTGCACTTTCGGCAATTTCAAATCTAATTAATTGTAGACGTAAGTTGAAGCAATATTTACTAAGATACGTTCGAGTCTTTTTGCAGCATCTATTCTGATGCGTACGGGTCTGTTGAAAACATATCATAGTGAACTTTCATCTAAAAATAATTGAAAAAGGACCACGGTCTACTCCGCTCATTTGGCGAAAGCTTCCTTACTAGTTACCTGTGTGGTTCATCTGATGCCTTTTCAGTTCGCTGGATCGTGCAAAAGATTTCTTGCATTGTGGACAAGAATGCGGCCTTACTCCTGCAAAAAATTTTGAATTTATATTCTTTTGTCCATTCCGTGACATATCCTAACTACTCACCCGTGTGGGTTAGTTGATGCGTTTTTAAGTTGAAAATTCGTGCAAAAGATTTTTTGCATTTGGGGAAAGAATACGGTTTCTCTCCTGAAAGAAAAGTTTTCAATTTATTCAGAGCCTTTTAGTCATTAATCTACTCACCAGAGTGAATCCTCATGTGTATCACGAGTTCGGACTTGAAGCTGAAGAATTTTTCGCAAATGTCGCACATGAACGTCCTCTTGCCTAAATTACAATGTAAACTTACAACGAATACGACATGAAAAATAGTTGCAACTAACTTGCGTGGTTACTTTCAGGTAGAGGCGCATCAGAGGAACAACTGTTAATCTCACGAAAATAACGAGCCGTGAGAACGGCTTTGAATGTTTTCTTGGTATTTTGATTTGCCTGAAAAAGTTAAGAACAAAATTCAAGTCCTGTGTCTGGTGGCATAAAATTTAGTGAAAATAGAGTAAATTTCGGCGGCGGCAGCGGCATAGTTACTTTTTAGTAGGCGGCGGCTCGCCGATAGACCGAAAATTCGGAGGCGACACGACTGCGGCCTTTTGATTTTTCTTAATAAATTTTTTTTTATATTTAAAGTTGGAAAAACTTTTTACTGTAACTAATATTATAGCCTAGGGGTCGATTCGCTAAAAAAGACGGATTTTAGACCCCCTTCCCCCTTGAACGCAAAAATACATGTAAATAAATTCTTAGTGTATGGAGCACACGCTTTTCGCAAACTCCCCTCCCCCTAAAAAATCGTGCGAACTATTTGAGTGGCCCCTAGGTTGGATTGACGGTTTCAAAGACAACTTCGTCTATCAAATCATCAGCTGTTTTAATTCTTCTTCTTTGATTGTAGGATCAAAGCAAGGTACTTGAGAATTCGATACAACGAACTTGCATAGCGGGTTTTAGTTCCAACTCTTCATAAGAAGTGAAGAATTCAAAAATTCCTGTACCGTAAATTTTAGTAGCATGTTGGGTCTTGGGCGGAATCCTACCTAGTAGTTAACGGGGCGCTTGAAACTCGAAGAAAAACCTGACACAAGCCCGAATCAATATGCCGGGTCGAGTCGGGTTTTTGGTTCTTTTTGTCGGGTCGGGTCGGGTTTGATGACTTCAACACTAACCAAACCCGACTCGACCCGAGTATCAAGTATTCATTTTGGATAGGGTTCGGGTTGGTTCGGGTTTAAATTTTTATTTAAGTTCGGGTTACAGAAAAGTGTCTTCACCACCGCGTGAAGTCCATGGGCTTGCTCGACTGACCGAAAACCCCGAAAAATTCTGTAGGATTCGAGTATTAAAGGTAAGGGTCGGGATCGGAAGATCTGGGTTCCAAGAACTTCAGGTAAATGGACTAGGGCTTGAAAATTCAATTCTTATAGTCGGGCCCGGTCTGGATCAGCTTAACAAAAAAGGCTGACCCGTTCATCTCTACGTTCAAGCGAATAATTTTCATAAAATCTAATTCGACGTATCAAGAACCAAGACATTATCGGAGTGCAGATTCAGATCGAAGATTTGCAATTCGCTGTAAGCATTTTGTTTATTATTTTATACTACTTAATGTGTCGGCGGCGGGCGGCTAGATGTCGACGTCAGGATTTTTCCACGTCGCGCCGTCGGCGACGCACATCTCTACTTCCATTTTCACAAATCTAAGCAATTTACCAAAAACCAAAACGGCTTTATGTTCTTCGTGTAGCACGTGACTTACGTAGCAGCGAAATCAAAATTAAAATTGAGGAAAATTTGACGCTTCGTAATGGAAGCCGTACGCCTCACTCTTTTGCAGATGTTTTGCGCGTTGTCAACTGCTACCTGATCCTCAAACTGAATTTTTTTGCTCAGCTAATGCTAAGAGTTGTTTCTAGTTCTTCATGTTCTCACAATCTGAGTTTAAAAGTTTTCTTTTACTGTTGAGTTGTGCATGTACATTGAACTCATAAAAATCTTTTCAGCTGGTTTTTAGCTTGGATTTTAAAGTACTTCATAGCCTCATGTTATGAACATTGGATTTATTTTTCGTGAACTCAACATACCTGTAGCCCATAGTAAAATCCATGTCCATGAACATTGGATTTATTTTTCGTGAACTCAACATACCTGTAGCCCATAGTAAAATCCATGTCCTTGTCGGAAACAAACAAAAATTGAAATAAATTTCTTCTCGTCAATACAACTCTCGACAATGCAAAGAACACAAATTTATTAAAATATGTGAAGTGGGTGAAGAGCCACAATGAAGTGACAAATCGAATTTCAGCCACGAATGTCGTTGGCAATTTCATAACAAAATCTAGTACTTTTATAAACAATGTTTAACAAACTGACGAATCGGATATTTCTCTGACCCTTTTCTCTTTGTGTTTGGGTGATCAAAAAAATCCATAATTAAATAAAAATTATTACGCTGGTAAACAATTGGAAGTAAGATTAAGAATTGTGAGTGGCTTTTAAATGTAAATCAAACTTGTTCTACAAAATTAAAAAAATATAATTTTCTTTATATGAAAACTAGCAAAATTTCCAGCCGAATTAAAGCCGCCTTATGCGAGCCTTTCAGAGGTCTGTCGGCGGCGGTTCTCATGTCTGCTGTGAGTTCAAAATCCTACGAAATTCAATTAAACTTGAAATTAATCACAAATATTTCTCTGTCTTTTAATTAACACTCGTAAGTAACAACGGTGTTTTTTTATTCGTTTAATGACCAATAAACAGGCCGAAGCCCAATGACAAATCAGTCTAAATGTAAAGATTTAAATGTCTGTACTAAAACGAAACATTATCATCTGTCCACCATGCGTCGATCAGTCGAACGATTTCGGTTTTGTCATATTGTTTGATCACAGCAGCTTCGTTGTCCATTTTTATGCAGAAATCAGCTTTAAAGAAATGGACATGAAAATCAATATGACCCGTTTGAAAGAGCGGCCCAAGAATGTAACGCCTTAGCGATAATTCTTTCATAAGTTTATTGATTACAATTTGGTCATCATGTTTGGGACAAAAAATCAGGACGTTTTTCAAATTTTCGCTGAAATTTTCTTTTAGATAAAGGTATGCATCCTCCAACGAAATGTTTTCCATTATAACGGTTTCCATTTCAGAATCAATTTTTCCCAATAGTACGTATTCGTCACTCAGTCGGAAAACTTTTACAGTTTTTGGAATGAGTTTGACGTTGATGGTAAACAACGATTCGAATTCATCATACCTTGCACAAAGGTGTAAGTGCGTCAAATTCGCACAGTTTCGGAAAGCGGACAAGTTTGAGGAGGTAGTTCCATTGAACAACAAATATTTCAAATTAACCAAATTTTCAACGGCTTTTTTATGAAGCAATTTCACATCTGTTCCATCCATTTCAAGAATTCTTAATGTTGTTGGCAGTATTTCTGCATCCAGAGCAGGGCCGTCAAAGCTCAGTTCTTCGAATACCATACCGGTCGGCGAGGTGTATTCCGTTTCCGTATACAGCCTTAGTTTACGAACAGTCCATTTCGATGATTTCTGTTTTTCTGCGTTGAAATTTTTATACACCAAATTGTTCAACTTAAGAGCTCCTTCGGACAAATCGAGTTCAAAGTTGTCGCTATGTCTGGAATTGAGATATATATCCTTCAAATTGCGGAAATCAAATAAATCATTCAACTTCACAACATTAATTTTAAAATCATTTCGTGAGAAATATATGAATCTCAAATCAAGCTCCACCGGAGCACAAACAGCACCATCGGTGATTTCCAAGATACAACTCCTCAATCGTAAAGTCTTGATGTTCTGTAATTTTCCCATCGGAACAATCAACCTTGTCTCGTTACAGATGATTTCCAATTTTGTCAACTGTTACGAAATCAATTTGATCCGAGCATCTTGGCTCAACTTGTTGAAAGGGTGAACGTAGCCTCCATAAATTGTCAATTCTTTTATGGTATCTCCGAATTGTTCGATGAATCTGAGCAACTCGTCGTATTCGATCCAATTATGTACACAGTCGAAAACAAATTTATTGCATTTATCCAGCAATTCTCCCGTTTGAAATTCTTCAATGAATCTGTCTGGCGTCCGTGCTTCATCTCCATTAAAATGGAATCGTATCCGTGATGTTGCTATCAAAAATGGTCCAGCCGTTGCATTCCACTCGTGACAAACGAGTCTACATGCTTTGATGTCTTTCAGTGGTAGGTAGCGAAAAATATTATGTCGAAGCTGTAAGTCCAAGAAGTCAAGTTAAAATCGAAGTAAGAGCATTGTTGTTGTTTTCTAGTCATTTACCTCTGGAATCCTCATAACTCGTTTTCTAACTGCATCAATACTATCGTCCATCGTATCAACTAATAGTAGTTTGTCTAGATCTGCAGTTAAATCTTCTTCCATGGTCAGTTGAAACAGAAAATATCAGCTTAATTCAACTACACGCTCAGTTACGCACTACGCGTATTGCAATAACAATCCTGACAAACACCTGGACGAACGTTTATTGACACATTATTAATATTTGACAACAACATGAAGTTAGGGACATGTTCTTCAAATAAAAAAAACGAAAAAGTTCTAGCGCGAACAAGGACCGGAACAGCATTTATTATGCTATGTGTTAAAGGACAGAAATGATGTCGCACGTCAAAACGAGAGTAATTTCTATTTTTTATTTTGACAAGTGACGCCGAAGCAAGTTTTTCCTTTTGTTCATGTTTCTATCTCCCTTCGGTTGTAAGCCATGTACATTTGTTGTCTCAGTTTTTAAATTTTATTTGACATTTGGGCGAAAATACGTGACAGCAAAATGTTTTTTGAATGGAGTGTCACCTGCAACAAAAATGAATTCTACAATGGAAACCAAGGAACATAATAGCCACTTTATATGTTTCACTTGTTCCATATTTAAATGGAGCATGAGTTACTGCAGCGTGTGTTTTCCCAAATATAAGAGCATTGATCGATCTAACTTGTTATCGCGCATAAAAATTTACAATCACTTTTGTTGTCTTGCGGCCAGAAAACGGCTCATTACTGTGTAAACAAACGTTAGTTTTTCGCATTTTCTGGTCATCATCATCATCATCATCAAACTTTATAGACCGTTTATACCTTCCGGTGTGGGGTCTTTAAGTTGCAACCCGGTGGCCATTGACCACCCCCCTCCATACCCTTCTATCCTCTGCCAAGGAGATGGTTTGCTCGCCCAGTGAAAGCCCCCTAACTTCTAAATCTGATTTAATTGAGTCTTTGAACCTTCTCCTTGGCCTACCCCTAGGACGTACACCCGGGACCTGTGCATTCAATATCCTCTTTGGGAGCCTACTATTACCCATCCTTTGAACGTGCCCGTACCATCTCAGACGACTAACCCT
>CM055404.1:146848997-146893347 GCA_029228625.1 Pseudolycoriella hygida
TTTGCTACGCTTCTTAGAACCCTCATATCTGAAACCTCCAAGTCATGCACAAGGTATCCGCAGTCCACCCAACTTTCACTACCATATAAAATTGTTGGCCTGAAGATTGATCTGTGAATAGCTAACTTTGTGCCACTACTTAATTCCTTCTTGTTAAACACATGAGACCTCAACTGACTGGCCACCGCATTTCCCATTCTTCTCCTTTCCTCAAATTCCCTAACTAACTTGTCATTCTCTGAAAACATGGTTCCTAAATATTTAAACTCAGAAACCTGTTCCAACTGCTCCCCATTTAAACTGCACACTACCCCTTTCCGAGATTTGCCAATATGCATAACCTTAGTTTTGCTGACGCTTATCTTCATCCCGTACTCCTCACATGCTACTTTCAGGCAGTCAATCCCCCTCCGCAAATCATCGGCATTGTCTGCTAATAGGGTTAAATCATCCGCATACGCCAGGATTTTCATAATTACTTCCCCAATTTCCACATTCCCCTGCAAATTGGCCTGCTTGATGATTTTGTCCATGAAAATTATGAACAGAAGAGGAGAGAGACAACAACCCTGACGAACGCCCTCATCAACCTCGAAAGCCCCACTAATTTCATCATCTATCCTTACCGCAGCCTTGCTCCCTGAGTAGATGCTTTTAATGGCGCCCAATAAACTTCCATTAATCCCGTATTCGCTAAGCACCTCGAACAGCTTTTGCCTCGGTACCCGATCAAATGCTTTTTCTAAGTCGATGATGCATTTTCTGGCCGCAAGACTACAAAATACGGTACTGTCAGGAAGTTTCATTTTCCCCCTTTTTCTGTAATTGCAATTCGAAGTAATAAACTGGCAACTGTTTCAATGCACATCCACATACTATAAATAATATATTGACCCATATCTTCACACCTAATTTCGTGACTCTACTGACCCATTTTTCATTTGGTAAATACGATACCACCGAACGATCAACCTTCCTATTTAAAAATGTTTAAATTATTTACAATGCTATTGTTTCGTCATCGCATCACACTTCCTCAAATTACATTTACCACATTTTGCGGTAGCTTATTTCCAATGCTGGTTTGCGATTGTGTCCGCACACACGATTAGTTTTCATAAAATTAATCTTTCTATTTTGCTTACTGCCGTTTGAGCCGTTTGAGAAGGTAGCCAGTAAGATATGTGTTACAAGAAATTATCTTATATAAAGCAACATTGTTAATGTCAACAATGACCTCGAGCTGCTATCGGATTATTTTGAGGCCAACGGTGAATTTTAAGAAGACCAATGTTGTGCATTTCAGATCTACTCGTACAATGATTGACAACTCTCTGAAGATTGAGTTAAATGGAAATGTGATTACGTTTGTTGATTCTGTCAAGTATTTGGGTGTGATTTTGGACAGACCTTAGTTGGAATTTCCACATTACCAAGTTGTTTTCAAAAATTTCTGGGCAGATTGGCATCTTGAGAAAGTGCGCTACGTATTGCCAGTTAGAATTTTGTTAACCTTGTATTTCTCAATGATTCACTCTCGCCTATCCTATTGTATTGGCTCATGGGGTTCTGCTAATAAAAACTTGATTGAGAATCTTGAAAGGAAACAGAGAATTGCCTTGAGAGTTGTTAATAGATTGCTATATAGGTACCCTTCAGAGCTATTGTACTTGGATTTCTGCCCTAAGATCTTATCTGTCGGCAGTTTGTAAGTTTGTGTTCAATGCCAATAGAGATCTATGTCATCATTCTGTCAATTTTCGTAGACCGGAACATCGCTATCCTACGAAAGGGTCTAAACTGTTATATGTGTCATTTTCACGATCTGTTTTAGGTAAACGCAGAGCTACTGTTGCTGGGACTAACTTGTTTAACTCATTACCTTTAGATATGCGCTCATCGATCACCCAAGCTCAATTTTTTCGTTCTTTAAAGTCGTATCTATTAACGAAATTTTAAGCGGAAACAAGATTTGTGGGTTCTGGTCGATATGGCTTTTTTTTCTATGGGCTTTCCCTTGCTATACACTGACTTTGTGATTTTCCATTTATCGATTTTTTGTTTTTTGTATTTGTTCTTTTATTAATATTTTTTGATATTTGCTTTGATTTCTTATTATGATTTTTGTGATATTTCTATATCCCTTCAAATTACTATGCAAAATGGAACATAAATGATATGTTTTTTGATGTTTTTTTTGAATAAAGAATTGAATTCAATTAGATTTGTGAGAAGTGAAGTTTATCTCTACTTTGACTAAATGTTATGCCACCAGACGCTTGATTTTAATTTTGTTCTTAACTTTTTCAGGCAAATCAAAATACAAAGAAAACATTCGAAGCCGTTCTCATGGCTCGTTATTTTCGTGAGATCAACAGTTGTTCCTCTAATGCGTCTCTACCCGAAAGTAACCACTCAAGTTAGTTGCAATTATTTTTCATGTCGTATTCGTTGTAAGTTTACGTTGTAATTTAGGCGACATTTGCGAAAAATTCTTCGGTTTCAAGTCCAGACTCGTGAGACACATGAAGATTCACTCTGGTGAGTAGAATAATGACTAAAAGGTTCTGAATAAATAGAAAAGTTTTCTTTCAGGAGAGAGACCGTATTCTTGTTCCCAATGCAAGAAATCTTTTTCACGAATTAGCGACCTAAAAAGGCATCAGGTGACCCACACAGGTGAGTAGTTTAGATACTTTCATTGCATGAACGAAAGAATACAAATAATTTTAAGGAGAAAAGCCGAATTCCTGTCTGCAATGCAAAAAAACGTTTACACAAAAAGGCTACTTAAAAAGGCATCAGCTGACCCACACAGGTGAGTTGTATTTAGGATACTCTACCCAATGAACAAAAGAATACAAAAATGTTTTAGGAGAAAAGCCAAATTCTTGTCCCCAATGCAAGAAATCTTTCACACTAATTGTAAACCTAAAAAGACATCAGCTGATCCACACAGGTGGGTATTTAGGATATCTCACGAAATAAACAAAATTTTAGGAGAAAAACCGCATTCGTGTCCGCAATGTAAGAAACGTTTTGCACGAATTGACGACCTAAAAACGCATCAGCTGACTCACACAGGTAAGCAGTTAGGATACCTTCACCGAATGAATGAAAGAATAGAAATCTCTTTTTTAGTAGAGAAATCTTACGCTTGTCTGCAACGTAAGAAATCTTTTAAGCAACAAAGGTATTTGCAAAAGCACCAGAAAACGCACAAGGACGAATAGATATAGCAATTCCACTTTGAACGAATGAGAAAATTTGCAAACTTTATGACTCACTCAAGTAAGAATCGAAAGCTGCTGTAGTGAAGTTCTTGTGCAATAAAAAAAATTACTTCATTAAAGCGCTATTTGTGTTACTGTAGATGATTCCACCTAAACCGACGCGCCATTTTATTTGTAGATAACAAATTGTAAAATTTTTGATAGTCAAATGAAAGTGGCGAATCGCGACTGAGTGAAGTTTCAGTCGATACTTTGCAATTTTTTCGATATTTTGCAGAGAAAGTCGCCGGGAACGTTGTACCTAACACACCGATGCTTTGAGAACTGAAGCAAATAGAAAATGTTACGATGGCTTCGAGGTATCGTTTTAGTTACTCTTACGAAGGAACATTGCACAGTAACGTGGATTCAGTGTTTCTCTTCGTGAGTTGTTGAGAGTCAATTTGTGAATTCTTCTACCATGTTGTATGACAGTCGAAGTCATGTGGTCTCAGGTTGTTCATATGTAAACTTGAAGAACACTTACGACAAGGCTCTCTTGTATTATGCTGAAAGAAACAATCTATGCCGCTCATCAAATGAATCAAAATCGAACATAAAAGATGAAAAGGACGTTCATATGGGCCATTTCTGGGAACAGCGTTGAAAATGTCAATTTTTCGAAGACAAGTATTTCTATCATGTCTGACACACTCATAACATCCGGACAAGTGGGTGCTCCAAAAATTTTTACTATAATGGCTACTTACCTCATTGCATTTGATCTTGTTGGAATTATTGATGGAAAATTTCGACCTTCCGGTGCAGACCATTTTCTCAAATTTTTTCGAGACAAATGTTCTTCTACGATCCTCTTCTCCTCTTCTCCAAAAGATCCAAGGATTCGAATAAGGCATAGAAAACGAAATTCGTAGATGGCTAGTTTTCGAGCTTCATAGATAGATTTATCAGTTCGGGCTATCATTCCCAATCATCATTTAAATCACGCAAACCTTCCTGTTGACTCTAAGAACCTGTTCAAAATACCAGGTCCAAGGTGGACAACATCTGATGGTTGCACGACGAAGCCTCTCAACAGCAGTTTAAAGAACTTGGAGCATTCGCATATTTCGTGAATACTCGTTTCTCCTTCTGATCCGCAAGCATATCTGGAAGTTGCCGAAATCCTCATCTTTTTCATGTGCCTTGTGCCCATTCAGCCCGCAGTGTCCAGTCATCGCTCCGATCGCTGCCATACCAAGCAGAACCAGTTCCATTCCAAATTGGGTTTCGGGAAAAATCACTTTGTATGAATACCTCCCTCGTACCTATTCCAGTGATCCGCATGCCTTTGCATCACCCAATCTCTCAGCGGTTTCGAACAGATTGATCGAGCAATCGGCAAATGCGATTCAGGGCCGTTCTCCGCCTTAGTTAGCTCGTACGGTTTCTCGTTTCCTTGCACTCCAGAGTGTCCGCGTACGCAGATCTGATTACTCTGACCTGTCGAGTTCAAGAAAACCTTGGACTCTTTCACAAGTTTGGAAGGTAAAACCAGGGCCCTAACTATCGCCTTACTGTCTGAACATGTTAAGATCTGCTTTCCCTGCTCGCCTTCCAGCACACTGCGAAAACTTGTGCCTGAAAGACACTCGCAAGGACTCCCAGATGGAACTGATTTAATTTCTCCGAATTCAGGGTACACAACCCAGCACCCGTTCCTACAGATGTCTTCGATATGTGAATTCTACCAGTCAGCCATCTAGCCACTCTTGCCTACTCGGAGTCTTTACACCCAATCGCCTTGTCATTCTTGGCGTCATATCGTCTCTTCGCATGCCAAAAATCGGGTCAGAGATCATCCTTATAATTTTCGCGATTCCAGTTCGAAAATTGAGGTCCTGTATACCGTTTTGCGTCAGCGGTAAAAATTGGAAAATGGGTGCGAAGAGTTATTTTTCGTTCTACGAAATGTAGCGCGAAAAAGAGAACCCCTAGTATCGAGTTCACACCGATTTAACAATTTTTACCTACTCAGCATCGCGCTCGCACCCATTTTCCTTCCTTCCTTATAAAAGAATTTCGCGCCCATACTGCACCCGTACATGTATCCTATTTCAAGTTCGAAGGTGACCTGTTCCGAAAAATGGTGACGTTTAGTGCAGCTTTTTATGTAACGATTTGCATTTCATTACCACAGTAGTTGTTGTACTGCTTTTTGTTGTTATAACGGAATGAAACGCTCTGTTCTTATTCATTCTGCAATCAAAGAGAGGCGGTGTCAAAAATCACCCAGTGCATTATCTCCCGGGAAGATAATATCGTCCGGTGAAAGTTATTATCTTCCAACGTGATGATAATATCGACCAACGGAAGATATTATCTTTCACTGTACGATAATATCGATAATATCATTCCCTGGACGATAATATCATTCACTGGACGATAATAATCATTCCCTGAACGTCCAGGGGATGATATTATCGTTCATTGGATGATACTATCGTCCAGTGGATGATACTATCGTCCAGTGGATGATATTATCGTCCAGAGGATGATATTATTGTCCAGGGGATGATATTATCGTCCAGTGGATAATATTATTGTCCAGGGGATGATATTATCGTCCAGGTGATGATATTATCGTCCAGGTGATGATATTATCGTCCAGGTGATGATATTATCGTCCAGGGGATGATATTATCGCCCAGGTGATGATATTATCGTCCAGTTGATGATATTATCGTCCAGTCGATGATATTATCGTCCAGTTGATGATATTATCGTTCATGGGATGATATCGTTCAGGGAATTATATTATCGTCCAGGGGATGATATTATCGTTCAAGAGATGATATTATCGTCCAGGGGATGATATTATCGTCCAGGATGATATTGTCCGTATACATCCGGAATCATGGGCGCGCGGTAGCAATGCGCCCGTGACGCAAGTCTCCACGACCAAAAAATTCAGAAAAATTTTTTTCGTAGACTTCGGAACCATATATGCAGCTAGATTTTGACTTTTTTGCCTTGCGTCGTATCTTTCTGAGCCCTAGTTTTTCGGATTCTACGTAAAATTCTGATTAAAATCGACTTTTTACTCAAAAAAATCAGTCCAGTGGATCCGGAGATATGACCTTAGAAAATCGTCATTTTTCCATCAAAATGTGCCTTTCATCATAGAAACCAAAGGTTAATAAAAATCCGACGTTTAGTTGGTATTAGTTACTAGTTTAGTTAGGCCATTGTATGAAAACTCACCCCACTTTTTTGGAGTTTTCTCGAAAACGGCTCGATATCTTTTCTTGAAATTTTGCAGGGACCTTCGGCTGGGCATTCTACGCCATATGAGATTTTAAAAAAAGGGGGGTACCGGCCTCGTTTGGGCGCCAGGGCTCTTAGAAGGCGCCATATAGAGCCCATATGTATGTGTTTGTGTGTGTGTGTACGGAAGCATATTTTGTATAAGACATGGTTGGGTGTTCGAGATACAGGTTTGGTGTCAAAGGGAAAGATGTTGGATTGGGTGTGTAGTGTATAGGGGTGACCGCCAAAATGGCGGAAAATGGGTCGGGGGCTCAAAAAAAAACTTTGATATGTTGTAGAGGAAGTTGAGGGGATCATTTTCGCCCATGAAAGTAGTAGCCGCCGCGGCTCGGTTTGGCGGCGGCGGCGGCTCAAAGAAAAACTTTTGATGTATTGTAGAGGAAGTTGAGATGATCATTTTCGCCCATGGAAGTAGTAGCCGCCGCGGCTCGGTTTGGCGGCGGCGGCGGCTCAAAAAAAAACTTTTAATGTATTGTAGAGGAAGTTGAGATGATCATTTTCGCCCATGGAAGTAGTAGCCGCCGCGGCTCGGTTTGGCGGCGGCGGCGGCTCAAAAAAAACTTTTGACATGTTGTAGAGGAAGTTGAGGTGATCATTTTCACCCATGGAAGTAGTAGCCGCCGCGGCTCGGTTTGGCGGCGGCGGCGGCTCAAAAAAAACTTTTGATATGTTGAAGAGGAAGTTGAGGGGATCATTTTTGCCCATGAAAGTAGTAGCCGAAACTTCCAAAAGTACTGATATCACAACAAAAACCCTTTTAAAAGGGAAATGTGACGCAAGTCCTTCTTCCTCCTTCCAAAACAACTGATATCAATTTGGGGTGACGCTTAAAGCTTTGAAACGCAAAAATTCTTTTGGAATGTTTCCATTTTTGATTAAAAAAATGCGTCACAAATGCCGGACCCCCCAATGTTATAGTTTTTCTTTTCTTTCAGCTTTCACAACGCAAAAATTTGTCATTATGTATGGCGTATTTTTGAACAGGAAATCAAATTTTTGCGTATGACAGCTGAAAGCGTAGAAAAATTATTACATTGGTGGGTCCGGCATTTGTGACGCATTATTTTAATCAAAAATGAGAACATTCCAAAAGAATTTTTGCGTTTCAAAGCTTTAAGCGTCACCCCAAATTGATATCAGTTGTTTTGGAAGGAGGAAGAAGGACTTGCGTCACATTTCCCTTTTAAAAGGGTTTTTGTTGTTTACAAAATCAGGAAGTCTCAAAATCCGGAATTTATTATCAAAATTTCATCCTGATTGTGAGGCTTCCTAATTTTGAGGCTTCCGGATTTTTTTTTCTCGATTTTGCGATTTCGGATTTTTTAATCCTGGATTTTGTAGGGTAGTCCGTTAGACGATGATATCATTTTATTGGACATTAATATCATCCGCTGGACGATAATATCGGCTCCCCTACAAAATCCAGATGTTATCTTCCAGCATAATGATAATATCTTTCATTGGACTATAATATCTTCCGGTGTGTGTCCGAGTTAGCTGATTAGAGATTTCCCGAAAGTCGCGAGCCATTTTATAATTGGACCGTGGACCCGTACGAAGTACGAACGTCCTATACGTTTACTACAAACAATTTCAATGTAACATGGGGTAGATTGAGGTGGCAGTTGGGGGGATGCATTTATTATCGTCTAAATATGACGAATCAACAATAAAAAAATGTCCGTCTCCATCCGTCCGTCCGCCGTCTCCACTTTTTTTGCCAAACGGCTCGACCGATCACCCTAAACTTTTTTCCCTGAAAGATACGTGCCTCTCATGATTCAAGTTCGAAGATGAGCAAAATCGATCAAGTGGTTCCGGAGATATGGTCGAGGATGTGTCCGAAAACATGGTTTTTCGAGGGTCGGTGAAGCTTTTTCGCAAATATCTCAGCAAGTATAGCACGGAAAGTGCATTGTTGTCAAATGAAACATTTTGATGTCAGTGTAATTGACGAAATTGAGTTCCTTGGCCATATACGAAAACAGTTTTTCGTGTTTATTTCCTTAACTATGCAATATGGAGATTCACTGTCAAAGGCAAAGTTGTAGAGAATGATCTTAGGGCACACGCGTTTCAGGGTTTCGGGTAGAAATGCCTCAACCCTGGGATATGACCACTTCTTGAATTAGGGGGGATAATCCATATCTCTAAAGGGATGACCTATATATCTAGAACTATAAGAAGTAGAAATTTGCTTCCAAAAGCAAAGTTGTAGAGAATAAAATTTTAGAGAACTCGTGTCTCAGGCTTTTGGATAAAAATGCCCCAATCCTGGGATATGACCACTTCTAGAATTTGGAGGGATGACCCATATCTCTAGAACTATAAGAGGTAGAAGGTTGCTTCCAAAGGCAAAGTTGTTGAGAACAAAATTTTAGAGAACACGTGTTTCAGGGCTTTAGAGGAAAATGGCCCAATCCTTGGATATAACCATTTCTAGATTTGAATGGTCTGTGATGTACTTCGGTAGGGCCTTTGACATTACCTTGGGTAATTTCTATGGATCTTTAGAATAGATATGGATAAGCCAAAAACATCTGGTGTTAATACCATCTAAGATGAAACTTCCAGATTTGTGCAGTCTAGTGACGATTTTCATTTTTTAATGTAAATGGTCAAGAAATGAACCATCTCACAATCTGCCGCATCTGTACTTCCAAAAATATTAACAAAAGTGAAGAGTTTTGTTAATAGATTGCGGAAGTTTTTCTATGTATAAAAGCTAGCGCTGAAAGTTCAAAATTTGTATTTGTTCTGTGTCTGCGCTGATATACACATTGTCCTGCAAGACATAGGTGTACTGATGAAATCACATACTTTGTTTGGTATGTGAGGGCGTGATACGCCGAAATGAGCATGTTTTGTTTTGTTTCGTTAGATTGTCTTTCCTTAAACGATAGATATGGATAGTTATAAAAGAACATAAAACGTTGGATCGTTTGGTTATTACTATATTAAGATACGTTCGAGTCTTTTAGCAAGATTTATTCTATTTGCCACATCTATTCTGTTTGTCACATCTATTTTGATACGTACGGGCCTTTGGTTACGTTTTCCATTATTAATAGTTTTCCGTTCTAATTAATCTAACGTTCTGTAGTCATTAAATTATCTTTTTCGCTTTTGTTGAAAAAGACTCAGTTTCACGCGAGTGAATTTCATCGCGTCCGACATAGTTAATTTCTTGTAGATATAAGCGGGTTGCCCGAAACTTCAAAAAACCCGACCCGAACCCGAACCCGAATTGTTTTTTTCTGGTTCATGGTGTTCAACCCTGTGTAATCGGTAACTCATACAACCATACGCAGCGGGATTGCATTGTATAAAGTTAGTTCAACACCGACATTCGTACAATAAAGATCGTTGTTAATAACTTCAACACAATCATCTTTTCACTCATCAGGTTATGGGCCCAGCACGCTTCCACTGCGCCACTCTGCGGGTTTCGAAAATTTTAATCGGGTCGGGTTCGGTCCGGGCTGGGTTTGGAAACAGTTCGGGTTTCGGGTTTCGAAAAATTTTATCGGGTCGGGTTCGGTTCGGGTCGGGTTTCGATAAATGGTCGACCCGCTCATCTCTAATTTCTTGAACGCCCTATCAACCAATGCAAACAATTAATCGTTTAAATGTTTATAAGTATTTTTTATTCTAATTGGAATTTTTCTTTGTGTTACTTTACATATTGTCTTAATAAATTGCCTCTTATGAAAATATAATTTTCTCTTTCATATAAGTCATAGATTACAGATCGTTCTTTAACACTTTTGTCCATCAAGAAAAAAAGTATAAATTAAATTATAAAAATAAATAAATTGTACAAATGAGAGTAAGTAAAAGTATTCGACACGTAAAGTGATTTACAAATAAGTTACTCATCAAATTTTAATCATTTAGCTACTTTAAAAATCACATTCTTCATCTTTTTCATTTTCTTTTTAAATAAAACGCTTGTCTAGGTAACAAAATATTGATCGCATATTTTACAAATAAAATGATCTTTCAGCTTCTTCACTCTCTTCACACAATTTCACCGCCCGAAAAGTTAAGTCCATTATTCCTATGGTGTTCCATGTGATCGTGTTCCATTTGCTCTTTCAGTATTTCCAATTCTCTAATTCCTGACACAGTCACTTCATATTTGTGTGTCATTAACGATCGGTAGAAATGTATGGCGAATGCCAAAAACACTACTAATACTGGTATGAGTACGATACATGCTGACCATGCTGCCTCTTTGCTTAAGTCGTAAAATTTCACCCAACACAAAATCGCTATTTCCAACAAGAACAATATCAATCCCAGGAGTGTGGAAAATGCCCAGGCCTGCAAATAAATGCGATTAATATTCCATAGTTAATGACACTGGGAGGTGGCTATACCGTTTCGATATACCAATGCAGTCGTTCGTGTGGAGATTCATGTACCAGTGATATACTGTGCAGATTGCAAACGGTTTCGATATTGGGAAGAATGCAGGTACTTATCATTAGGGCTAACATATGGACGGCTACTAATAATGTCGTGCAGATGGCGAAGGCTATTAGCATGCCTGTTGGTACTTGTGTGTCATTGTTCAGCTGTACTTCAACCATTGCTACCTAAAATATTTAAAAAAATCAAATCAGTTGCTTCCTTAGACATTTGACTGATTGAAGAAGTAAGGAGACATGAGGTATGAGCAAAGAATCGTAACAAATCTGTCTGCTGGGGGCGACCGCTCCAGCTGCCCTTGGAAAAAAACTGATTGCGAACCCCTCCACCCCTCGATCTAACCCTTTTCTTTTTGAAACAATCTTCGCAATGTATCTGGTGTACATACAATGGCGCTACTGATCAGATACACATTTTATGTTAGGCAAGTTCTGTGCATTTATAATTGATATGATTAAGGGGTTCCGTCGCAGGGTGAATAAATGGGCGGTTCGTATGCAGTAAGATGAGTAGGAGCCGGTTCTAGAGAGTTTAAGAGTAATATCGCGAAAACTTCGAACAATATTCAGACTTTGCGGAACAAGGGTCGTCAGAATTGGTCGAGTCATATCTCATTTTTTTCGTTGCACTTTTGTGACGAAAGCAATTTTTCACTTTTGCAAAAAAATGTCTCGTCTTGGAGATAGAGCTCATAGAGTAAGGTCGTGCAAGGAAGTGCTGAAAATCGTTTTTTAGCTATAACTCGAACGAAGTTGATTCGAATCAAAAATTTTTTGGTACGATTTTAGGTCTTGAAACGACAAAAAGTTTGACTATATACTTGACTAGGTAGGAGTTGATGGTCGGCCGTTATTAGCCGATATAGGCGAAAAAATAGGCAATTTTCGGAAGTCTCTGGCCAGTTGTAATAGAAAGATTCAGACACATGTCATATACCGTTAGAAAGCCTACAATATGTACTACTCAAATATGCAAAAACTTCCTTGAAAAAGTTACATTGCAGCGGAGGGCAGCCATTTTAATGAAAGTCTGCCAAAAAATGACGAGTTTTCGTCACTTTTATACGGCTTTGACCTAGTAAAACTTGTCCGATTTTCAAAATCTCCTTTTCCTCCGAAATTTAACCGAAAAAATGAGTTCAAGTTTGAAGATAAGCAAAATCGGTCGAAAAGTTCCGAAGATGTGGTCAAAAAAGTGACCGAAAACATGGTTTTTTGGGGGTCGGTGAAACTTTTTCGCATATACCTCTGCGAAATAAACATACAAATTGCTTTCTAAGGCTTTAAATGCAAGATATGGACCGCCAGAAACTAGCTGAAAAAATGGTGAAAATTCGTTAAGTGGTTTGGGCTGCAGGGTCCATGGAAAGGGCATAACTCAGGCTACTCGAACGTTTACGATAGTTGCTGGTTTATAATGAATATATCGTCATTATAACGCCCTCCATAATATATTCTAGCGAAAATTGAGGAGACTATTTTTGCCCATGATAGCGTGGGTCAAAGGACTCTCCTCAGGGCCATAGATCGGTCCTAAGGTCGGCCCTAACCCAAAAATTTTTTTTCGTTATGTTGCAGAGACCATTGAAAGGAACACTTTTGTCCACGGAAGCATAAAAGGTTTTTTCGTATTGTCGTATTCGAACGAAAGCTGAAAGTTGAAGGAATTCCTATAAAAATAATGGGAAAATCGTTTGCACAATCCACACATACCCACATAGACGATTTTAAACAGGGGCGTCGACTTGTGCTGTGGAGTAAGGATTTGATAGGGAACAACAATAATAATACCCCCCTAAGACGGCGCCGCTCTTGAAACAAAGCCATACTTCAATTTTGAACTCATTTTTTCGGTTAATTTTCGGAAGAAAAAGAGATTTTGAAAATCGGACAAGTTTTACTAGGTCAAACCCATATAAAAGTGACGAAAACTCGTCATTTTTTGGCAGGCTTTCATTAAAATGGCTGCCCTCCGCTGCAATGTAACTTTTCAAAGAAAGTTTTTGCATTTTTGAGTAGTACATATTGTAGCCTTTCCAACGGTATATGACATGTCTCTGAATCTTTCTATTGCCACTGGCCAGAGACTTTCGAAAATTGCCTATTTTTTGGACTATATCGGCTAATAACGGCCGACCATCAACTTCTACCTAGTCAAGTATATAGTCAAACTTTTTGTCGTTTCAAGACCTAAAATCGTGCCAAAAAATTTTTGATTCGAATTAGCTTCGTTCGAGTTATAGCTAAAAATTGATTTTCAACACTTCCTTGCACGACCTTACTCTATGAGCTCTATCTCCAAGACGAACCATTTTTTTGCAAAAGTAAAAAATTACTTTCGTCACAAAAGTGCAACGAAAAAAATGAGATATGACTCGACCAATTCTGACGACCCTTGTTCCGAGACTGTTCGAAGATTTCGCGATATTACTCTTAAGAGTAAGATATTTGTTGCTAGAGAGTTGAGTAGCATGGGTTAGGGTAGGTTTGATAGAGTTGGAGAGCGAGAGTGGTCGTACATACAGGAAGAGGAAATGTAGAGTCCTACAGAGTCGAAATATAAGTGAGACGATTGATCTTACAGAGTCGGAGAGTAAGGGCTAGGGTCGGTCCTACAGACAAGCAAGGTAAGTAAGGGCAAGGGTCAACAATACAGATTGGGAAAATAAGTGAAAGATCTTACAAACACGAAGGGCATGGGTAAGGTTCGGTCTTACAGGTAAGTGTATCAAGCACGAGAAGGACGAGAAGTGGGCCGAGGAGCTTCTCAGAATGGACCGCAATAGCATCATATATAGTTTCAATATAGTTGCAATAGCATCAGAAGAGTAGTGGGAGCTATTACGTGTCATTGTAAATTGAACAAGCACTTGACCAAAATGACCATTTTGGACGATCGAAGATGTAGATGCGGTTTAGAGGAAGAAATAGGCATCCACAGGCATCCACATAATATGTGAATGCCCGAAGTTCCACATTCTAAAGAGTATGACGTTAGGCGATTGTGTGATTCGACCCTCAGTAGTCCCAGGCCTGGTACCTGTTGTCCTCGACAGGTTCTTGGTGATGAGCCGGAAGGTTTTAATGATTTACATGATGAACAAGAAAAAACAAAGGATTAACAGATCTGTGTTTTATGATTCAGTGCTGCAGAACTGGAAAAAGGAAAACGGTTGGATGTATGCAGTGGAGAAGCAAGGGTGAGGGTCGGATTCGACATTAACGTGACCACCAAGAAAACCGAAGTAAAATAGTCTCATGTATAACATTAGCTGAGGACATAATATTCTGACATTTTCTAATTTAACAGGATATTATAGGTTCAGTAGCTCCATTCGTGTTTTTAGTACAAAAGACTAAATAGATGGCGTAGTCAAACAAAACCTGCGATTTTGTAAAAATAATTGCGCTTCGTAAGTTGAATTTAACATACGGAGGAATTACGAATTCGTTCAGTTAAGAAATGCGGGGTCGGGGAATTTCGCACACTTGTTAGCGTGTGCGAAGTTCACCGCGCTAGGAGACAATTTCGCACAGTGCGAACTTCTTCCCTTGGAAGGAGTTTCGTACAATATGACTGGTATGTAGAAGTGGTGCGGTGTGTGAACTATTAATTCGGTATGCAAACTGTAGACTTGGTGTGCGAACTGAAGATTTTGGTGTGCGAACTGTAGCTTTAGTGTGCAAACTTTAGCTTTGGTGTGCGAACTATGTATTTGGTGTGCGAACTATGTATTTGGTGAGCGAACTATGTATTTGGAGTGCGAACTGTGAACTTGGTGTGCGAACTGAATATTGGGTGTGTTAACTATAGACTTAGTGTGCGAACTATAGGTTTGGAGTGCCACACAGAGAGGAATTTCGCACACGGCGTGAAAATAGACGGTTTTACAAAAAGCTCGCACAATCGCTTTTCTCAACTATTTCTTGAAAATAAATTCAAAACAGCTCTTGAACCGCTTTGGTTCTTCCTTTTACAAGAAATATAGAACCAAATGCATAGTTCGCACATTAAGTTCACAGTTCGAACTCCAAATACATAGTTCGTACACCAAGTTCACAATTCGCACACCAAATAGATATTTCGCATGCCAAGTTCACAGTTTGCATACCAAATACATAGTTCACACGCAAGTTCACAATTCGCACACCAAATCTTCAGTTCTCACACCATGTCTACAATTCGTCCACCAAATACATAGTTCGCACACCAAGTTCACAGTTCGCACACCAAATACATAGTTCGCACACCAAATCTTCAGTTCGCACACCAAGTCTACAGTTCGCTCACCAAATACATAGTTCGCACACCAAATCTACTGTTCGAACACCACGTCTATTCACATATAATTTATTTTGTGCGAAAGTCAGCGCCTACGAAGGGAACTTCGCACTGTCCGAAATTCCCCGCTTGAGAGGAATTTCTCACACTTCATTATCCGCAGTGTGCGAAATTACCCGTACTCGTCCTAGGAAGTGACAATAATGTAGTACCTTAAGCATGTCGAGACCAGAAAATATCAAAAAACCTGAAAAGTTCTAAAGAAATCCACTTTCAACCCTCACAATTCTAAGCGACTTCGTGCTGGGATTTGGTAGTTTTTCCAAAAAGCACAAATCTCTAAAAATTGATTCTCTACAACATTGCCTTTGGAAGCATTGTCTTTGGAAGCAACTATCTAACTGCCATTGGTCATTGTTCTAGAGATATGAGTTATCTCTCCTGATTCTAGAGGTGGTTAAATCGCAGGGACTGTGCTGTTTTTCCCAAGAACCCTAAGACACGTGTCCGCTAAATTTTAATTCTCTACAACTTTGCCTTTTCAAGCAACTTTGGGGTCGTGCACATATGACGTCACGTTTGCTATAAAAAATGAGTATCCATAAAACGGTCATAACTTAGTCAAGACAGCAAATTCTGTTTATAGGACTCTGGCTACCCCCCCAAATAGGGGGTGTATTTGGGGGGGGGCAGCCGGAGTACTATAAGCAAAATCTCTTACCAGTTTGGAGTTATAGACTTTGTAGATTTTATAGCAAGCATGACGTCATATGTGTACGACCCCTTTCTAACTTCTATACTTTTAGAGTTATTAGAGAGGTTAGGCAAACCGTCTTATAGCCAAATTTATAACATATATAGCTATAAATAATAAGTTATAAGTTTATGTTACGTTGTAAGTTATATAAGATATAAATAAGTTTTGAAACTCATCAGTATTGATCAATTTCAAAACTGATCGGTATCAGTACTGATCAGTTTGAAAAGTGACCGTGGTCACTACTGATAAGTTTCAGAACTGATCAGGATCAGTACTGACCATTTTTAAAATCAATCAAAATCAGTACTAATCAATGATACGAATCAGTACTGATCAATTTCAAAAGTTATAACTTATAGTTTATAAACTATAATTTGTAACATAAACTTATAACTTAGAACATAAATATATAACTTATAGTTTATAGCTATGCGTATAAATCATAAATTTGGCTATAAGTAGATTTGCCCAACCTCTCTATTGAGTCATTCTCACCGAGTCTAGATGAATCCTACAACTCAAACGAATGGTCAATTTTTATAAAGAAAACAAATACGGGTCGACTAAAATACTGATATGAAGCTTTCCTCAAAATTTCAGCAAAATCGTCGGAGCTGTTTCCGAGATCCTAAAAAGTAACAAAGTAACGATGTAAGAAGGTTGGCGAAGTCGGCCAGTTAAAAATATCCGATTTTCACTAAGGGGCGGTTCACAAATGACGTCACGCTTGCTATAAAAAATGAGTATCCATAAAAATTTCATAACTCAGTCAGGACAGCAAATTTTGTTTATAGGACTCTAGCTATCCCCCAAACCGGGGGTGTGTTTGGGGGGGGGGGGGTAGCCGGAGTACTATAAACAAAATGTCTGACCAGTTTGTAATTACGAACTTTGTGAATTTTATAGCAAGCGTGACGTCATTTATGAACTGCCCCTAATTTGTGTAAAAAAATGGAAATTTCAAAAATTCATATCTCCGGATCAACTAACCCGATTTTAATGAAAGAACAGATACTTCACCTTAGAATTTTCCGTAGAATCCGGAATATTTTCCGTTGGGTATGTAAGGGGGGAAAAATTCTTGTAAATTTTTAGCTTGTAAGACTTGTGTCACGGCCCGTGTGCTACGTGTGGCTATGATGAAATGTAACACCTCGAAACGAGACTTGGATCGAAATTCACCTGGTTGCAAACGTTCGTCGCGTCGTGATAAATGCATTATCATTTAAGTCTGGCTGCGATTTATCCCGTTGATGTGTTTCTGCTTCCGACTATTATAAATAAATCCATCAACTTTTTACACCTTTGTGTGACACGACTATTTTTATGACGGGAAAACGTAAAGCTTTTTGTTATAATAAGAATTTCGCAACTAAAAACTATCAGCTGAATGTGTAGGTGGCGCGGCGTAAGACAAACAAAATATCAATACAAACGAATGAAAAAGATTCAAATGGTAGAAACATACATTCGCAAAATGTGATTTGAAGAACGTTTACATGCAAAAAGCATGTCTCGTTCATTCATAATAATTTATCGAAGTCGTCTGTAGATTTTTGGCATGAAAATCAAAACAACGTAGAAATGATTTGTCGATACAAATTAAAAGCAATCATCGTTTCTCGGTTGAATAAAAACGACGAATTCTTGAGGTAGACGTCGTCGGCCCACCAACGTTTCGTTCCGAAGTTAGGCCCGGAAATTTCAGCCAGGGTATCGAATTCTACGCTCTTATCGTCTCTTGAAAATCGTTTTAAGCTTCAAATTGCCAAAAAATGTTAGAAATTTTTTCTTGAGAGTAGCCCCACTGACTGTGAAAGGAAGCAGTACACTTTTCGGTCGTTTCATTTTCATCGAGTCATTCCCATAAATTTCGTCAGTTTTATTACGACACAAGAGCAAATGACAGAGAAATGACAAACCTCTATACTCCCAAGCGTCTAATCAGAACGACTTTTAAGGAATTCTGAAAGATTGATGAATAGTCCTTCTGTCATGACTTGGGAGCGTTTTAAACGAATTAGGAGCCTTTCTAATCGGGTTAGGACGAACAGCACATCGCAGGATTAGTCTAACTCGCGCTAATCGATCGTGTACGATACAATATGATCTCACATAACGAAAAGTGTCCCTAAATGCACCGAAAGACGCAAAAATCTTTTCTTGGGATCATACTGAGGGGATTGAATGAAACCTGCCCTAACACGACCCTCAGCATAGTTACTATATGTCCAACTTACACTGACCTTACATTTTCACCAATTTTCCTGTTTTTCTTGCACATTTCGTCATTGGCCCTGTGACTCGTGTAGCCGAGGGTACAAAAGGATTTTCAGGGAGAAAAATTTTAGAAGAATCGGAGTTTTTGGGTCTGTGCATGGAAAATTTGTGACCCGCTAGTTTCTTTTGGTGTTTAAAAATTTGAAACTATGGCGGGTGATTTGACAAAGTTTATCAATTCAGATAGTAATAAATTCGGTACTGGTCTGATCATCAGAAATAACACGAATTGACGCGTAGAATGCTACAACGACTGCTGTCAAAGTATAGTGAATTTCATTATGACATTCTTAATCCAGTCAGCTTGACGTAATTTATGTGGATTTCCAAAAAGCTTACGATATGGTGTCTATTGCGCAAACTAAGGATTGTCGGAGTAGACGATGCCCTGAGTTGATTTAAATGATACATTGGAGGGTGATTTCAATATGTGGATCATGTGTCTCCGACCTTTGAAGTCAAATCTGGTGTGCCTCAGGGCAGTCACTTGGGTTCACTGCTCTTTGTTCTTTTTATGGATGATGTTACTAAGATCTTCAAATCGCTAAAGGTTTTGTATGCAGACGACCTCAAGCTGCTTTGCAGAGTTCGATGGATATCTGATGCTGTTCGTCTTCAATCTGATATTGATGCTCTAGTGCTTTGGAGGCATACTCCATGCTAGGATTCGTGAAGCGAATATGCAGGCAGGGGATTCCAAACAGCAGAAGCGTATTCCAAGTGGACATGAGCAAAACATACACTTTGGCCACTTTGGCGTAGGAGAATCGATTGGTCCGTGATGTTTGTGTCCGATTTATTGCAGTGTCGTCTTAGTGCCCCTGTTTTAAGGTCCCTTTGCGTTCGCTTAGGAGTATCTAGAATTCTTTGTGATTCCTTTCCTTCGAACTGACTATGGACAACATGGGCCAATTGATAGAATGCTCAGAATTTTCAAATTTTTCTCGCAGTTTCATAGTGACGATATCACAAGGAGCCAATTTAGGTCCAGGGTTAGATCTGCGGTTCTTACCGCTTCATTCCTCGGTCAACTGGTACTTTCTTTGTGGTGCTTCTCTTCTCTCTTCTTCTTTTCTTTTTTTTTTTGATGATACTTCTAATTATAAGCGACAATGTTTTAGTAATCTGCTTTCCATGAATTTGTCCGATCTCGTCCGATACTTTCTGTTGAATCAGTTACCTGGTCGCGTAATATGTTTCTGATAAATTATTTATATTTTCTTATTGAATTGACTTGTTTTATTGTGATTTGAAGAGTCTTTTTTATTTTTTTTTTTTTTAGTTACCGTCTGAATCCTTTTTTTTAAATATTAGTTAGGTGTTCGAGCGGTTGACGTAAGAATGAAAAAATAAATCAAATCTTAATGTTTGTAAATTCCAAGCTCATACCAACCTGTCAAATGTGAATTGCTTGGCAGTTAATTCTTTTCAAAATAAAATTCACTATACTTTGTTACTCTATTGCCACACCAAGTTGACTTCAATCAGGCAACACTACGACTAATGACAGCATTTCAGCGAAGCTACCAATGTCACCAGAGTCTATTTTTGGGAAATTTTCGGGAAAACTGAAAACTTCGGGAAATTTCAGGAAATTTCGAGAATTTTTCGGGATTTTCAAGAAAACACCAGAAAATTTTTGGAAAAGTGGAGCGACTCAATAAGTTTTGTTACAAGAAAACATCATTTAGATAAGCAAGTGAAGCTAATAATATTGATTTGAAGTATTTTTTATGATGAAATAGTTACAAATTTCTAAGCAAAAGACATATTACAAACTAGACGTCTTCATCGCCGTTATTTTAATGAAACGCAGGTAATAGTAGATTACAGTGGGGGGTGCGGAAATAAGTCATTACATGAGCGATTAATTTTGTGAAATGAGCCAAACTCAAGAGGGTTTTTTTAAGCAAAAAGCTTTGAAAACTGTTTTTTGACGAGTGTACAGTTTGTATCCCGAGCCGAAGGCGAGGTATACAACTACAAGAGTCAAAAAACAGTTTTTAAAGCGAGTTGTTTAGAAATACACGAATGAGTTTGCGAGTGTCACGAAATTATCCAGAATGGATGACTTATTAAGCTTTCCCCACTGTTTTACTCGGTGCCCAACCGAAACCGCGTCTTTCCATGCAGATATACATGTAATGAGAAGTTTCCGGTGGGGGCTAAATGTAATGAATAGCATGTAATGAATGACATGTAATGAATAATTTCCGTGGGGTGCATATGTGCATGTAATGACAAGTTTTCGGTGGGACGAGTAAAATATATGTTAAGGCATGTTTTTGTAAGTAAATGAGTACTTCGATGGTCTTTTCCGATCGTCATATCAACAAAATTTTTTTTTTTAATTTTGGAAATTTCTTTAAATTCGGGAAAGCGGTTTCCCAAAAATAGGCTCTAAATTTCACAGTATGATTTTGGTCACATATCCTATTAGCAAGGTTGTGCTCGCTAGTAAATACTAGCGTCGCTAACTGATTCGCTAGTCTAAAAAAAAACTAGCGCGCTAGTAGCGGCCGCTACTAGCGGTCGCTAATTTTTCGCTAATAATCCAAAATCTGGAATAGAAAAAACACCAAAAATTTTTGAAAAACTGGCATTCGGTCAAAAATAGACTGATAACTTGTGATGAACAGCTCCATATTTTAGCGAATCCATTAGCGATTAGCGAAAAATATTCGCTAATCGGATTTTAGCGAGCGCTAATCACTACTAGCGAGCAGTCTTGAATTTTAGCGTCGCTATTAGCGTCGCTATTAGCGGCTAGTAGCGACGCTAACCCAACCATGCTTATTAGAATCCAAGACTTTAGTACGTCAACGGCTTATGTCAAAGTATAGTAATTTTCACGACCGACACAATGCTTAAGTTTGTCAAGCAAATAAGACTATTGGTTTGACAGCTTATGCATCGTGTCATGAAAATCAGTATACTTTGACATAAAGCTTTTAACGCACTAAAGACGTGGATCAGATGTACTTATCACTTCAATTATGTTTCGAGGTTATATCAAGCCGAAACCGCGAAAACGACACGTTCTAAGCTCAGCACATGTCAAAGTATACAAAATTTCATGACAAATTTCATAATATGTCAAGCGACGAAAAATGACGTACTTGTCGGCTATACACTTCATCATGAAATTTCACGTGCTTTGACATAATCGTACGTCGCGTCAGACACGTGGATTCAACCGTCAATATTGCACATAGCACTAAATAGTGGGGGTATCAACCACATGTACTTGCATTTTCGTACGATATAATAAAAAATCGGACGGAACGTGTTTACTTGTATAACCTTTTCAATGAAAATATTTAAATTATTTTATTATAAAATTGGCGATGTGCAAATGAGTGTTTGAATAAATTATTTCATGAACGAAAAAAAATTATTTATAAAATTCCCAGGGCACCGCACATTAATTTCCTTTGTACCCGAATACTGATTGTTGTTTTGTTGTATACAAAATGAAAATTCCACAAAAATGTGGATCATAAAAAAAAGAAAACACAAAAAAAAACAATTTCGAGATAAAAATTAATTGAAAAATACATTTTGGTGAATGACCATCGGGTCAAATAAAAATAAATATTTTTTAGTGAACTCACCATGGCAAATCCTGATAACAAAGCTGATGTTTTGCTCGACGCTTTTAATTTGGCACGACTGAGTTGAAGTTTTCTCCATGACAAATAGCTGGGGGAATGTAAATCTTCACCGGATTGTGACATGCTGCTCGTTCCCGATCGTCTCTGATTATATAAAAATCTTCTGTTATTTCGAATTGGTCTTGTGCAATAATCACAATATTTATGATCGGCTGGCACTGGGACGTAGTCACGTGAATTTATGTGTAAATTCGTTCGCGAGCAGCCAAGACTAAAATGCATCTTAAGAAAAAGCGTTCGAGATTGCCGATTAATTGTACTTGTGCTGTTCTCTCGATTCTCCTCAGCACATACGTTTGCGTTATGTTTACAATGTTTATCGAAATTATTAAAATTTGTGTATATTTGGCCGAAGGTGCGGTATATACAATTAAAAATTGTATTGTTTGCACAGAGAAACGAATGTATGACAAATAATACCGAATTTCGTGGCCGGCTTATCGCGTACACAAAACATAGATTTTTCGATTTGATTTGGATCGTTTAGTCGTTTGTTCGCTGCCACGAAACATACTACACACAGCGTCTTCACTACACCACTAGCTGTTATTCTTCGTCGTTAAAAAATCGTTAAAACATTTAATTATATGCAAACAAAAGTGGAATTTTAAATAAGAAAATAAAACGAAAGGAAATCTTTAGCAGCATTTAAATCGAAATGGCACAGGAACTTGATGCGTATGGTGTCTATCACTATGCAAAAATCGTAAACCGACTAAACGATAACAACTTGGACCATTCTAAAAATGTGTTAACTATTCGCGTTGTACAACAAGTGTTTCACTCCTAACGGTGAATCAATAAACATAAGAACTGTTTCGATGTTGTTTCCTAAATGATTTTTCTCTGATTTTTATTTTTCTACTCGTTGATTCAATTGAATTTTGAGATGAATAGCAAATTGCTCAGGCGTGACAAAAATACTCGACGAATTTTCACGACTTTTGCATCATACTCTGTGTATTTTGCTTAATTCACCGACTGACTGACAAACTAGTTGTTGGTTTATTAAATAATTATTTTTTGTTATTTTTATATCAACATGTTCGGTTTCCTATTTAATTTGGACGTTCTTATCGTAAGTAACTAGTAGATAAAAATAAAAATTTGGTATATGAACTTGTCAGTGACGAGTATATCATCAACGATCGCAATAAGTTGAAGCCAATTTATGTTTGTCGGTTGTGTGAATGTGCAATTCAAACTAGAAACATGATGAGTCGTTAAATTAAACTGGGGCACTCATGTCGAGTGTTTCGTACAAAATTAACTCAATGATGAATCAGCCAAATCGAAAATCTCATTCCAATTCCAAAACTTTCTATCGAACCCTCATAGGCGAGTTTTGAATTGACGCCACTAAAAAATCCTTAGAACAAAATTATTTCTACCGAGTGGCCGATATTCGTCCGGTTACAGAAACTACGAGTTCATTTTACAATTCCGTTTTTAATTAAATGTCAGAAGTAATTTATGTAAAATGTTTTAGAGATTAGGTTCAATTCCAGTTTAACGGGCAACCCCTGGAAGGAATGATAAATGACACTATTCCCGCATCAAAAATATATTGTACACTACATTGCAACTATTGTAAACGATGTTTCCTGCGACCGCTTGTACGTAGGTCTTACTCCCCGTAAATTGTTTGAAAGATGCAATTTATAATTATAAAAGTCAAAAGTTTGTCTGTTTGTCTGTCTGTCTGTTTGTTTGTCTGTCTGTAAATTGTCGGTCACAAATTTTCAGCGTGAACCAACATACGTCCGACCTGCTTGACGAGTCCAAAGGGGCTGAATTAAGATGCGGTTTTGCATTGCCTTTTATAGCAAAAAAACCATTATGCTACCTAGATTTCAATTGAATTTTTTTTTGCTATCTTCTGAAATAGAATAGCTAGACAGTTGGTTTCTTCGGGAAAGTTGTTGACATTGAGTAGAATCTTAATGAATCCTAAGAAAATCGCTGCCAGCTGTCAAAGTGACGCCATCTTGGATTTGTTGCTATCTTCTGAAATAGAATAGCTAGACAGTTGGTTTCTTCGGGAAAGTTGTTGACATTGATGAGTAGAATCTTTATGAATCCTAAGAAAATGGCTGCCAGCTGTCAAAGTTGCGCCATCTTGGATTGGTTTCTTTGGTAAAGTGTCAGAGTTTTGTGAGTAGAAGTCACCAGTATTGGTGAAAATGATGGGCATCTCGGGGGAAAAAGCAGTACGGGTGTAATCGGTTGTATGGGGAAATGGTAGTACTGGGAAAACAGTAGTGAGAAGAAAATGGTAGTACGGTGGAAACGGTTGTACGGGAAACAGTAGTACGGGGGAAACGGTTGTATGGGAAAAACAGTAGTGCGGTGGAAACGATTGTGCGGGGGAAATGGTAGTACGGGGAAAACATTAGTGAGGAGGACGGGAGAAACGATTGTACGGGGAAATAGTAGTACGGTGATAACGTTTGTACGGGGAAATGGTAGTACGGGAGAAATGATAGTACGGGGAAAATGGTAGAACGGTGAAATGGTAGTACGCGGAAAACAGTAGTGAGGAGGAAATTGTAGGACGGGAGAAACGGTTGTAAGGGTAAATAGTAGCACGGTGATAACAGGGGTCGATAGTACGGAGAAAATTGTAATACGCGGAAAAGTGTTGTATGGTGGGAACGGTAGTACGGGTAAAACGGTAGCACGGGGATAACGGTAGTACAGACGTAATGATAGTATATAGCAAACGGTAATTCGGCAAAACTGTTTTATGGGAAAATGGTAGTACGGGGGAAAACCACATTTGCGAGGGGTGGTGCACTTCATTTATTCCATTTATTCTTTTATTCCATTTATTCCCAATTTTTTTTTGTTTTTGCGAAATATCACAAGTTAGACAAATAAGTTCAAAAAAAGGTTTGCACAAATTATAAAGCATTTAAACCATCTTGAGATTAAATTTTATTTTTTTTTGGAATAAATGGAATAAATTTATTTATTCCATTTATTCCATTTTTCAACAAAAATTCTTTTAAGTTTTCAAAAGTGGATTTTTTCAATTTTTGAAACATTAGTATGGTTTGTTGTGTGCGTTGCCATCAAAATCAAGTCTATTTGAGGTTTTGACTAATTTGAAAAAATTATCATTTATTCATTCCATTTATTCCATTTATTCCCATTTATTCCATTTATTCAATTTATTCCCATTTAGGGACAGTTCATAAATGACGTCACGCTTGCTATAAAATTCACAAAGTTCATAACTCCAAACTGGTGAGACATTTTGTTTATGGTACAGGGGGTGTGTTTGGGTCCTATAAACATAATTTGCTGTCCTACATGAGTTATGGCATTTTTATGGATACTCATTTTTTATAGTAAGCGTGACGTCATTTGTGAATGACCCCTTATTCCATTTATTCCCATTTATTCCATTTATTCCATAAACCGCAGAAGTGCGTCACCCCTTGCACATTTGCGTAACCTTATGGTAACTACTAAAATACTACTACATCCATTTCTTATTCATCTACATCTAACTTTGCACACCCTTTTAGTATTAAATTCGCAAATCTCCGACCGAGCGGACAAGAATGCTTAATGTCCGCGTAGCCCCTAGAGGCGGGGGTATTTACTAGTGAACATATAAAATCTACGAGATGGAAAGCAAAAACAGCAGTGGGACGACGCATTTTTTTGACCAACCACGAGATCAGCATAAGTGACCTGGAACTCATACAGCCTGTGAGCCAAACATGGAAAATTGAGTACTATGAAGCCATTCATATACACCGACATAAATACGAAAACCTACTGAATGAAGACGAAGGCAACATAAAATCACGATTACTCAATTTCTTTACAACAGAGCGAAAATATGACGAGAACATCATCGACCTGACAGACGTTAACCCCGATACCAGTGGACTAGATGAATTCTTCGACTATGAATAAAAAACACATATGAGACGACTAAATATTTATTTGTGATTTCTAATGTAGGGAGAAACTTACGTACAGATTAGAATAAAATGAAAAAGTCTTCAGAGAATGGTGCACAGAAGGGAGGAACATAAGTTTGTTTTTGTTTTATTTATTATTGTTTTGGGTTTTTTGAGTAAATGTTCACACTGAAGTGATAAGCGACGATTGACTATGTTATCATGAGACCGATATATGCTAATGATTTTGTTTCGTTTTTGAAATGACTTGATTTGGAGGGATTTGATTGGTAAGAAAAAACTTAAAAAAGTAAAAATTACGGCAATTTTGAAACCTCCTGTCTATTTGCGCGTCAAGCTAAAAAATTTTATTTTTTCTTTAATATATAACTTTAATCTCACCTACCCAATGAATTTATGCGACAAAATCAACTTGTCATCATGGCCGGAGCGATAGCGGAGGGCGTGACGCAGTCCCCACACCCCAAAAAAGAAGTTCACAAACTAAAAAACGTCCGTCATAAAGAAACCTTTGGGACAAGGAGCCATCTATAGGCAAACTTTTGAGTTTCCCTCCCCCTCCAAAATATTTGTAAAAAAACAATGTCGCAGCAGCCTTCCAGCGAGCCCAGACTCATCAAAATCGGTTGAAAATTGGCTGAGATATCGTTCCTGTATGAAAACTTTTTTTCTGATCTGTCGGTTTCTATGTTCTATCTATTAATAATTTTCGGTCTCGAGAACTAGACTGAAATTTTCAGGGAACGCTAGTCTCGGCCCCATATGAAAAATTTGAAAACTCTGGAAAAGTCGTGGCATGTGGAAAAGTGGTCAATTTTGAGGGTAATTTTTTAGGTAATAGCGATGGAGTTGGTTTCTTCGGGAAAGTTATAGAGTTTGGTCAGGAGATTTTTTTTTTTGATTATAAGAAAATAGCTGCCGGCTGTCATAGCGTCGCCATCTTGGACTTTCGTTTATGCTTTTTCGGTTTTCTCATTTTAGCTCCGGAATGACAATACTTAGAGAGATGGTTTCTTCTAGAAAGTTATAGAATTTGGTCAGGAGAATTTTTCAGCATTTTAAGAAAATGGCTGCACACTGTCAAAGTGACACCATCTTGGATTTTTTGCTAAATTCTGAATAAGAATACCTAGACAGTTGGTTTCTTCAGGAAAGTTAAATGAATCAGTGGGAAGAATTAATCATGCTGATAAATTTTTTTTTAATATTTTTTATCGATGCAAAATGCAACGCTGAGTAAAAAATTGTTCTACGAGATGTCTCGAAAATGCACCGTTTTTTTATAGAGCTCATAGAGCGGATAAATTCCAGGTGTGATTTAAGGCTTTTTTGTGACTATTTCACGGAATACCATTTTTAATCGAGAGATATGTCTAGTCTATTCTGAGAAAAAAATTGTTCTGCAGTACAGATTAAAAATGAGCTCCTGATTTTACACGACTCCTTGAGGATCTAAAGCCTGGGCAGTCCATGTGATTTATAAAAAAAGCGAATTGCTGTAGAACAATTTTTAACTTATAATTATATTCTGCATCTATAAAAAATAACAGCTAGACCATCAAAGTTAATTGGTGACACGAAGTGTTCCGAAGGTAGCCAAAGGTGACACGAAGTGTTCAAAAGGCAGCCGAAGGTGGCAGAAAGTGTTCCGAAGGCAGCCGATTTTTTTTTGCAGAAAAGTTTTTTTCTGAAAATTTTTTTCGGAAAAAAATTTTTTTCGTAGAAAGATTTTTTTGGAGAAATTTTTTTCTGAGAACATGTTTTTTGAAGAAAATTTTTTTTTTGAGAAAAACGTTTTTTTGGAGAATTTTTTTTCGGAGAAAATTTTTTTTGGAGAAAAATTTTTGCTGGAGAAAAATTTTTAGAAACTGCTTGTTGGAGAAATTTTTTTTTGGTTTTTTTTTCGAAAAAATTTTGTTTGGAGAAAATTTTTGTTTCGAAAAATTTTTCTTGGAGAAATGTTTTTGGGGAAAAGATTTTGAGAAAAATTATTTAGAGAAAATTTTTAGGAGAAAATTTTTTGGAGAAACATTTTTTTTTTAGAAAATTTTTCGAGACAATGTTTTCGAAGCAATGTTTTCGGAAATCATTTTTCGAAGACAATGTTTTTTCGGAGAAATTTTTTGTCGAAGAAAATTTTTTTTCTTCGAGGAATTTTTTCGGAGAAATTTTTGCTGAGAAAACTTTTTTCTGAGAAATTTTTTTTTAAAAAATAGAAAATTTTTCACATGAATCTTAGTTATAACAGCTGAAAACTTCCAAAACGACTGATATCACAACAAAAACCTCTTAAAAGGTAGAGTGTAAGCGTCACCTCAAGCGATTTCATTAATTTTGGAAGCTGACTTACGGACTGCATCACACTCTAACTTTTAAGAGGTTTTTGTTGTGATTATGATTTCAACGGCAATTCGATATTAGATTTAAGGTGTTGATTACTTTAACTACTGACTACTTTAACTACGTTGTAGTGCATTGTGTATCAACATTATAGGTTTTAACATCTGACATCTCATACCACCACCTCGAAAGTGGCTAGTTGTTCTTTTAAATCATTGAACATTAGAATTGAGATGTAGCATCAAAGACCGGCACACAGTGAGATATTTGTAAGGGGTTGCGGCAAGGTACCGTTCTCCGGCTAAACAGCATCTTTTGATCTGATTATTTTTTTCTTGGATTCAGGAAACATCAGGAAATATCCATACCGTTTCGGATTTTCGTCGGATTTTTTCTTAAAAGTGAATGAATTCATCAAAGTCGAAGTGTCCGAAAAATTGACGTTATAGCCATATGTTAGGGTTACCCACTATAACTGTCAAAGGGGTCGAAACTCATTTTTTTGGATACGAGACTTCTAATCTATTGTAGAAGAAGACATACTATTATATAAATGTGTCAAAATGGAGAAATTCAATCGTAGTCATGAACCCTAGGTTACCCCTAATGTGCTCCATAGAGAATTTCCACACACACATTTCCACCAGGATTGAACCAGGATATTCTCAGTGGAAAGCCAGTACGTTACCACTGAGCTAATCCGTTCTGAAGGGCCCTGAATTCATCCGACTTTCGTTACTGGCAATTCGACGGGGCTACGGGCCTGCTTTAAAGTTTTTAACAGCGGTACTTTTGCGTCATTTTGACATTCAAGTAAAAGACCAGAATCAGAAGCCACTCGAAAACGTTAGTGCTGCTGTAGTTACAAAAATTCTTTAAAAATGGAAGTGTATTGCTTCTAGAGTAATACCTAGTATATTACGCCTCTTCCGACAATAAACAGAAGCTGAGAAATTACAGTCGCTTATTAAATCTGAACTGAATGGATAGCAATGGATTGAAGAGGAGATGGAAATGTTCTATCAATGAAGAATGAAGTTTCTATCCGACACCTCACTGCGAAAGAGTTGGTGCCTAGCGGAAAAATATTCAAATGTCTTTTTGACGAAGAAAGTGGGGCCATGACGAAATAATGGCGAAAATATTAACTATAATTTTGCAATTTCCAGCAATTCTTTAAATAATTTTTGTCGAATAGCAATCATTCGTGTGGCACTTCGAAGTGCTTTGGAATAGTCAGTCGCAATATTTTTATATATTATATATATATTATAGTTTGAATAATTCATTGTTAATGTTGTTGAAAGCATTGTTTTCATTTCAAAGGTTAGTGCACTTGCGTTATAATCATTTTCATTAGTAGGGGAGAAAATAAAAGCAAAGCAAAGCAGAGCAACGAGAGTTAATTTGTATGTAGAGAGTATTGCGTCGTGAATTGAGTTTGTCAGCTATGCACGAACAGCGGAAAATTATTTGTAGCAAATGGCAATTCATCAAATGATCATTGTTGTGATATGGGCCGAACTCACGAGTGTTTTTAAAGAGAAAGCTTGGGAAACTATGATTTTGAGAAATGTGCATCAGAAGGCGAGGCACAGTAAGCGCTGAAAAATAATAGTTTCCGAAGAGAGATGTGAAAAAACACAACAATTTCACACTTCAGGTGGAGAGGAGATCTAGCATCCTATAATGCTCAACTTCCGGATGTGGTAGTCAATAAAATAATATAACGGGCGACGGGGCTGATGATTTTCTTAAGGCCCATAACTTGTATGCTAAAATATAGTCTACCTTTAGGCGCTCAAATATTATATTTTCGCTGATAACAGTGGACAAAGACGCAGTTTCAAAAAAGTAAGACAGCATTTTCCTTCCTAAACATGTTGCCCTTTAATAGCAACTAAACTTATTTTTTGGGATCCTACCTACTCTGAGAACGGCGAAAAAAATCGTAAAAATTTACACAAAAACGCGTCGTTCTGAGACAAGGTTCAATCCCAAAAACTAAGTTTAGTTCCCCTTAAAAGGCAACATATTTAGGAAGGGAAATGTTGACTTACTTTTTTGAAACTGCATCTTTGTCCACGGATATCAGCGAAAATATAATATATGAGCGCCTAAATGTAGACTATATTCTAGCACACAAGTTATGGGCCTTAAGAATTCTAATCCCATCGAAAAAACATTCTCGTAAAATACAACAAAACGTTTTTACGACGACTGAAATTTTTTCTACTGGGGACGTCTATCTCATTATTTAGAAAAGCATAAATCACAATAATGATCAACTTGAATGCATGGATTTGAAAGAAAAAATACATAAATGCGCGTTGTCATCCGTTGAACTTGTCACAAAATATCAAAGTCATGCATACTGTACGAATTTCACTGTTTGAACATATGCGTGGCAGCTTGATGGGAAGAAGAAGCGGTAAAGAATCTTAAAAATAGCAAAGTAAATATTAGTTTCAGGCGAAAGAACAAATTAACATTCACTTGATCGTGGTAATGACATTAATCCGATGTATAAGATTTTTTTTTTTCGAACAAATACACCTTTTTTCTAGCTGTTGTGGTATATTGACGGCTGCTTTTGTATTTCAGAAGTCAATTAGTAAAAATGTCTGGGAAAGTCAATGTTAAACAATTTTGCTTGTGGAAGGGAGAGTAGAGCGTATCTATATGTGATAAAATATTCTATGAAGCGTGTACTGTTTTTTGACACCAGGCACGCGGTGTATAACATCCGTCGGAGTAGACCACTCTCGCCACTTTCCAATCAAAAGAAAGTAACAGATTTTTCTTCTAATGGTACAAAGTTTTCATTACATTGAAATAATTAAAAAAAATAAGAAAATTGTTGCGGAAATCGTCTGACCGAAAAATATATTCAGAAAAGCTGAAAAATCTTTCACTGCTACACAGTACAACTGTGCTGTACTTTATACAGTTCCCTACATCGGAATCGTGAGTCCAACTCTCTATTTATATATTTGCCGAAGTCACAGCCAACGTGCACTTACGAGGATTTTCACTTTACGTCGTCGTCGTGGAAAAAGTTCATCCCCTTTTGACTGTGCACTACCGTCTCACAGAATTTTTGAAAAACTTGCATTGCAATTGCAATAGAAGCACAAAGATTCGGCGAGCTCTTTACAGTTAACAATAAAATGCGATACTTGTAGTTTAGGCAGTACACATATATCGAACGTTCAGTCGTCATATGCTAATCAATCTTTGTGTTAGGTGAAAATGATTTTTTTCTTACATTTCAGTAAATTTTTTTTCAAGATGACGAAGTGGAAATCGGGATTTTGGCTAGTCGAATTTTGGCTGCACTAATAAAATAATGTGGAAATTTGAATTCCAAATAATTCGAGTTCGTACAATTGCGAAGTAGCGACTATCGAAATGAGTCCGCTAGTTGAATGATTAGTGGATCGCTAGTCGCTACTAGCGAAGTGACTGATAAAATAGCTAGTAGCGTCGCTAGTGACAATCATATTTCGACACATCGTATGAAAAATGATTTTTTTTCATAAAAATTAAACTTATTTGGACTTAATTTTGTTTTATTTACAAATCAGACAAGCGGAACGAATCTCTTAGTGGTTGAGTTTTAAACGCACGCATTGGCAACTCAATCTCTTTGTATCAAGGTGACCATCACTACTACACACTACTCACAATCGGATCACGCTGGTTTGGGTACCTGGGCGGGCACTCTGGTCGGGAGGGGAACGACGGATGAACTTGTAAGAATGGGCTCCACGACTATATCAATTGGAGCCGAACCCTACCTGCCTATACCCAAGTCGTTGTGTGCGCAAGCGCTAAATGACTGGGTGCGGCGAGAACACGTGGAGCGCTGGGAGGAATATGACGGAGTCGCTCACACGAAGCGCTTTCTCCCGAGGCCTGACGAGAAATGGACTAATGATTTGCTAATGATGGACCGGTGTCGTATTAGGAGGGTTGTGGGAGCGATCACTGGACATTGCGGGTTGAATCGGCACATGTACAAGTTGAGACTTTCGGGAATCACCGGATGCTCTTGTGAATTGGGGGAGGAAACGAATATACACTTAAATTGTGAATGACCCAGGTACCTTCAGCTGACGCGTAAGATCTTTTGCGAATATTTCGTGGGACCATCCCAAATCGCTAGTTGAGACCTGACAAACTTGAGACATTTTTGGTGGCGACAGGAAGGCTCGCGTGAAAATTTAAATGATGACCGGGAAGGAAACAAGGGATCCTATGATTTATGTTTCAAGATCTATCACTACTATGGTTCAGCATTTTATATCGGAAATATCAATTTGGCTTAGAAATGAGCGGGTTGCCCGAAACTTCGAAAAACTCAACCCGAACCCGAACTCGAATTGTTTGTTTCGGGTGCATGGGTTTCGAAAATTTTAATCGGGTCGGGTTCGGTCCGGGCTGGGTTTGGAAACAGTTCGGGTTTCGAAAAATTATATCGGGTCGGGTTCGGTCCGGGTCGGGTTTCGAAAAATGGTCGACCCGCTCATCTCTAATTTGGCTATCGTACCTTTTGATGATAATGGGAAATTTGAATGTAGTAGCCATTACTTAACCCCGGAATGATTTTCGATTATACACCATACTGCCCTTAATGCGACCTTGAACCATGAAAAAGAAGGCAGCCTGGTGTCAAAAAATGAAGTATATCACCGTGACGGCAATGACGAATGCTCTACAACGCACTATATTTCAACCTGACACCAGGCTGCCGCTGCCATCTACATTTAAACAAGCATAGCTCAAG
The DNA here is from genome assembly GCA_029228625.1 of Pseudolycoriella hygida. Lineage (NCBI taxonomy): Eukaryota > Metazoa > Arthropoda > Insecta > Diptera > Sciaridae > Pseudolycoriella > Pseudolycoriella hygida. Next base: position 146,882,036 of record CM055404.1, read on the forward strand.
AACGTACTTGTTGCAACCTTCTGAAGGCTGCGTACTTTGGATTCAAGATCCAGTAGTTTCATGCACTTGAGGAAGGATCAATCTAGTGCATGAAAGAACTATCATTACTGGATGTTTCTTAGATTTTCAAGAAAAACTGTAACAAAAGACGCCATCAACTTGTGAAGCACAACTTAAGGATTTTTTAGTTTTTCGAATCGACCGCGCACACCGCTTCTGCCCCATAGAAACTTTTTTCTGTAGAACATTTCCGCGCTAAGCTTAAAATTTTACGACATCCTAATTTTCCTATACAATTTTGGACAGGTCCTACAGTGCATTACCGGAGAATGAGGAGCGAAAAAAACTGAAATTAATTTTCATTCGGTGCGCATTAGCATCGTTAGCCGGTCTGCCAGGGATGTGGTTTTAATAATTAATAAAAATTGTTGTGCACCAAGGTACAGTCAGGTGCATTGAGGTGCAGTGCAGTGAGGTGCAGTGCAGTGAGGTGCAGTGCAGTGAGGTGCAGTGCAGTGAGGTGCAGTGCAGTGAGGTGCAGTGGAGTGAGGTGCAGTGCAGTGAGGTGCAGTGCAGTGATGTGCAGTGCAGTGATGTGCAGTGCAGTGAGGTGCAGTGCATTGATTTGCAGTGCAGTGAGGTGCAGTGCAGTGAGGTGCAGTGCAGTGAGGTGCAGTGCAGTGAAGTGCAGTGCAGTGAGGTGCAGTGCAGTGAGGTACAGTGCAGTGAGGTACAGTGCAGTGAGGTGCAGTGCAGTGAGTTGCAGTGCAGTGATGTGCAGTGAGGTGAAGTGCAGTGAGGTGCAGTGCAGTGAGGTGCAGTGCAGTGAGGTGCAGTGCAGTGAGGTGCAGTGCAGTGCAGTGAGGTGCAATGAGTTTAGTGTAGTGAGGTGTAACAAGGCGGAGTGAGGTGTAGTGTAGTGAGGCACATCAAAGTGCGGCGAGGTGTTACACACGCTGCGCCGTGTTACCATTAAATGACGTATGTACCTTACGCATGCGCAAGCCGCAACCGAGTATATACCTTTTGTTTATACATACAAATTACTTTTTGGTGTGCTCATTTACAAAGCATATACGGCATTTAATGATAGGCGCTGTGAGGTGTGGTCAGGTGCAGTGTCTTTGGTTTTTATATTATAGAAGTAAGTCCATGATTTTGTCCATAGCATCGTTTCTGGCTAAAGGTGGAAAGATCCGATATCATGGTGTAGGCACCAGAAGAATTTCAGAGTAACGAGAAGCAATAAAGCGAAAAAAGAATTTTCATGGTTTTTCACCAGCTCTTAGTTGAGCTGCTAGATTTTATATCGGTAAGTTTCTCCATACAAATCGAATAGTCATCCTGCGTGTGAATTTTTGCCTTTTTCTTAGTGTAAAATAAAAATGTCCAACGAATTGAACTTTCCAGGAAATTAATAGTAGATTATGCACCTCTTGCTAATATTATTATTTTGACATGTGGGGCATATGCGGCATATGCTATTTTATCTATCGAGATAAGTAAATTTGCACTATAGGGATAAGTTCTAGATAGATGAAATACATGCCAAATCTTTATTCTACTAGAATTGTTTGTTACCGTCACTTTGTTGTGCCCTAGAGGTGAATTTGTTATCAATGTTGACTCGAATATTGGCTGCTTTACAATCAAACATAAAAAAATGTCGAAATAATTTTTGCGAACGTTATCTGACTGTTTAAAAATATTTGGATCACGAAAAGTAAACATCGCATCGTATGTACAAAAGGCAAAGAAATTCAATTGAAACATAAACTGCTCTTATTGAAATTGTAAACCAACAGACACATCTGTCTCTCTTCAATTCATGTAGAAAAACAGAAAAAGAAACTTGAGATTGACCGTAAGTTTTAAGTGTCATGCCATACTACGTTATATAACAACTCCAAATGAGTGTCTATTAACGCTAAAAACGGACTGTAATTAAATATTTGAATGATGCAATTACCTTCTGTTGATAGCCTGATCCCAAATTGGATTTGTAAACAAATTGCGGTGCTGCTGGATTTACGTACGTGTGATGTCCTAGGTGTATACTGCTGCCGTTCGATTGACTATTTCCTGGTTGCGTTAAAACAATTGTATTCCCATGTGATCCTTTGTGATGAATACTTGTTCCTAATGTAGCTAAAACAGTTTCTAGTCCAGACGTGCCAGTTGTCCACACCGACATTCTTGAGCTGAAACATTTTGCGACGTCATTTTCGATAAATTCAATACGAAAAACAGCGCGTATTTGCAGACGATAAAAATGCAATTAAGATCGAAAAATAAACTGGTGGTCAACACGAATTCGCTTATTGGAACTAATTAAAATTCTCTTATCTGTGGGAATACGATTTGGAAAAAATAAACACACAACTGCTGATAGAACTGTCAAAACTGCCAAAGTTGAAGCTTTTTTATAGCGCCATCTGTACAAATAACGAATAATTAATGGGTCAGCGCGATAACATTTTAAACTTGTTTGATTGTGACTTGTAAAGGGTCTTTTGCTTTACAACGACGTTTGTAACCTTGCAAAGGACCCGTACATTTTTCGCTGAAATGTGAGGTCGAGTTCGAAGATCTGAGGTTTAGACGAAAAAGTAGTTGGGAGGAGTCTAGGTTTATGATTAGGAGCAAAAATCGTCAAAATCGGCCCGCTTCCCTGTCACGCCATCCTAATACCCCCTTTTAGAATAGAAAAGATATTGAACGAAGGGAATGTGGCTCTGGGTTGTTTTATGGACATTGAGGGGGCTTTTGACAACACTAATTTCGAAACCCTAACGTAGGCCGCCAGATCTCGCAGTATGGAACAAGTGGCTATCAGATGGAGTCAGCATGCTCAGCGGCAGATCTGTCAAAGCAACAGTTTGCGGCACCAGCGTTGATTAGAGATGAGCCAGTCGACCATTTTTCGAAACCCAACCCGGACCGAACCAGACAATCAAGTTTTTCGAAACTCACAACCCAAATTACTCCGAAACAAAAATTATTTCAAGGCCTGACATCTGCATTCTTCACGGACCTTAGACTAAAACAAAACTCGTGTAATGTAAGATGATAAAATTTAGACGAGTTTTTTAATATATAAAAAGGCAATAAAGGATCGGGACCCGAATAAAATGATACAACAACCCGACCCGGACCGGACCCGACCCGATAAAATTTTTTGAAACCCGAAACCCGAACTGTTTCCAAACCCGGCCCGGACCGAAACCGACCCGATTAAAATTTTCGAAACCCGAAACCCACGAACCCGAAAAAAACAATTCGGGTTCGGGTAGGGTTTTTCGAAGTTTCGGGCAACCCGCTCATCTCTATTGCTAATATGAGAGTAACTAAAGGTTGCTCTCAGGGTTGTATACTATCGCGCATACTCTGGTGCATGGTCATGACTCTCTGATCGTTAACTTAAACGAACTAGGATTCTTCACACAATCAGGCTCTTTCGTATTCACAGTGAGGATCTCATGAAAACAGCATTGAAAATCGTGGAGAAATGGTTTATAGAAAATAAGTTGTCTGTCAACCCGATTAAGACAAAAATCGAGCTCTTCAGCAAAAGAGGCTCATAAGAAAACTCCGCAGTAGGAGTTTTCAACCTCTTTGAAACCGACATAGTACCGGTTGCTTCGGTGAAACACCTTGGGGTGACATTTGATCACAAAATGACCAGGGCCCACCAAGGCAATAGGGATTTTCCGGATCTGTAGAAACGCTTTCGGCAGGAACTGGGGACTTTCGCCGCATGCAATATGGTGGTTGTCGTTGTATACGGCGATCGTCAGACCAATCCTTTGTCACGGTAGTATTGTTTGGTGGCCAAGAGTAGAAGTCAGATGGTCAAAGGAAAGGCTAGACAAACTGCAAAGACTGGCATTCCTATGCATGACCGGGGTGAAAAACTCCGTTTCAACTCGTGCATTGGAAACCTTGCTAGATCTACCACCGCTAGATTAAAGCAACTGCGTGCAATGTAGCATATAGTTTAGATGTAAACGAGCACTGTAAAGGGACGATAACCAAAGGGCACACTACCGTTAAAAATTTAATACGAATGGAAGAATTGTTGATGCCTAGTGATCAGATGAAGCGAGAACTCATGTTAGTCGACGAATTTACGTGGTCTATTCCGGATAGGAAAGAATGGCTTATTTCAACAAATTTGCCCCAATCGGAAAATAGCATAATTTGCTTCACTGATGACTTGAAGTCTTGAAGAAAGACGGACTTGCAGGGACTGGATACTGTTGCGAAAACCTGAAGCTCGGCGTAAGCCAAAACTTGGGTGAGTGCGCGACAGTGCACCAACCAGAGATTTTTGCCATCTCAAAGCTATGTGACGAGGAAGAGCTAAGAGAACTCAAAGATAGAGATATTCTCATATGCTCAGACAGTCAATCGGCCATCGAGGCGATCGGCTCCCACTTGGTTAAGTCGAAGCAAGTTAGAGAATGTAAAATCAGACTCAATGAAGTTGGGTTCCTGCTCACGAGAATATAGCAGGTAACGAGTTGTCTGACGAATTAGGACGCCTAGGAGCTGAAAATCGTTTCATGGGACCCGAACCAAGAATCGGTATTTCCATGAAAACGAAAAAGCGACTGGTTAGATGGTGGCTAACTAAAGAGCATGTTAAGGTCTGGTCAGAATATGAGGGCGCTAAACACACTGAGAACTCCTGTGGTAAGCCAAATAAAGGAGTTGTTAAAGCCCTACTAGCACTATACAGAACTGATATCGAAAGGATGAGCTACTTGAATCGGACTTGAGATTGGACGTGGTAATGATTGAGAAGCTAGTGTATAAACGTGAGATCCACAGGGGGTACAAAGGATCATTGATCCGGGTGCCAGTCAACCGTCAAAAGTTGACAACCCGAAAGATTCACTTATCTATTTATCTATGTTACAGTACATTAGTTGCATGACAGAAGTAAGGTCTAAGGGGTGTGGCCGTACCACTTTCACTATTATTATGGTCTTAAGAGGTCTCACATGGGGCCAAAAATGAACTTCTGATGTGAGACTCACAGACACCTATCATTTACTCTTATTCATGTTGATAAAACACAATGTGAGTGAATTTTGTTTATATCGTTCAGGCATATAATTAATGATTTACATACCTGAAAGTAGGTGTATAATGGTCATATTATAGTCGAGTTTCATGCAAAATATTATCGATATAGATATTACGGTCGACTCGACTATAATTTTCAGAGTTATATTCGAGTCACTAGTCTTCCGGCGTTGATGTCATGACATCAAATTTCCAATGAAAATAAAAAATTGCTAAGAGTCGAATGGCTAATTATATGCCCAAATGCTGTAAGCCCCTCCGACATCCCCTTCACCTCGACTATATCGCGCCTTTATACCACTTGGATAATAGTATACTATCATTTTATACACGGCGTCATCAAATTTTGCGCTTTTTTGATTTCGACTGTTTCTCATGTTTGAGCAAAATGTTCTGTAAATAATAAAACTAGATATTCAAAGCTGTTCAATAAAGAACGCAAATTTTTGTGACGTCGTGTGTATGTAAATGGCTAATTCCATCGGTACCGTCACCTGGGTAACGAATTTCATCTCTTTCACTCTTCCAATGTGACTTAGATTAATATGAGACAAAACACAGTCGTTCCCCAGGTAATATGACAGCGACAATGTATGGGTTGCCGATCAAATCAGACAAATGTTTGTGAGTGGTGAATGCATTTTTTTGACAAATGATAGAAGTCAGAATTGGTCAGAACAACAAGTGCTATCGAAATAGAATTAGTGTTAAATGGCCAATTGTGGCGCGCTAGTACATCTGGCAACACCTAAGAGCGCATCGAACAGATTCGAATCACAGCCCTAACGGTATGGAATTTGTCATTACTTTTTTTGAGGTTTACACACACCTTAACTTAGCAGCCGGATAAGAGCCTGCTTTTTCCGTACACAGTGTATCGAATATAGGTGACGTCATACTTCGTTGTGTACAAATCGTTGCGATATTGCTACCCAAACTACCCAAACTGCAGTTTGTGTGAGCTTAGGAACGTTACTTTCATGATAAGCGTTGAAGAAAAATCCTATACAGAATTTTCCACACAGGGGTTTGACCCCGGGTATTCTTGGTGAAAAGCCAGTGAGAGATGGGAAATAAAGTAGGAAAATATTTGACATACGGGAAATAATTGACAGGTGGGAAATAAAGTAGGGAATTAATAACTGTCAAAAGTGAGCCTACCCCGTTGAATTTATTGTAATGTGTGGTGCCGTGTTCTATTTGAAACAATGTCAAATTGAATATATTTTTGATCTCCTTCACAATTGATGTTTTTAAAGCCATCATTGAGGGATCTTATTTGACACAGGGATATGAGTTGTTTCTGGATTTTTTGTCCGTCAGAACCGTTTTCAAACAAAAAAATTGAATTCGGGAGAAGAGGGAAATAATAACTGCGTAGTTACTTAACAGCCGCAATAACCCAAGCGGGTTTTTACTGATTCCAAGATTCGCCTCAACACCGTTCGATCCAGTGCCCATCTTCTCCATTCTCTGGCGCAAAACAAATTAATTTACGGCGTAACAAAACTGACGTCAGAAAAATGACGTTACAAATACTTCGTCACAAAAATGATATCACACAAATGACGTCGCAAATATGACGTCACAAATATGACATAACAAATACAACCAAAAGTTATGACGTCATAGATATTGTTTCGTTTAATTCTTCAATAATACACTATCGCTACTTTTCTATACACATGTCAATGGTTTATTTTAAAACATTAATCTCATACGTCAAACGAATCTTTCATTATCCTTTGTTTGTTGTCTCGTTTTCTCTGATGCGATAAAATAACGTATCATCATATGAGGGGAAGCTTTGACGGTTCTAGAGCAGGTAAAGACATTTATCTAGAGCAATAATCTCTTATTTATCACCCTAGGGCAAAAACGTTTAACTCGATATATTGCTCTCGATAGATAAAACTATATATGCACCGCTGTCCAGGATGGTTTATTTTGACGATTTAGATTATTTCCCACTCCTTCGGCTCGGGAAATAACCTCCAAATCGTCAAAATAGAGCATCCTGGACAGCGGTGCATAATCTACTATTACTTAACACCCACACAAACTTGTCGTTACAGAGTATGTATGTACAACGTGTTTCTTTGTGCGAATATTCTGTGAGGTACATTGCTTGTCTGGGCCCCAACTGATGTCAAATTTCAGTCGGTTACGGCCGGATGTGTGTACTTAGCTTAACGAAATATGACGAGAGAATTTTATGAGAAATTGTCACATAAAATTTGTCATTTACGACACATTCTCACAAGAAACGTCAAAAGTCACGAATTGAAAATTGAATTTCTATGAATCACAACGTCTCGTGTGAAGATTCCTCTCGACTTAAAATCTTTCTAATATTGAAAATAGGGCCCCAAGGGTATGACACGCCATTTTCAAAAGGTTGTTCGTGTGTTCGCATTACCCACGCTACATGTTGTGGAACGAAAAAAAAACACTTGGAATACAACTAAAAGCTCTGAGAACAGAACAAAGCTAAAAGCTTTAGAGAATTTCATTGAGAAACTTACGATTTTGAGCTGTACGAATTATAACCAGTAGTCACCTAATCCTAAGCTACCAAATTTTTTTTGACTGCAATTTTTGTTTTGCTCTAACGAGTCATCGTCGAAAATATGTGCTGCAGAGATGTGAGGCGGTGAATTTTTCTATTGTCTTTCCCAAAATAAACTTTATTCTACACAGCAGCGCCCAAATGTGAGATGTCACATTTACCAAAAAGAGAGAGACAATTGAATTAAACTCAAAAATCGGCAACACTCAGTTGGAATAATTTATTCTGAATTGAAATAGAAGATGATAGAAACTGAAATTAAGAGAGAAATACTTACGTGTGAAAGGGAAAAACAAATTGAAAAGTTGGTGTGCCAATTTTTATCCTGTGTATTCAGGCATGTAGTTTGAATTTGCTGTAATGAAACTCGATCTTTCAGATATCCCATTTCAGCATCGCGGGAAGGACTGCAGCGGATTAAAAAGGAGTTAAGATTTTCAAGAAATTTTTCTCCAAACTTAGAAAATTTGAACGAGTTGTGTCTTCTACTAGTGATGTCATTTCTGGACATTGTGGATATATTCAACTTGAGTAAAACATGTAAACGTCTGGAATTCTTTGCGGAAATGCGTCTGAAGAGATTTTCTCATTTTTCATTTGGAGACTCGTTTCCTGATGAATCTCTACTGAATCCTATATTAGAAAAAGTTGGAAACAATTTGCAATCCGTTGAGATATTTCGATTTGATGAAAGAAAGTTGAAACTTTTGTCGAAGTACTGTCCCAACGTAAAACACGTCAAGTTAGTTAATCCATGCAACATCTTCAATTCCATTTCATTCGACGAGTACACGCCTTTTTTGAACAAAATCACCACTTTGGAAATACGAAAAGGTGGCTTTTTCTACAGCAATTTGAGAAGAGCAAAGAGATACCAGAGTTTCGATAAGCTCTTAATTGCTCTGAAATACAATCATTTGTTGACGTCATTAAAATTGGAGTACGTAGAAATAGGTGAAGACACGTTTAAACACTTAATTTCATTGAAAAATCTGAAATGCTTGCATTTGGATAGATTTATAAATACTGGCAGAAGATTGTCGCTTGGGCCACTATTTAATCATTTAACGGAGTTTCTTTACAGGGTAGAAGACAGTAGGACTCATGAAGTAGTTGTAAATTATTATGGCAAAGATGAAAATGGTTTAAAAATTTAGTTGTCCCTAGTTCTCTATTCCATTTATTTTTTGGGTCGTTAGAAGAAATTGTTTGTGTTAAAAAAATAAATCTAAAGGTTTAAGTTTAAGTCTAAGTTTTTCTTATCTTAATTTAATAAAAGGGGCCGTTCATAAATGACATCCGGTTATTTTGACAGTTTTTGACTCCCCTCTACCCCCTCATCCGAATTCGTCCGGTTTTCCTGTACCCCTCAAAATAATGACGTCTGATTTCATCTCTCCACCCTCCCCACCTTCTATAAAAATTTGAGTTTCACGAAAAAAAAATACATTTCTTTATTTTAGTATGAATAGAAAAATCTTTTGTGATTTTTCTGAAATTTTTCTTCTAAGACACTGTCTGTGACTTGTCAAAGAAACTAGAGCCTCTAGGCCATAATATAAGGCAATAAATCAAATGAATCCTCTCCTTGAAGATGCGGATTGTACATTGGAGTACCAAATTTTTATTGTATTTTATAATCACAACAAAAACCTCTTAAAAGGTAGAGTGTGACGCAATCCGTGAGTCTGCTTCCAAAATTAATGATATCGCTTGAGGTGACGCTACCGCTGATAATACGCAGAAGTTTGTTTGAATAGAACCTTGTGTTCAAAGTTTTAATTTCCTGAAAAATTTCGGCGCTGTTTTCAAAACAAAATTACGTTGTGCTAAAAAAATTGCGTCACAAATGGCGGACCCACCAGCGGAATAATTTTTCAATTTTTCAACACTTTTAGTTTTTACACGCAAAAATTTAAATTTACCTTAACCAATCTACACAATAAGAAACAAAAGTCAAATTTTTGCAGCGTAAAAACTGAAAGTACAGAAAATTTATTTCGTCAACGTAATTTTGTTTTGAAAAAAGCGCTGTAAATTTTGCAGTAAATGAAAACTTTGAACACAAGGTTTTATTCAAACAAACTTCTGCGTATTATCAGCGATAGGGTCACCTCAAGAGACATCATTAATTTTGGAAGGATACTCACGGACTGCGTCACACTCTATCTTTTAAGAGGTCTTTGTTGTGATATCAGTTTTGGAAGTTTTCATTTGTGAAAAAATTTCAATTTTAAAAAAAAAAATTTCTCCATCAAATATTTTCTCAAAAAAAAAAGTTTTCCTCAAAAAAAATTTTCTCCGAAAAATAAGTTTGTCGCCAAAAAACATTTTCTCAAACAAATTTTTTTTTAAAAAAAATTTCTCTCCGAAATAAAAAGGTTCTCAAAAAAAATTTGTTCCAAAAAAAATTTACCTCCAAAAAAATTTTCTCCAACAAAATTTTTTTTCCGAAAAAAAACTGTTATCCAACACTATGGGCTACCATCGGAACACTTCGTTCCCCTTCGGCTTCCTTTGGAATACTTTGTGTCACCTTTGCCTGCCTTCGGAACACTTCGTGTCACCTTCAGCTGCCTTCGAAACACTTCGTGTCACCTTCGGCTGTCTTCGGAACACTTCGTGTCACCTTCGGCTGTCTTCGGAACACTTCGTGTCACCTTCGGCTGCCTTCGGAATACTTCGTGTCACCTACGGCTGCCTTCGGAACACTTCGTGTCACCTTCGGCTGCCTTCGGAACACTTCGTGTCACCTTCGGCTGCCTTCGGAACACTTCGTGTCACCTTCGGCTTCCTTCGGAACACTTCGTGTCTCCTTCGGCTACCTTTGGAACACTTCGTGTCACCTTCGGCTACCTTCGGAACACTTCTTGTCACCAATTCTTCTCAGTGATTCATATCACTTTCCTGAAGAAACCAATTGTCTAGGTATCCTTATTCAGAATTTAGAAAAAATTCCAAGATGGTGTCACTTTGACAGTTGGCAGCAATTTTCTTAAAATGCTAAAAAATTCTTCTGACCAAACTCAATAACTTTCTAGAAGAAACCAACTCTGTAAGTGTTATCATTCCGGAGCTAAAATTTGAAAACCCAAAGAAGCATAATTTATACCTAACAAAAATCCAAGATGGCGTCACTTTGACAGATTTCTGAAAATCCAGAAAAATTCTCCTGATCAAACTCTATAACTTTCTAGAAGAAACCATCTCTCTAAGTAGTGACATTCCGGAGCTAAAATTCGAAAACCGTAAAAACATAAACGAAAATCCTAGATGGCGCCGCTATGTCAGCTGTCAGCCATTTTCTTATAATCCCAAAAAATTCTCCTGATGAAACTCTATAACTTTTCCGAAGAAACCAACTCTCTAAGTATTGTCATTCTCAAGCTAAAATTCTCCTGATGAAACTCTATAACTTTCCCGAAGAAACCAACTCTCTAAGTATTGCCATTCCGAAGCTAAAATTCGAAAACCAAAAAAAAAACCTAATTTATTGCTAGGGAAAATTCACGATGGCACCAATTTGACTGCTGGCAGCCATTTTCTTAAGATCCCAAAAAATTCTCCTGGCCAAACTCTATAACTTTCCCGAAGAAACCAACTCTCTAGCTATTGTCACTCCGGAGCTAAAATTCGGAAACTCCGAGCATTA
>CM055404.1:146893847-146948350 GCA_029228625.1 Pseudolycoriella hygida
AAAACCCTCAAAATTGACCACTTTTCCACATGCCACGACTTTTCTAGAATTTTCCCGGAAAAGCGGCATATGAAATTTTTCATTTGGGGCCGAGACTGACGTTCCCTGAAAATTTTAAGGAAATCGCTCGGGCGGTTCTCGAGAAAAAAAAAGTAGATAGATACATCGTGGACACACAACACAGGAATAAAATAGGTACATGTCTTCAGTACCCCCACCATTTTGAGCTGGAATTTCAAATAGCTGATTTGGAGCGCTAAGTTATGTGCTTTCGAAAAATGGTTATCATAAGTTTTGTGGTGCTCACAACATGTCCATTTGTATGGAGGATTACATTAACTTTTTTGACTGAAAATAACATAAAACCACTTTATGGAACCTATGAACCCCATGATGCTGCCTTAAATGTTCATGTCTTTTGGTTTTTCAGATCCTATTTTTTTCTGTGGGATGGCATGAACTACATGCGTTAAAGTTAATTCTGTCAAACTTTTAGGTTGAGGCAACTTTGCCACCCCACTCTAAACGTTATCCGGTATGGGCTTTTTAAACAATAATCTTCAATAAGGAGCATTCACAAATGACATCTGTGTGTGTGTCGTGTTTGGCATTCTCGTCCAATTTAAAATTATCACCTTTGTAATGAAGGCAGATGGCTTTTATCGAGCTTTTGTCCGCTGTCAAAGTTGCACATGCTATTTTCACAAAAATACAAAGGATAAGGATAACATAATAAATTACTGATGAAAATGTTGGAGGGTACCGATGCATCAGAATAAATGTTAAAAAAAGACTCGAACGTATCTAAGTAAATATTGCCTCAACTCTTAAGTGTATGAAATTATACGTCGAAATTAAATTGGATTGGAAATTGCCGAAAGAGCAATATGGAAAAACTCGTCCGAAGCAAACACCTCTCCATATCCATAAAAAAGTACAAAGTTTGAATAAAAATATAAAAAAAAATTTTCACACAAAAAAAACTTGGCCGATCTTCGAATCGACTTAGAGCACTTAGGAGATGCCTCCGACCCATATTTCCATGGAAAAAATGATCGTTACTTTCTTCTCTATAATCATGAACAAAAAATCTCGTCATTAAAGAAATATTCACGAAAAATCACCGAATATAGTTTGGGGTCGCGTAGCGTGAGCTGGACCCACACTAAGGACTCTACAGCCCGAACCACTCTACAGATTTGCGCTAATCTAATTTCTGTGATTTTATGATCAGGCATGTCCGAAAAAAAAAAAGTTTTTTCAAATCGATTCCTTAACCTCATATAAAATATTGTTTGGCCTCAAAAACATCAAAATATATTTTAAAACCCGCAAGAACGATTTCCGTTCTAATTTTTGACCACTTTTCCGACCATTACTTCGAAAGTTCTAAATCGTTCAAAAACGCCCATCTGAATTTGGTACTACCACTTTAGGTACTACCTGTCAGAGAAATAAAATATTTTGAAAATCGGTTAAATTTTACTCGAGTTATCATGTTTACGGATGGGCGGACGGACAAAATTTTTTTTGCCGATTTGGCATCTAAGGACCATGATCGATGCTCTCCCCTCGAATCGACTGGTTACAAACGTAGTGATAAACGCATAGGACTCGTACTTTGTACCTGAACGCACTTGCCTTACACGCAGAAAACCAGGGTTTTTCTGTAATCAACTATAAATAAGGATCATCTTCAGAATCTGCATAGTTTCGGTATTCGATGCCCGAAACGAAAAATTATGTACGTATGTAATTATGTTACGTCACTCACACATGGAGATAGGTAGATATGTGTACGTTCATCAGAATGACATGTAATGCCATCTTCTAGACGGAAGAAAAAATTGATGGGAAATTTCGTGGACAGGTGAGCCCTAACAGTCCTTCATTATATAAGACACTCTTACTGCCCATGCAGCATCACATTCAATATGATATGGACATGGACACCCAACAAGTGTGAATGATGATTCTAGATTTATCAGTTTCGGACGACCTATTGTTGGTCTTGAAACACAGATCCTGGGATCCTTTGTTCCTGTCGCTTCCAAGAACCGGTCCAAAATGACAGGTCCACATTTGATAGCCTCAGATGGCCTCACAGTAAAATTCCCAAGAATCCTGCGTCTCATTTGGAGGAATTTAGGGCAATCACATATCACGTGTATGCCCGTTTCCTCCCCTAATCCGCAAGAATATCTTGGGGTCTCCGACAACCGCATCTTATTCAGGTGTCGGTTCAGCCCACAATGCCCGGTGGTTGCCTCTACTACCCTTCTGATACGATCACGGTCCATTTTGATAAGGTCATTGTCCCATCTTTCATCAGGTTTCGGGAAGAATCGCTTCGTATGCGCGCCTCCTTTATACGCTTTCCAGCGTTCTGCGTGTCTCCGTCGCACCCAGTTGCTTAATACATCATTGCATAGTACCTGGGGCACTGGTAGACGTGGCTCCACTCCGCTTGTTGTGGGAGCGGAGCCGACCCTAGCTAGCTCATCTGACCTTTCGTTTCCCTCCACGCCAGAGTGTCCAGGTACCCAAGCCAAGGTAATCTGATTACTCAGTCCCATGTAGTTTAGATAATCCTTTCCCTCTTTCATCAGCTTGGAGGTCGAGGTGAGTGACATGAGCGCCCTGTCCGAACAGATAAAGATCTCTCTTCCCTGCGTCCCCGCCGGCAGTGATTCTTGAGCTCCCATGAGAGCTGCGTAGACATCTGCCTGGAGGACACAGGAAGTTTTGCCCAAATGGAACCAACTGCCATGTGCAGTGTCTGAATCGTATATTCCAGCCCCTGCTCTTTGTACGGCCTTGGATCCATCAATGAAAAACACTTTCGCATTTCTAGGCAAACAGGTTGGTCACCCATCTAGCCATTCTTGCCTCCTCGGAAATATCGCTTCAAAACGCCTAATGAAGTCAGTTACTGGCGCCATCCGGTCCCTTGGCATGTCAAAAATCGGGTCCGAAATAACGTCCCTAATTCTGCTATGCCCTAAACAGAAGCACGGTGCCCATAAGTCTGACTGATCTATCCTATCCGCAGTGGCGAAAGCTCTGGCCGTAATCACTAAGTCCAAAGGCGGTATAGCTAACAGCGTCTCCAAGGCCGCGGTCTTCATAGCTCCAGTTATGCTTATGCGCGCTGGCCTTTGTATCTCACTCAGTCTCTTCCTTGCTTTCTCCACGTCCATTCTTGGCAAACATACTACAGAACGGTGACTCATCATGGGTCGGATCACAGCCTCGTATAGCCACAGAATGGCCTTAGATGACAGACCCCAATTCCTCCCAAAGGAGTTTTTACATATCCAAAACGCCGTCAAGGCCTTTTGTGCCTTGTCTTCGGTATGATTGATCCAATTTAATTTGCTATCCATCGTGACCCCAAGGAATTTTACCCTTGGAGCGATTTCTAGGTCCACACTGAAGAGCCTCATCTTCCCCACCAGATCTGATCCTGTATATCAGGAAGAATGCCAGAAATGTGATCAAACTTAAAAGTTTTTATCTATTTTTAAATATTTGTACGATATGAGTATGACATTTAATTAATTGGAGTCGTGGTTAAGTGAATTTTAAAATTTTATTTGCAAAGCTTTCGACATTTGTTGTATTTTATTTCATTCGTTTATCTCTAAATTCTCAATGATTGGAAAATAAATCCAAATTAAAAAATAACCGAAACAAACTCACAATTCTTTTACTTCCAATTTGTTCAAACGAAATGGCATGCATCCAATCGTAGGATCTGGATTGTATAAAAAGCGAGTTGCCATAGTCTGAGTATCATTCTGTGGCCATCGTTGCCGATATACAAATGGTCTTAAGGCAAGGTGTACTGATGAGTCGTAAACGACGAAATCAGCACTTTTAGTTTTTCGATTTTTGTTAAACAATTGGAAGTAAGATTAAGAATTGTGAGTGGCTTTTAAATGTAAATTAAAGCCGCCTTATGCGAGCCTTTCAGAGGTCTGTCGGCGGCGGTTCTCATGTCTGCTGTGAGTTCAAAATCCAACTAAATTCAATTAAACTTGAAATTAATCACAAATATTTCTCTGTCTTTTAATTAACACTCGTAAGTAACAACGGTGTTTTTTTATTCGTTTAATGACCAATAAACAGGCCGTAGCCCAATGACAAATCACTCTAAATGTAAAGATTTAAATGTCTGTACTAAAACGAAACATTATCATCTGTCCACCATGCGTCGATCACTCGATCGATTCCGGTTTTGTCATATTGTTTGATCACAGCAGCTTCGTTGTCCATTTTTGTGCAGAAATCACCTTTAAAGCAATAGATAAACAAAGAAATATGAAGAAATGTAAATGTATAACGACTCTTTCGAAAGAGCGGCCCAAAAATGTAACGCTTTAGCGATAATTCTTTCATAAGTCTATCGATTACAGTTTGGTCATGATATTTGGTACAAAAAATCAGGACGTTTTTCAAATTTTCGCTGAAATTTTCTTTTAGATAAAGGTATGCATCCTCCAACGAAATGTTTTCCATTATAACGGTTTCCATTTCAGAATCAATTTTTCCCAATAGTACGTATTCGTCACTCAGTCGGAAAACTTTTACAGTTTTTGGAATGAGTTTGACGTTGATGGTAAACAACGATTCGAATTCATCATACCTTGCACAAAGGTGTAAGTGCGTCAAATTCGCACAGTTTCGGAAAGCGGACAAGTTTGAGGAGGTAGTTCCATTGAACAACAAATATTTCAAATTAACCAAATTTTCAACGGCTTTTTTATGAAGCAATTTCACATCTGTTCCATCCATTTCAAGAATTCTTAATGTTGTTGGCAGTATTTCTGCATCCAGAGCGGGGCCGTCAAAGCTCAGTTCTTCGAATACCATACCGGTCGGCGAGGTATATTCCGTTTCCGTATACAGCCTCAGTTTACGAACAGTCCATTTCGATGATTTCTGTTTTTCTGCATTGAAATTTTTATACACCAAATTGTTCAACTTAAGAGCTCCTTCGGACAAATCGAGTTCAAAGTTGTCGATAGGACTCGAATCGACATATATATTCTTCAAATTGCGGAAATCAAATAAATCATTCAACTTCAAAAAATTAATTTTAAAATCATTTCGTGAGAAAAATACGAAGTCCAAATGAAGCTCAACCGGAGCACAAACAGCAGCATCGGTGATTTCCAAGATACAACTCCTCAATCGTAAAGTCTTGATGTTCTGTAATTTTCCCATCGGAACAATCAACCTTGTCTCGGTACACACGATATCCAATTTTGTCAACTGTGACGAAATCAATTTGATCCGAGCATCTAGGCTCAACTTGTTGAAAGGGTGAACGTAGGCTCCATAAATTTTCAATTCTTTTATGGTATCTCCGAATTGTTCGATGAATCTGAGCAACTCGTCGTATTCGATCCAATTATGTACACAGTCGAAAAAAAAATTATTGCATTTATCCAGCAATTCTCCCGTTTGAAATTCTTCAATGAATCTGTCTGGCGTCCGTGCTTCATCTCCATTAAAATGGAATCGTATCCGTGATGTTGCTATCAAAAATGGTCCAGCCGTTGCATTCCACTCGTGACAAACGAGTCTACATGCTTTGATGTCTTTCAGTGGTAGGTAGCGAAAAATATTATGTCGAAGCTGTAAGTCCAAAAAGTCAAGTTAAAATCGAAGTAAGAGCATTGTTGTTGTTTTCTAGTCATTTACCTCTGGAATCCTCATAACTCGTTTTCTAACTGCATCAATACTATCGTCCATCGTATCAACTAATAGTAGTTTGTCTAGATCTGCAGTTAAATCTTCTTCCATGGTCAGTTGAAACAGAAAATATCAGCTTAATTCAACTACACGCTCAGTTACGCACTACGCGTATTACAATAACAATCCTGACAAACACCTGGACGAACGCTTATTGACACATTATTGATATTTGACAACAACATGAAGTTAGGGACATGTTCTTCAAATAAAAAAAACGAAAAAGTTCTAGCGCGAACAAGGACCGGAACAGCATTTATTATGCTATGTGTTAAAGGACAGAAATGAGAATTGTATGAGGAATGTATTGTCGCACGTCAAAACGAGAGTAACTTCTATTTTTTATTTTGACAAGTGACGCCGAAGCAAGTTTTTCCTTTTGTTCATGTTTCTATCTCCCTTCGGTTGTAAGCCATATACATTTGCTGTCTCAGTTTTTAAATTTTATTTGACATTTGGCTACACCATTCCGATCTGCCTGATGAGTGTTTTTTAATGGAGTGTCACCTGCAACAAAAATGAATTCTACAATGGAAACCAAGGAACATAATAGCCACTTTATATGTTTCACTTGTTCCATTTTCAAATGGAGCATGAGTTACTGCAGCGTGTGTTTTCCCAAATATATGAGCATTGATCGATCTAACTTGTTATTGCGCCTAACACTAGTCTACAGAGGTTTTGTATTTATATCTTTCCTGTCTGTCATTGCCCAATGTTAGGCTTAGTGTGCTGTTGCAGAATATGGCCTAGTTGAGTGTCCATCACCCCTGAAAGTAGAATAATTGGGGTCCAAAGAAAAATGTAAGGACATTTTCATTTAGTCATTATTATATGTTACTCAAGTTATATGTAAAGTTAGCATGTACGGGTTACTAGTGCATAGTCGGGCCTACAAACCTATACTAATATTGAGATAAATCTTACATATTATGATGGATTCTGTATGGATCAGAAAAGTGAACTTTTTCAGACGTTTTGGCCATGGTTGGAAAATGGCGTAATTTCTAACTATGGTAATCGAGGTTTCCATTTCAAATATTTTTCGAAAGAGAGAGACCAAATCTTGTCAGAATTAGTAAATTTTTGATGAGGTGTTTGTTTTGTCGAAAGACGGTGCATGAAAACAGATAGCAAAAACTATATAATTTTCGACTTTTTTCATATACTCGTCTTCTGACAAAACAAGCACCTCATCAAAAATTTTCTAATTCTGACGAGATTTGGTCTCTCTCTTTCGGAAAATATTTGTAATTGGAAAGTTCGATTACCATACTTAGTCATTACGCCCTTTTCCAACCATGGCCAAAACGTCAGAAAATGTTCACTTTTCTGATCCATACAGAATCCATCATAATATGTAAGATTTATCTCAATATTAGTATAGGTTTGTAGGCTCGACTATGCACTAGTTACTCGTACATACTAGCGTTAC
This sequence comes from Pseudolycoriella hygida, assembly GCA_029228625.1. Taxonomy (NCBI): domain Eukaryota; kingdom Metazoa; phylum Arthropoda; class Insecta; order Diptera; family Sciaridae; genus Pseudolycoriella; species Pseudolycoriella hygida. The sequence continues at coordinate 146,901,043 of CM055404.1, forward strand.
ATATAACTTGAGTAACATATAATAATGACTAAATGAAAATGTCCTTACATTTTTCTTTGGACCCCAATTACTCTACTTTCAGGGGTGATGGACACTCAAATAGGCCATCTTCTGCAACAGCCCACTAAGCCTGATATTTGGCAATGGCAGACAGGAAAGATACAAAACCCCTGTAGACTAGTGTAATAATTTACAATCACTTTTGTTGTCTTGCGGCCAGAAAACGGCTCATTACAGTGTAAACTAACGCTAGTTTTTCGCATTTTCTGGCCATCATCATCATCATCATCAAACTTTATAGACCGTTTATACCTTCCGGTGTGGGGTCTTTAAGTTGCAACCCGGTGGCCATTGACCACCCCCCTCCATACCCTTCTATCCTCTGCCAAGGAGATGGTTTGCTCGCCCAGTGAAAGCCCCCTAACTTCTAAATCTGATTTAATTGAGTCTTTGAACCTTCTCCTTGGCCTACCCCTAGGACGTACACCCGGGACCTGTGCATTCAATATCCTCTTTGGGAGCCTACTATTACCCATCCTTTGAACGTGCCCGTACCATCTCAGACGACTAACCCTTGCCGCTTCCTCCACTGACCTAACTCCTAAATTTTCTCTGATGCCGTCGTTCCTGATATGATTGTCCCACTGTTCCCTCCGATTCACTTTTGCTATGCTCTTAAGAACCCTCATATCTGAAACCTCCAAGCCATGCACAAGGTATCCGCAGTCCACCCAACTTTCACTACCATATAAAATTGTTGGCCTGAAGATTGATCTGTGAATAGCTAACTTTGTGCCACTACTTAATTCCTTCTTGTTAAACACATGAGACCTCAACTGACTGGCCACCGCATTTCCCATTCTTCTCCTTTCCTCAAATTCCCTAACTAACTTGTCATTCTCTGAAAACATGGTTCCTAAATATTTAAACTCAGAAACCTGTTCCAACTGCTCCCCATTTAAACTGCACACTACCCCTTTCCGAGATTTGCCAACATGCATAACCTTAGTTTTGCCGACGCTTATCTTCATCCCGTACTCCTCACATGCTACTTTCAGGCAGTCAATCCCCCTCCGCAAATCATCGGCATTATCTGCTAATAGGGTTAAATCATCCGCATACGCCAGGATTTTCATAATTACTTCCCCAATTTCCACATTCCCCTGCAAATTGGCCTGCTTGATGATTTTGTCCATGAAAATTATGAACAGAAGAGGAGAGAGACAACAACCCTGACGAACGCCCTCATCAACCTCGAAAGCCCCACTAATTTCATCATCTATCCTTACCGCAGCCTTGCTCCCTGAGTAGATGCTTTTAATGGCGCCCAATAAACTTCCATTAATCCCGTATTCGCTAAGCACCTCGAACAGCTTTTGCCTCGGTACCCGATCAAATGCTTTTTCTAAGTCGATGATGCATTTTCTGGCCGCAAGACTACAAAATACGGTACTGTCAGGAAGTTTCATTTTCCCCCTTTTTCTGTAATTGCAATTCGAATTAATAAACTGGCAACTGTTTCAATGCACATCCACATACTATAAATAATATATTGACCCATATCTTCACACCTAATTTCGTGACTCTACTGACCCATTTTTCATTTGGTAAATACGATACCACCGAACGATCAACCTTCCTATTTAAAAATGTTTAAATTATTTACAATGCTATTGTTTCGTCATCGCATCACACTTCCTCAAATTACATTTACCACATTTTGCGGTAGCTTATTTCCAATGCTGGTTTGCGATTGCGTCCGCACACACGATTAGTTTTCATAAAATTAATCTTTCTATTGTGCTTACTGCCGTTTGAGAAGGCAGCCAGTAAGATATGTGTTACAAGAAATTATCTAATATCAAGCAAAACTAATATAGCTACAAGAGTTAGAGAAATTAATATTTCAGTCAAGAGGATGTAAAAAGAATGTTCATGAATGGGGGCATTCCTAAAACAAGAGAAGGATACAGTTTCGCCGAGTTGAAGATAAACAACTGCTGTGAAGTGAGCCCGTGAGTGAATCCGCCCATGAGAGAATATGGTGGTCTGAGAGTCAGTACGTGAAAAGTGAACGGCTCCTCGCCACTCTCTCACAATTGTATTATCTCAGCCAAATCTTTATATTGTGTCATTAAATCTTGACTCACAAGCTCACCTTTAGGGTTACGGGTTTATCGGCGCTCTACGTGTGAGGGGTCCCCGGTTCGGTTCCGATTTTTTTTTAAATAAAATGTTGTAAACATTTAACAAGTTTCCTCCATTGAAATATGTCTCAAAAAAAAGTTATTCAGGGGTAGCGAGATCTGAGGCCTGGACCGAGTAGTGAGTATAGTCGTTAGAAAGCCTATGGCCAGGACTGTTTCTGGTAAGAGTCACCAATGGGTCCAAGCCTTCCTTCCCAGACGGCAGCCCGACAAAGTTCCCGCCCGTGAAAAATGTATTCAAATAGACTTTGTTCTTGGAATGACAGACGGTTTATGGAATAAATGGAATAAATGTATTAAATGGGAATAAATGGAATAAATATTGGAATAAATGATAATTTTTTCAAATTCGTCAAAACCTCAAATAGACTTGATTTTGATAGCAACGCACACTACAAACCATACTAATGTGTCAAAAAGTGAAAAAACCCACTTTTGAAAACTTAAAAGAATTTTTGTTGAAAAGTGGAATAAATGGAATAAATAAATTTATTCCATTTATTCCAAAAAAAATAAAATTTAATCTCAAGAAGGTTTAAATGCTTTAATTTGTGCAAACCTTTTTTTGAACTTATTTGGCTAACTTGTGATGACTTTGGTTCAGATATTTCGCAAAAACAACAAAAAAAATTTTGGGAATATATGGAATAAATGGAATAAAAGAATAAATGGAATAAATGAAATGCGCCACCCCTCGGGTCCAGGCTTCACATCTCTCATTCCCAGAAGAAAATCTATTTGAATACATTTTTCACGGGTGGGAACTTTGTCGGGCTGCCGTCTGGGAAGGAAGGCTTGGACCCATTGGTGACTCTTTTGTATTTGTATTTTAGAGACTCCACTAACAGCTTTTTACAACAACAAGTGTTGTCTGGACCACCGGCTTAACGTGACTTCCGAACCACGTCTCAGAGTAATGCGAATGTAGCGTCTTTGTTATTATGCAATTACCCCAAGAATTGTTAGGCGCTTGATTATTATCTCGCCTAAATGTAGGCTTAGATATTTCGTGCACAAATTCGTCGTATATGGGTTACGTCATACGATTCATTCAGTGTGTACGCCGTTATGGGCACCAAACACACCACAACTACCCAACTTTTGAAGCTTGAGTGAACTTTAGGACGTTATTAATGCGCTACACTTGCTAGAAAAATTCCATGTAGAATTTTTCCGACACTGGATTTGAACCCGGATCGTTTTGGTGGAAGGCCAGTACGCTAACCACTGTGCCAACCCGCCCGAAACAGTCCTGGCCATAGGCTTTCTAACGACTATACTCACTACTCGGTCCAGGACTCAGATCTCGCTACCCCTGAATAACTTTTTTTTGAGACATAATTCAACGGAGGGAACTTGTTAAATGTGTTAGCTAGCATAGATGCTTCCGGAAGTAGAGTAAAAAGTAAAATTGAAAGTAAAATACACAACATTTTATTAAAAAAAATCGGAACCGAACCGGGACCCCTCACGCGTAGAGCGCCGATAAACCCGTAACCCTAAAGGTGAGCTTGTTTGAGAGTGGCGAGGAGCCGTTCACTTTTCACGCACTGACTCTCTGACCACCATATTCTCTCATGGGCGGATTCTCTCACGGGCTAACTTCACAGCAGTGATAAACAGAAGAAATGCATCAGCTTGTCACTCGAAATGTTTTTCAAACCCAAAGAAATACAGATCTGACAGCCGCTAATAGTCTTGCTCAGGCCCGCGCTGGCCATATGGCCAGGGTGGCAAATCACACCCGTGCCTTTTGCCGTTTTTGCGCCTTTTCGAAAAAATAATACAAAATCGTCACTATCGAAAGTCGATATTATGTCGATAGTGCTTTTGTCAGACGCCTTTGATGTGTACTTTGTGTTCATCGTAAGTACAGCGATGCGCTTTTTTGTTGAAAAAAGTCTCCATCAAGTAATTTAGAATTTAGAGAGTTTTGAATGCTGCACGTCGATGCACGTGCTCTCTTTAGTACAGTGGTGCTGATAAACAACTACTAACGTGTTAATACGACCTTCTTTCCTTTCAGCTTTGTGAGAGAAGAGCGATTATTCAGTTTGTTAAGCTTTTATTAAGAAAGTTCACATTTTTTCTAGCCGAAATCCTAAAAAAGAATTACCTAAACTTCTAGGGTTTTGGCTTCAAAAACAACAAAATTTCGCCTGCGGCGCCACTTTTTATTTGCTATACAACGAATTTTAATTTTGTATGAAATTAGATTAAACTGAGGCTAGTCACTGTTCAACTTTTTTATAATGAGGAAATTTACACATAAAAAAATTCGCTCGCGACAATCACCTTACATAATGTTCACATTCTCGTTGAAAGTTTTGTGCTAACACAAACTCAATTTCGGCAACCAGGGGCTTTCACCGGTAGTAGAAATATAAGTTTTTAAATTTACAATAGATCTTGTTGTTCACGTAAGTTAGGTCTCGTTTTATGGCAAAATTCGCCGAAGGGTTTGAGGGGCTTCCAGCTGGCTGCGGGGACATTGAGGCTGAGTGGGCGAATTTTAAGAAATCTGTCTTGGATCTGGCTGAGGAATGTCTGGGCAGTGTCGCTAGCGGGGGTCGAAACAAAAAGGCGGGTTGGTGAAACGCCGATATCAGGGGGGCTGTATTGGAGAAAAGGAAACTATACTTGATTTGGTTACAGGACAGGACGGTGGCGAAGTGGGAGGCTTATAAGGCTTGTAGGCAACTGGTTAAGGATCTGGTCAGGGAAGCGAAGGACCGGGAGGGGAAAAAGTTTGGGGAGGATTTGGAAAGGGCAGGTCAAGGCAGGGGTAAGAAATTTTGGTCGATGATTAAGGGCATTAGGCGCGGTGGCGTGAAAGAGGGATGTAGTAGTATTTTAGATAAAGGCGGCGAGTTAATTACAGATAGGGGTGAAGTCTTGAAGACTTGGCGGCATTACTTTAAGGGTTTATTTACATCTGTCAATCAGGTAGAAGAAAATGGGAGGGAGGCAGGTCCTAGCTCGGAGGTGGAGGAGGAAATTACACGGGATGAGGTGTCCCGAAAGGTCGGCAGATTAAGGGAAGGAAAATCCGCAGGGGTGGATGAAATTAGGACGGAATTTATTAAGTATAGCGGATCAGGTGGGATCCAATGGCTTTGTAGGATTTTCAATTTGGCCATGAGGTCTTCAACAGTACCTGCTGACTGGAGCTTCGGTGGTATTGCTCCAATTTATAAGAAGGGCAACCGTAAGGTTTGCAGTAACTACAGGGGGATATCGCTCTTGAGCGTGGTAGGTAAGGTGTACACGGGTGTACTTGTTGACCGGGTTAGGAACATAGTGGAAGGTGTACTGGATGAGTTTCAGGGTGGTTTCAGGGTGGTTTCAGGCCTCTGAGGGGATGTCAGGATCAGATTTACTGCCTCAGACAGACTATCGAAAAGCTTTATGAAAAGAACAGGGACTTATACTTATGCTTCATCGACTTGGAGAAGGCATTCGACCGGGTACCAAGGCAGAAGCTATTCGGGATTCTTAGCGAGTACGGTATCAATGGGGTTTACTGCGTGCCATTAAGAGTATTTACTCAGAAAGCAGGGCCGCGGTGAGAATAGATGGCGAAATTAGCGAGTCTTTCGAGGTTAAAGAGGGCGTTCGTCAGGGTTGTTGTCTTTCCCCGCTTCTGTTCATAATTTTCATGGCCAAAATCATCAAGCAGGCAAACTTGCAGGGAAATGTCGAGGTGGGTGAGGTAATAATGAAAATCCTGGCCTACGCGGATGACTTGATTCTGTTGGCAGATAGTACCACGGAGTTGCAGGGTGGGATTGACTGCCTAAATGCTGCATGTGAGGAGTATGGGAGGAAGATAAGTGTAGGGAAAACTAAGGTTATGCATGTCGGCAAAGCTCGGAAGGAGATAGCTTGCAATTTAAATGGGGAGGAGCTGGAGCAGGTTTCTGAATTCAAGTACTTAGGAACCATTTTTTCAGAGGATGGCAAGTTAGTTAGGGAATGTGAGGAAAGGAGGAAAATGGGAAACGCGGTGGCCAGTCAGTTGAGGTCGCACGTGTTCAACAAAAGGGAATTAAGTAGCGGAACAAAGTTAGCTATTCACAGGTCAATATTCCGGCCGACGATTCTGTATGGTAGTGAGAGTTGGGTTGACTGCGGATATCTCGTGCATGGCCTGGAGGTTTCTGATATGAGGGTTCTTAGGAATATAGCGAAGGTTAATAGGAGGGAGCAGTGGGATAATCATATAAGGAACGGCGACATTAGGGAAAATTTAGGGATTTCGTCAGTGGAAGAGGCGGCAAGGGCCAGTCGTCTGCGCGGGTTCGGGCACGTTCAAAGGATGGGTAATAACAGGCTACCGAAAAGGATCTTGGATGCACAAGTCCCGGGTGTTAGGCCAAGGGGTAGACCAAGGAGAAGGTTTATCGATTCAATAAAATCAGATTTAGAAGTTAGGGGACTTTCTCTGGGCGAACAAACCATCTCCTTGGCGGGCGATAGGAGGGCATGGAGGGCGATAGTTCACCAATCTGGGGTTGCGGCAGGAAGACCTCACACCGGAAGGTACTAACGGTCTATAAAGTTTGATGATGATGATGATGTTCACGTAAGCGCCTTTCGACTGGTCGCACACCTGCGCCTTTTGATAGCCAGTCCGGCCCTGGTCTTGCGGCTGATTTTTTCAACTGTTTCGTCGGGGACAAAACATTAAATTTGTATGGGGAAAAATCGTTTTTTGCGAATTAATCATTTTCTGCATTTAATTAAGCGGACTAAATGAATGACGATAGAAGTTCATTTGATGTTACTTTAAAATAACTTTCTTGGTCCGCTTTGTACAAAACACAAAATGAATAAATCACAAAAAACGAATTTCTTCCATACAAATTTAATGTTTTGTCATTGACGGAACAGTTGAAACTCGGGGCGTCCTCAGCTGTTTTGTGGCCAATATGTGAAATAGGCGCTTGATCCCTACCTGGGCTCTTTAAACTTTTAAAGAAAGGAACACGCATTATATACGTCCTCCCAGAGCGATCCTTCATTTTTGGGCGCCAAGGGAACTTACAAAATGGGCGCCGACTTTTACTGTGTTTTTGTCGTACACGTTTTTTATATCCAACTTTTAGTTGAAACTAATACATTAGTCCATGAAGAATACCGGCGTACAATCATTTGCCTCATGTGAAAAACACTCATAAACTAACGTCTAGAAAAAATTTATCATTTTACCAAATCTCACATTTAAGCACTAGTTCCCAAGCCCATTACAACACAAAGTTGGAAAATGTCTCTTTCAAGTAAGAAATAACACTTCACTTCTTTGCAAACAAAATTGAAAACTAAAATGCAGTTTCATTTGAAAAGGTATGCTGACGTGATGACATCTGCAACTGAAATTGATATTTGATGCATCACTCATGCAATTACCCATTTTTAATTATACAGGAAAATTATTTAAAAAGACCTTCTAAAAATTAATGTAGTTTTTCTGTATCATGGATTTTATTGTTACAATGTTATTACGTAACACAGACAGGTATGATCACCTAGGAACATAAACTTGTAATGTTTAATTTGCGCATTGAAGGTATGTTCAAAAAAGAGCTCCGCTTATTGTTGTGGTTTGTTTGATGGCTCCAAATTTTATTTGACTATCATCCAAAATCCCGGATATAGAATTGGTTGCATTTCCTGTGTTGCGTTAGAATTATTAGTGATAGAGTATTTCTTTTTCCCTGAAAGGTAATCGAAAAATCTTTCATGGGATTGAATCTGGGCACTGTCGGGCCAAGCGCCGCCGCCGCCGCCGAGCTAGGACCGTTTGTGTATTTTGTGGCAAGTGCCCTAAAACTGAGTCTCAGGGCCGAATGTGTTTGTTCTACATAAATCGAGTAATCTTATCCGATTTTCAAAACCTTTTTTTGGAAGATAATTGCAAGGTTTTGTATGAAAGATATGTACTTCCTCAAATTACGAAAAAAAATGGATGTAGGTTCCAGGCCAATAATCAGGATGAATTGACAGAAAGGGGGGGGCGACCCTTTAAGTATTATTGAATATATGAGTTTATTGTTTATTGAGTATATAGAAAATATAAGTTTTGAACTGATCAGTACTGTTTCAAATCAGTTTTGAAACTGATCAGTACTGATGCGTATTAGTTTTTAAACTGATCAGTACTGATTCGTATTAGTTTTAAAACTAATCATTTCTGAGCATTACTTATCAGTTTCAAAACTGATACGGATCAGTATTGATCAGTTTCAAAACTGATAAGAATCAGTATTAATCAGTTTCAAAACTGATCTGAATCAGTACGAATCAGTTTTAAAACTGATACGGATCAGTACTGATCACTTTCAAAAATGATACGGATCACTTTCAAAACTGATACGGATCAGTACTGATCAGGCTCTAAACTTATAACTTGTAACTAATAGCTTATAAAAATGTATAACTTAAAACTGAAACTTATAACTTATCAAAATTTATAACTCATAGCTTACAACTTATAACTCGTAAAAAATTATAACTGAAAACGCAAACATATAACTTGTAACTTGTAATTTATAGATATATGTAGTGTTATAAATATAGCGATAAGTCGCTTCGCCCAAACTCTCCCTTGTCTGGCACAAAAAGTGATTTATTTATATTGAGAAGGAAACGAGCGAAGCAAGCGAAATTTTTTAATTTTTATCGTTTTCATTGTATGTCAGGCCTTTTAATGGCTCCCACCCCCCTTCAGTGTCATTGGCAAATATGATAAACACGTATTCTCGTCTGGTAAGAAAATTATTTATATTTAGAAGGATGTTGTGAATATCAAGCGAAATTTTTGAATATTTATCGTTTTCATTGTATGTCAGGCCTTTAAATGGCTCTCGCTCTCGCCCCCTTAAGTGTATTGGCAAATATGAATTTTGTAAACGATCCAAAATTTTTTTTTTAATATTTACCATTTTCATTAGATGTCGGGCCTTAAAATTTCTCTCATTTCTCGCCAGAATCACAAAGGCTTTGTTTGTGAATTACCGTTTATTAAACTTTACGGAGTTAAATAACATCATCATCTGTGCCCTACTGTACGGGGGAGCATAGGGCGTCCAGAAAGTGTCGCCATCGAATTCGGTTCTGTGCGAGCGCCTTGACTTCACTCCATCCCTTGCTGGTTTTGCTCGCTTCGTCGACAACCGTTCGTTTCCACGTCTGCTTTGGTATGCCTCACCTTCGCTTTCTCTGAGGGTTCCAGCCTAGTGCGGTTTTTGCTATGTCGCCTACAGGTCGCCTTATAGTATGACCGATCCAGTTCCATTTCCGACGTTTGATCAATGGATTTATTCGTTCGCATTTGGTTATCCTCCACAGCTCGCAGCCATACAGCAAAACTGATATACATTTCGTTTTGAAAAATCTCATTTTCAGGTTCCTTGTTAGCTATGTCGAATTCCAAATGTTGTTGAGCAAAAAAATGCTCTTCGCGCTTTCTGTATTCGGCTTTGTACGTCCAAGTCGGCTCCTCCGTCCTTTAACAAGAGGCTTCCAAGATAGCAGAAGCTCTCGACTTCGTTTATCGTTTCGCCTTCGATCATCAGAGTGCACGGTGCGGTTGTGTTGATGCGCATCAATTTCGTCTTCGTTACGTTTATCTTCAATCCAACTTGTCCGGCATACTTGACAAGCAGTCGTAACGATTTTTGTATATCACGTGCAGTCTGTGCCATGGGGACTTAGATCATCGGCGAAGTTAAATAACACTTTTCATTTTATCATCTAAACTGCGTAATTTCTGTTTATTACTCTAAAGAAGTTGTAGAAAAATTGAAAACATTGAGTCTAATGCTACTAGTTTTTTAATTTTAAATTAATTAAAGAAATGTTTTATTAAAATTTGTTCTTTTGCTTGTTCAGTGTTAAATTTTTATTTACTTCGAAATCCCGGGGTGCGAAGCCATTGCCAGCATTAAACGATTTCTTCAGGATTTTTTCTGCACTAGGTTCATTCCATGTAATGTAAGGAACGAACAATATAGCTATCTCTTTCTCTCTTCATTTGACCGTATATATTCTTCTCGCTCTTTTGTTCCTTACATTACATTTTTTTCTTTTTCTGTATAGAATGAGCCACTAGTTGGCAGTTCGCCAAGTGCCGAGCAACAATAAGCGAGGGGCGGCATAAAAAGCGATTTGACCAGAAGTTTCCGAGCTTGTAGGGGGAGTAGCCAAGCACTAGGCCATATATTCCGCAGGCCGGCAAACACCTTAGACGAGATAACTCTTGCATTTAAGTCGATTATCAATCGTCAACCCAAGATTCTTCACAGTGCCTACGTATTCTAAATCCAGTCCATTCATTCAGCGATAAAATCATCGCTTTGGTTTTACTAACATTAAGTCTCAATTTGTTCCACTTGGCCCAAACTGAGACAGATGTCAGATCATCCTTCAAAAGTCTCATGTCGTGAAGAAACTATCTTCATTTACAGGTATATAAAGCTGGAAGTCATCTGCGAAGAGATGGTATTAAGTACTTAAACTGAGTCGGGAAGTCATTGATAAAGGCGGCAAATAGGACATGCCCCAAGACAGAACCCTGCGGAACTCCACAATTCACTCTGAGAATCCGCAGTCGAAACCTATTTAAAAACACAGATTGCGAACGGTCCGACAAGTAACTGCCAATCAAACGTACAGCATTACTGGAACATTCATCGTATTGTATAAAATGCTGTCCGATAGAATAAAATACTATTGGATTGCATAAAAAATGTCATTTCGTTAACGAATTCATTCCTCTCTTTTTTTGCGTGAAGTGAGTGTCCCGCGGCCCTACACGAAATGTAGTGGTTTTTTGTACATACTTCTTTAATGATGAGTTTTTCCTTTGCTGTGTTGTAAAGAAAACAAACGAGAACATTTTTGTTCATTGAAGTATGGGCCCGAGTCCTATCCTTAGTGCCCAAGGTTCGTCCAAAAGTCAAGCCTAGCCCAATTTTTTGTTGTTGTGTTGGAGAGAAAATTGAGGAGAACATTTAGCGAAATTTGATTACATTCTTCTTCCTATGGTTCCGCTAAAAATATGTTTTTGAATTGTGTTTTGCTAGATATTCGGAGTACATTATGTGTACATTATGAATATATAAATACATACAAAATGTCTATAGTCAGTGAACGAATTTTTTAACAGTTAGGGGCCATCCATAAAGTACGTACTTCCTTGAGGGGGGAGGTGGATTTCGATATTTCAACTTTTTTCCCATATATTTTTTCGTACGAAGGGGGAGGGAGGTCTAAAAATAGTCTACTTTTTGAGTAGGATGTACTTTATGGATGGCGCACCTTAATTGGATCTATAAACAGCGAGTGGGCAATTTCTTCATAATAATCATGCTCGGAGCGGTAGCGGAGAGCGTGACGCAGTCCCCACACCCCAAAAAAAACGTCCACAAACCCAAAAACCTCCATACAAAAACCTTTGGGAAAAGACACGATGTTTAGGCGAACTTTTGAGTTTTTTCCCCTCGCCCCCCTCCCCCTCCAAAATATTAAAAAAAAACTACGTCACAGCAACTTTCAAACGAGCCCTCACTCATCAAAATCGGTTGAAAACGAGTCGAGATATCGCCAATCAAAGTTGACCAATTTCTATATATTAATGGTAAAATCTGCTTTGAAAGTAATCACAATTTCATTCCTGTGTTGTGTGTCAACGATCTACGTCTCTATCCTCTATGTCTCTATGTATCTATCTACTTTTTTTTTCTCGAGAAGCGCCCAAGCGATTTCCTTAAAATTTTCAGGGAACGTCAGTCTCGGCCCCAAATGAAAAATTTCATATGCCGCTTTTCCGGGAAAATTCTGGAAAAGCCGTGGCATGTGGAAAAGTGGTCAATTTAGGTAATGCTCGGAGTTTTCGAATTTTAGCTCCGAAGTGACAATAGCTACAGAGTTGGTTTCTTCGGGAAAGTTATAGAGTTTGATCAGCAGAATTTTTTGGGATTTTCAGAAATCTGCCAAAGTGACGCCATCTTGGATTTTTGTTAGGTATAAATTATGCTTCTTTGGGTTTTCGAATTTTTGCTCCGGAATGATAACACTTAGAACTTAGAGAGTTGGTTTCTTCTAGACAGTTATAGAGTTTTATCAGGATAATTTTCTGATATCATAAGAAAATGGCTGTCAGCTGTCATAGCGGCGCCATCTTGGATTTTCGTTTATGCTTTTACGGTTTTCGAATTTTAGCTCCGGAATGACACTACTTAGAGAGATGATTTCTTCTAGAAAATTATAGAGTTTGGTCAGGAGAATTTTTTTGTATCTTAAGAAAATGGCTGCCAACTGTCACCATCACCATCACTGTGACACCATCTTGGATTTTTTGCTAAATTCTGAATAAGAATACCTAGATAGTTGGTTTCTTCAGGAAAGTTATATAAATCACTGAGAAGAATTGGTGACACGAAGTGTTCCGAATGTAGCCGAAGGTGACACAAAGTGTTCCGAAGACAGCCGAAGGTGACACGAAGTGTTCCGAAGGCAGCCGAAGGTTGACACGAAGTGTGCCGAAGATAGCCGTAGGTGATACGAAGTGTTGCGAATGTAGCCGAAGGTGACACAAAGTATTCTGAAGGTAGCGGAAGGTGATACGAAGTGTTCCGATGGTAGCCTAAGGTGTTGGAGAACAATTTTTTTCGGAGAAAATTCTTTTTAAGGAAAATTTTTTTTTATTTATTTGGAGAAAAATTTTGGAGAAAAATTTTTTTTGTAGAAAATTTTTTTTCGGAGAAAATTTTTTTAAAAAATTTGAAAGTACAGAAAAATTATTCCGCTGGTGGGTCCGGCAATTGTGACGCAATTTTTTTAACACAACGTAATTTTGTTTTGAAAACAGCGCTGTAACTTTTTCAGGAAATCGAAACTTTGAACACAAGGTTCTATTCAAACAAACTTCTGTGTATTATCAGCGATAGCGTCACCTCAAGCGATATCATTAATTTTGAAAGCAGACTCACGGACTGCGTCACACTCTACCTTTTAAGAGGTTTTTGATGTGATATCAATGATAAACGACGAATAATAAATTTTAGTTCTTTGTCTCTAGACAATGCGAAAAGTTCTATAACTTCTATTCTTGTAATTATTGCTTTTCCAATAATTCATTAAGAATCACTCTTTCATCATTTTCGTAACCACAATGCACGTAGAGCATAAAAAATCCGTCAAAAGCTTAACTTTTAAAGCCACCATGTGGTATAACGTTTCCATACAAAATTCCGAGGTCGCATTAAAAATAATTCTTTTCCGTGAATGTGAATTTTACTTGGTTTTGTTGTTATTGAATGAAAATAGTTTAGAAAAATAGTCAATAACCAAAGTCATGACCGCAAATTTTCCGCGTTGCGGTAATTTATGGTCACAGAATATTCCGTTACGCGACTCTTGGTAAATATACTTGAACACAAATCTTTTGTATGATATAGAATTGTGTTATCGATTAAAACCTATAAAAAAGTTAAGATAAAAAATATCTCTTATAAGTTGCATTCCCATATAAAACAAATGGAAATAGATTATGATGCGCATAAGACAAATGTGGGTGACTGAGCAGGTAGGAATGTTTTGCTACATGTGAATAACAGAACGCATTTACATCGAACTTTTTTACGTATTAACTGAGTAAAAAATGAAAAAGAAATCAAATTTGCGTACATCGTAAATTTTCTGAATCATATAATTTAGAATGAATGCGAGAAACCAAAGGAAGAATTGTTTACCATCAAACTCGTAAACAAAAACAATTTTTTTGTTGTTTTTTTTTCTATTATTTACAACAATGGTGATAGTACTGTGAATAGAACGTTAATGTCGAGGATTGATGGACACAACGGTCTTGTTTTTATCGTCAATTTGCGAGGACATTTCAGAAAAAAAAGTTTTCTCAAGTCGTTCCCACAACACCACAAAAAATATCGTTTCTCCTCACAAACACTAAAAATAAATATTAGGAGGGGCAGGAGCAGGTTTCTGAATTCAAGTACTTAGAAACCATTTTTACAGAAGATAGGGAATTAGGGGAAAGTAGGAAAATGGGAGACGCGGTGGCCAGTCAGTTGAGGTGGGACGTGTTCAACAAAAGGGAATTGAGTAGCGAAACAAAATTAGCTATCCACAGGTCAATTTTCAGGCCGACGGTACTGAACGGTAGTGAGAGTTGTGTTGACTGCGGATATCTTGTGCATGACCTGGAGGTTTCTGATATGAGGGTTCTTAGGAACATAGCGAAAGTTAATCGGAGGGAGCAGTGAGATAATCATATTAGGAACGGCAGCATGACATTAGGGAAAGTTTAAGGATTTCGTCAGTGGAAGAGGCGGAAAGGCCAGTCGGTTCGGTTCAAAGGATCGGTAATAACAGGCTACCGAAAAAGATCTTGGATGCACAGGTCCCGGGTGTTAGACCAAGGAGAAGGTTTCTAGATTCAATTAAGTCAGACTTAGAAGTTAGGGACTTTCTCTTGGCGAACTAACCGTCTCCTTGGCGGGCGATAGAAGGGCATGGAGGACGATAGTTCACCATTCTGGAGTTTTGTAAATTCAAAAAATTTTGACAGAAAAGTTTTGACTCTCAATTGAAGAGCAATATTTTTCCTTCACGTTTCTTACCAGAGTCGAGAGCCGGTAGACGTCGTCGCCGGTTTAATCCTCACAATATGGTTTGGATATTTTTACTTTGACGAGTGGGGAGTTCGAATCTCAAGCCGAACGAGCGGGACACATAAGTCAAAATACAAATTTCCAAACCATTTTGTAAGTTTTTTTTTGCTATGCCTAGCGAAAATGAAAATTAGGGGAGTGTATAATAGAATAATAAAGGATAAAATACTAAACTCGATGTATATTCGATGTGTTTTCGTTGTATTTTTGAATAATTTTTGATGTATTTTTGATGTGTGAGTAAAAGTTGTGTTAGTGGTGTGTTGTTGTTGGTTTGGTGTCGTATCCATTCACATAACTTGTACAACACTAATACATCACCAATACACCACCGGTGCATCGATGTATGATAAATTTGTACTCGTGATGTACTAGTGATGTATTAGTGTTGTACAAGTGATTTGTATATGATGTGTATGTGATGGCAGAATTTTTGACGTCTCACATGCAATTCATACATAATGAACACATCAAATATACGGCACCAAAACATCAACACACCACTAATACAACCTTATCTATTGATACAACCTTTAAAACACTCATACATTCAAAATACGTCACAAATATATCAAAAATACATCGAATATACATCAAATATGCATCAAATTTAGTATTTTGTCCTTAATTATTCTGCCATACACTCGGCGTTTAGATTCTTTAAACAAAAATGATGGCGGCGATAGGTTTAGCCTTCATCTGAATGAAAATAGGCGGCTCTCAACTCTGCTTCTTGCTGAATATCCCTAGCCATTTAACAGCCGCATATGTGTATTTGAGATTTACATGTATTTAATCTCAAATACACATACATTGAACTGCAAACATTGTGTCTAATTAACAGTTGTTTTGTGTGCATCGACGTCACAACACCACATCGTTAAATTTTGTGCAAAAACCGAAGAATAAAATTTTGTTTTATTCTCGATTTCTAAACTGTGGTTAGGCTGTGGTAACGAATATGCTTTAAATTAGTAAATAAAAACTTGGTATTCACGAATTGAGCCATTCAATCTTTCAGTAATATATCTTGATCTATCTGTAGCGAAAATTTGAAATTCAGTAAACTTCCTTATGCATATTTAAGAAACGCCTGCTATTTGGGAATTTTCCGGAATTATTTCCCAAAAAATCTCTAAACTTCCCAAAAAATTTGGTATTTTTTGAGAATCATCTGTTTCCTTGTGTAACTGTAACTGTGCACAATAGGCACATTGGAGGACTAACCTTAACCGTGAACAAAACATTTTTCCTGTGATTTATGTTAAATTATTTTTATGTATTGACAGAGCCATTGATAATGCTGTCCGATGCTAGTAGGCGAAATATTTGGCATTAAATGAATACCTAATTCAAACTTAGCTACTTCGAGTTTTCTTTCATAAAGAACACAACAAAAATTCGAGAATAATTTCCCAAAACTCCCTAAAAATCTCTAAATTTCCCAAAAAATCATAATTAGACCGCAAGGGTGGGTCTCTTTTATGACCAATTAGCTGTTAGGTATATCTTGTGTGTTCCGATATTCTTTAGTCTTACAACAGTTTATAGTTTCGTTGTATCTCTTTAGATGTACTTCCTTGCAAAGCGGTCGATCGTTGATATGCATGTGTTTCTCAATTGCTGAGTGTCCAGAAAATCTTTTCCCATGGCAGTGCGTCTGGCTTCGGCAGGGGCAGGGCATTCTGTTAATATATAAAGCGGAGTTTCATCGGTTTCGTAACATTTGATGCATTCCGCGTTCTGTTCCAGTCCCATTGTGTTTAGATGTTTATTGAGATTACAGTGGCCGATGATCGAGCCTACGAGTTTTCTCAGATCATCTCGTGGTTTGTTGATGTTACGGTTTGGTTCTGTAATTAACGCACTGCTGTGTTTGTAGTTGTGTAAATTTTGCCATCAGGTAGTGTGCTCTAATGGCTTCCCGCTGAGTCGCGAAGGTAAGTCCTAGAGCTGGTTCTGGTCCGTTGACCGGATTTATGCTTCCGGATTTAGCCGCGTCGTCGGCTTTCTCGTTACCCACGACATTGCGATGACCCGGAACCCAGACAAGATTTACAAGGTTCTTTTTTGAAATCTCATTTAGATGTTCTAGGCTTTCTAACGTCAGTTTGGATGAGAAGCAATGCGACCATAAGGACTTGATCGCTACCTGACTATCTGTATATATACTTATTGCGTATTTCCGAAGTTTACGTTTCTTTATCTTATCACACGTTTCGATTATCGCATAGATTTCTGCTTGAGATATCGTTGCGTATTGTCCCAGTGCTTTGGATTCATTTAGATGAAGCTGCTCTGAGAAAATTCCTGATCCCGTACCAGATTCCATCTTAGAACCATCCGTGAAGATGTTCGTGTGAGATGAATCGAGTACGTCTTCATTTTCCCATTCAGCTACCAGCAAAATTTTTATGTTAAAGTTCTTTTCGAATTTGTAAGATAGCGTGGTTCTATCTGAGTGCATCACTAACTCTATTATCTCGGTACTTTTTCGCTCAAGTATTGCCGCGTGTCCGTATGTTGTTTGATTAAAACATTTAACGTTCTTTAGACGTCTGGCTGTTACATTCGTTTCTCGCTCTATATATAGATGTATAGGAAGAATCGATAGTAATGTTTCCAGTGCCTTTGTAGGTATTGAGTTCATGGCTCCGGTAATGCCCAAAAGGGTCATTCTTTGCACATGTTCGATTTTACTTTTTTGGCTTTTAATTTTTATTCTCTCATGCCACACATGACAACCAAAACATAGTATCGGTCTGATAATTGAAGTGTATAGAATTACTTTAGGTTTGAGACCCCAATCCCCAAGTCTTGCCAAAAGCTTTAAGACATTGAAAGTAGATTTTCGTCTTCAATATGCTTCTTCCAGTTAAGCTTCTTATCAAGAATAATTCCCAGAAATTTAGCATGATCGCTAAATTCCAGGTTGATTCCATTTAATTTTGGAAGTCGAACTTTCTTCAGTTTCGTTTTGTTCGTAAATAGAACTAATTTCGTTTTCTGTGGATTCACAGATAATCCGTTTTCAATGCACCATTTGTCAACAACTTTTAAATCTGAGTTCATAAGAGAGCACAGTGTTTCTTCGAATTTACCATTTAGCAGTATGACTAAGTCATCTGCGAATCCTTCCGTGTTATACCCACAGTTATTCAGTTCTCTGATAAGACTGTCAATAACCATATTCCACAAGATTGGGGAGAGCACCCCGCCTTGCGGACATCCTTTATTTCTTTCACCTGTTTAACATGTATCGTTTGATGCACTTTGTTTAGTCTGTCTTCCAGAATCGTTTCTATCCATGCAATGACTGTTTCATTTACACCGAAGTGTCTCGTTGCCTTTTTTATGGATTTATAGCATATGAGATTAAAATGCTCCTACTACATCTAGGAACGTGTCTAGCGCCTGTTCCTTGGCGTGGAACGTTTTCTCAATTCTGCTTACCAAATGGTGGATGGCAGAGTCCACAGATTTCCCAGCCACGTACGCGTGCTGCTTAAAATACAGTGGTTTAACTGTTAAAGGCCCATCTCTTATGTGCTTGTCTAGGAGTCTTTCCATAATCTTTAGGAGTATAGACGTAACAGTAAGCGTAACAAATTTTAAAATCAGGAGTTTTGAATAAAGGAATTTTTATCAATAAACTTTTGGAAACTACCGGAAAACTTGTACCAAATAAATCAATTCTATTAAATACCACCAATTCCACTCAATACGAATAATAGAAATTCAATCCACAAAAGTAGTAACAATCCAACTAAGTACCACAAATTCCACTCAATGACGAAAATTCCATTTTATTTCCAAAATCTTTCATCATGTAATGTTAAATTTACCTCAGTGTTGTTAGTCAGGTACCTTTCAAAAGATTAGATTCCACACATTCCACAGTGGAATTTATCATTCTTCCATGCAAATGTTGTAGATACTTTGAAAACGATCTAAGTTTCGTATGTAGAATTTGATTGTTTCGAACTAATTTCAAACTTTATTTAAAACAAGCTGAAAATGTTTACGAGATGATTCCTTTTAGTACACCATAAAACTTTAATCTCAAAGTATTTTTTTTTTTGTTAGATAAAACAATTGTTTTCCACAGTCATTTGAACAGTGATGTAATGTGTGGAATCACAGCCATATAGCTAAGATTTGAGTATCTGCTTCAATGAAAGTGATTATTATATCGACAAAACGTAAGCGAATCGAATTCAAAAATATGAAATCGTTACAGTCGTTAGCCGTCTAGAAACAAAAGTGTTTTAGTCTCAATTTTTAGTTCACTAAAAATTAATAAAAAAGCAATCGGTCGCTTTGTTCAGTAGTCTTGAAGCGAAATATATGGAAATATTCTGACGACTTGTTTACCGATCAATTTGTCTTGAATTCTTTTTTTTCAGAGTCAAGGTACTAAGGCCATAAAATTAACACAAAGCGAAAAGTAATTTATATATTTAATTGAACATTTCGATTTTTTAAACTAAACTTACCTTCAGAGTTTTCTTTCAAAATCAACGATCAAGAGAACTTGCTCTGAATCACTTGAATTAGTTGTTCACTCGCAATATTTTGTCTTTTATTCACTTCAGACGTGAAATTATAAAGAAAATGTGTTCAGCTTTGTTACTCTTTAACCCTTGCATAATCGCATCTGATACTTTGAATTGAAGTGAATTGTTCACATATATTCAAAAGTGTCACTTGGAATTTGTACAAATTATTGATATTAAACCGATGTTATATTTCAATTAACCGCCAATACACTACCGCATCGCAAAATTTCAACAACATTTATCGCGAAGTATATTCTGCCGAGTCTAAACAACGTTTAAAAGTTTGAAAGTTTACTTAACGATCGTCGTACTGTTATAGCATTAGGAAACAACGATAAATTTACGTTGATCGTCGTGCTCAACAAAAAACTATTTATATCTATACATTTTTTCGTGTAGTTTATTGCATGTTGTATGTGTCACATTATAATCGCAGTTGTGAATAGGTGAATACCCATGATAAGAGGTGAAGATGGATTTATTATCGTACTCTCTTCTAATCTCGAAAGAAGAAACAATTTCTACAAAAAATATGCCTTGTAGTTGCTCAGAACTTGCAGACACGTGCGTCGGTTAAAGTAGTTCTACCTCTACCTCTTAGGGGTCATTCATAAATGACGTCAGGGGGGAGGGGGTAAAGGGAAACCGGACGAATTCAGACGGTGGGGGGAGGGGGGTTATGAGAAACGTGATGTCTGGTTGAGAGTTTGTGGTTTTGTCAAACTGTCAAGAATTTATAACTTATAAGTGGGAGCATAAGCATAGGTTTGTTGAGAGAGACTTTTCCTGTAGTTTCTTTGACAGTTTGTTAGAAGAAAAATGTACATAAAAATGGCAAAAATATTGTACAATAAGATTTTTTTTTGGTAACTCAAATTTTTCACAGGGGGGGGGGGAATCAGGCGTCATTATTTGGGGGTGGGGGGTACTCTAAAAGCAGACGAATACGGACCAGGCGGTAGGGGGGGGGGTCAAAATAACCGGACGTCATTTGTGAATGGCCCCTTAATAGATCATTGAATAATTTGAAAATTGCGTATTCAATTCTGCACCAGCTGATGCATTCACACAAAGATAAACTCATAATAGTAATTCAAGAAAAAATTGACAACAATGAGCGCTATTAGACTTTGTGCATTTTTTCTTTGTTGCCAAGTTTGTTGACTTACAACTACAATTTTTCTAAGTTTATGTGTATGAGACAGGGGCGTCACAGTATTTTGTTTTGATATTTGCAAATAATGCTCAACGTGAAGTTAGTTGCAGTTGCGGCAGTAGCTAACTTTATTGCAAACAAAATAAGTTGATTTCATTCATAAATTTAACAAAATCAGCTGACTTCATTGAAAAGCTCAAAAATGTTGGAATATCAATTTCATAAATCCAAGTAACCACTTTACAAATGTAGACCTAAGTATTCAATTTGTGTATTCATTATTCTAAATTAAATTGTACTTTCGTACTGACGTGCTTGTCTCTAAATTATTTCCTTCGCCACTTTGGAAGCGTCGCAAATCCTGGTGAACCAACAGGTTATGGGCCCAAGACACGGAAGTTGTTATTACATATAAATTAGTGAAAGTTAAATGAAAATGGAGAAATTTTTTGGTTAATGGAAACGATGAAAATTTTGATGATGCAAGTTTTAGTCGTAAAAGTGGAATGGATATGAAAGAAAACGAAAGTCGATAACGGAGGACTATCGCTGATGGCAGTGAGCCATCGCAAACCGACCGAAAGTCGATAGTGGAGGGCTATCGCCGATGGCAGTGGGCCATCGCTATCCGAACTAAAAGTCGATGGGAGTGGGTCATTGCCGGCAGCAGTGAGCTGTCGTTAAGAAAAGCCGATGACAGTGGGTCATCGCCGGCAGCAGTGGGCTATCGACATCAAAAGCCGATGGCAGTGGGTCATCGCCGGCAGCAGTGTGCTGTCGACATTAAAAGCCGATGGCAGTGGGTCATCGCATCGCCGGTAGCAGTTGGGCTATCACAAGCAAACGTAAAGTCGACAGCAGTTGGGCCGTCGCAGACCAATTAAAACCCGGTAACAGGACGTCGTAATTATAAATCGATGGAAGTAAATTATCGCCGGTAGTAGTGGGCTATCGTATTTGCATAATGGTGGTGGGTAAAATTAGAAAATTTATATTTTGCTCATAGTTTCGTTTCTGTTGATTGACCAGCTGGTGCACTCATACATAGAAACATAGAAAACGAAACTATGAGCAAAATATAAGTTTTCTAATTGTAGGCAGTTTCCATGAATAAACAAAACGAAGCAAATGAAGTTTGGAAATCATTGGACGATATTCGATGACATGATTGTGGATGAATGTTGTCGTTGGACCAATTCGAATACAAAATTTATTGTGAACATTTCTGAAGAAATATTGAAATAGTTTCTGAGCGACTCGAGTCATATCAAATTGAGGGGGTGTGTTGGAATATCAATTTGATAAATCCAAGTAACCACTTTACAAATGTAGACCTAAGTATTCAATTCTCTAAATTATTTCCTTCGCCACTTTGGAAGCGTCGCAAATCCTAGTAAACCAACAAAAAAATCAGCTGATTGCAGATTTGTAAATTATATTGTATGTTGTGATGATTAAAGAGCTTTTCATTCACACGCGCTACTAGCGATCAGACATGCCGACTCGATTTCTGCGGTTAATTTTGTAATCACAGAGATAGATAGAGAGAGAGAGAGAGAGAGAGAGAGAGAGAGAGAGAGAGCAACAGTCATATGGATCAAGAATCTGATCTTATCTGCAGTGAACAGAAATCCTGTAAGCCTGATCTTTCTATTTGTTACGTAATTGATGCAACGTCTCTAATATCTCACCCTCAAGCCGATACTGACGCATCTATGAGTCGGTCACACAACTAGTCAGTGAGCAATGCAATGATAGGAAAAGAAAGTAGGTAAGTTGCACCATGTGTAAACGTCAAGAAATAAATTTATTATTAGAGAGTTTGGGCGAAGCGACTTTGGGCCTTTCATATGAAACTGGACACCTTATACGATACTCTCAATCATTCAATGAAAGTGTGAAAGTGACGAACATAGTGGACTGTCCAGTTTCATATGAATAGGTCCTGCATGTATAACATATACATACGGCTCCCCTACAAAATCCGGAGGCGCAAAATCCAGAGGCGTCAAAATCCGGACAAAAAATCCGGAGGCTACAAAATCCGGAGGCGTCAAAATCCGGAGACGTCAAAATCCTTAGGCTTCAAAATCAGGAGGTCTCAAAATCCGGTGGCATCAAAATCCAGAGGCATCAAAATCCCGATGATGGTGTTGCGTCTGGATTTTGTAGCCTCCGGACTTTTGTTAATACTAAGTATACAATACTGTATTTTCAATTTTGTACAAATTTAACATTTAACTTAAAATATATCACAGCGAATGAATGATTGTAATTCATTGGCGACGCGACGGTCTTAATTATATTAAATATTTGGGGGGCTCTGCCCCCTCACCCCCGCGCCTGCAGCGGGCTTGGTAACGCCCTGCAGGCGGCCATATGTGCATGGGGCTCTGCCCCAAACCCCGCTAGGGGCTCTGCCCCTTAGACCCCTCAAGGGGGCTATTCCCCCTTGACCCCCTTTGCGGGGGCTGCCGCCCCTCGACCCCGCTTTTTTTTTTTTAATTTTATTCACGGCCTGCGGCGCAGCAATACATATTCATAACACAATTCGTGTAAATAAACTGTAGCTGCTGTAAATAACAATGCATATTTCGTCTGTATTTCGTCCAGATTTTGTCCGGATTTTATCCTGATTTTTTATTTTCTTCTGGATTTTGACGCCTCAGGATTTTGACGCCACCGGATTTTGTAAATTCCGGATTTTGATGCCTCTGGATTTTGCGCCTCCGGATTTGGTAGCGGCACCTATACATACAGCTTATAAGTTATAACTTATATGTTTACGTTGTGAGTTATACATTTTTATGAGTTATAAGTTTTGAAAGTGATGAGTATTGTTTCAGATCAGTTTTGAAACTGAACAGTACTGATCCAGATCGGTTTTAAAACTGATCAGCACTGAATCAGTAGTTATCATTTTTAAAACTGATACGGATCAGTACTGATCAGTTTTAAAACTGATCTGGATCAGTATTTATCAGTTTCAAAACTGATCTAATACAGTACTGATCAATCTCAAAACTTGTAGCTTGTAGATTATAACGTATAACTTATAAAAATTTATAAAACTCATAACTTACAACTTATAACTCATAAAAATTTAAATTTAAAACGTTGTAAGTTTACGCAGACTTATAACTTATAACGGAACCATATAACTTATAACTTATAGCTATATGTATATGTTATAAATTTAGCGATAAGTCGCTTTGCCCAAACTCTCTATTGTAACATTGAGTAATATTTTTTGATTAGAGGTACGGCGAATTCGATGTTTGTTACAATTTGGGAAAATAAATAGAAAATTAACCCTCAAGTAGTAACACGATGACACCATCTGATCTAATTGAGGTGTGAACAACGCTACATATTCTTGTCCTACCTATTTCCTTTTCCTACTTATAGTTATTTCCTTCCTATACATAAGAAAATATTTTGCGTCTGAATTTAGACTTTTTCTTAATTTTTAGTATAAATAACAGATGAATATGATGAATAAGAAGGTAAATACGTCCCCATTTCCTACTATTCAATTTCTATTTATGCTCTATTTCCCTCCATTTCCATCATGATGTCCCATCATCTCCAGCGTTGTTTTCCTCTCAGTGCGTTTGAAAATAATGTTTTCTTCCCAGTATCGAGAATTGATTACTTATATCAGTCAAAACCAAGTGAAGTTTGTAAGTTCTCATACATTTGCCGTTAAGGTTTTTGATTTCCCGGTCGGATTAGGCTTCAACTACACAAGAAAAAATTTCGTTCTGTAAATTCTCATACATTTCCCGGTCAGGTTTTTGATTTCTTGGTGATGTTTCTGAGTTCCCGATCAGGTTTCTGATTTGCGTGTCAAATTAGACTTCAACTACCCAAGAAAAATTTTCGGTTCGTAAATTCTCATACATTACATCAGGTGTCTCATTCTACGGTCAGATTAGACTTCAAATACCCGAGAAAAACTTTCAGGTTGTAAATTCTCATACATTTCGCGGTCGGGCGTCTCATTTCCCGGTCAGATTGGACTTCAATTAGCCAAAAAAACCTTGGTTTGTAAATTCTAATACATTGCCCGGTCAGGTTTCTCCTTTCCCTGTCAGATTAGACTTCAATTACCTGAGAGAAACTTTCAGTTTGTAAATTCTCATACATTTCCCAGTCAGGTTTCTGATTTTCCGATTTCTCATTGATTTTTGTTCCCAGTCGCGTCAAAAATTTCCCCGTATCCATGATTTTGGCCGACCGATTCCCCGATATCTACTATACCGACTATTTTCACACGCACCCCTAGCATCTAATTACTAAAAGAAATGAGACTAGGGAGTCAATTTGGTGAGAGCTAACTGAAATGTGCTTTGGCGGCAATGGGAAAATTAAATTACAGTTAACATTGAGTGATTCTTTCCGAATTTTATTTTTGGCGAATTTTTACCGCTATACTATTTTGCCCTACATGTTGTATGGTGAACGTAGACATTTTAATCTGAATTAGATCAATTGCTGCCACATTAACCGAAATTGGAATAGTCGACTCTATTTTTAGATAATTAACGCTATAATTAATATTCACAATCAACGTCTACACGTTAAATGAAGCCAATATAAAAATAAATCGTTCATCGAATATTGCCTCAAAGATTCGAATACATTCGATGACTAAGTAAAGGGTCAGCATCGTGTTGTGCATAAAACAAGCACTCATTTCGTTTCTCATTAATTCGAATCGAGAAATAATTGAACGGTTTTAAGTAAGAGTGTTGGCGTTGACAATATTAGTTACACTATAGGAGTCCACAAGCTCGTTATTTATGTTTTAATGAAATTTATGGCTTCTTCCCGGCATCCATGCTAGATTGACCAGATTGCCCGATTTTATAAAAGAAAATTTTCCGAATTTGAAGATAGGGCTGTATTCTTGTAGATAAGTCACTTTCCGCCTCACCGATATCTTAAAGGATCAGTATGTATGAGTGGTAGAACGCGAGCGGAGCGAGGAAAAATTTTTCCGATTTTATTTATAAAATTAAACTAAAACCTAATATCTATGTTGTAGATATATTTTCGTTTGTTGTTTGTTAGAGAAAAATACAAATTAACTTAGAGCATCCAGACAAGTTATTTTTAAACGACGCAGTAGATTGTTCTGAACAAAAAAATGTTCCATGGTATGTCTCTAAAATGCATTGATTTTTTTATGAAATCGTTTTTCTTTTGCTAATATGTTGCGCTTGAAAGCCGCCAAATAATTCGTCGTATGGAGGAACTGGCTATAGCCAGTTATCGATAATAATTTGAAATGGTAGGCATTGATAGCCTTAACCAATAAAATGAGCCCGAGAGGCCTTCTTGAAACCGGCTCCCCTACAAAATCCGGAGGCACAAAATCCAGAGGCGTCACAATCCGGACGAAAAATCCGGAGGCTACAAAATCCGGAGGCTTCAAAATCCGGAGGCGTCAAAATCCGGAGGCTACAAAATCCGGAGGCTACAAAATCCGGAGGCTACAAAATCCGGTGGCGTCAAAATCCAGAGGCGTCAAAATCCTGATGATGTTGTTGCGTCTGGATTTTGTAGCCTCCGGATTTTGTAGCTTCCGGATTTTGTAGCTTCCGGATTTTTATTACTTTTAAGAATATAATACGCAGTTAACTTTATTATTATATATTGGTGTGAATTATTTATTTGGTGTAAATAATAAACGGTTTTAATTATATTTAATATTGGGGGGCTCTGCCCCTCGCCCCGCGCCTGCGGCGGGCTTGGTTACGCCCTGCAGACGGCCGTATGTGCATGGGGCTCTGCCCCAAACCCCGCTAAGGGCTCTGCCACTTAGACCCCGCGAGGGGGATATTCCCCCTTGACCCCCTTTGCGGGGGCTGCCGCCCCTCGACCCCGCTTTTTTTTATTCTAGGCCTGCGGCGCATCAATACATATTTATAATACAATTTGTATCAATAAACTGTAGTTGCTTTAATTACCACTACATATTTCGTCCGGATTTCGTCCTGATTTCATCCGGATTTTTTATTTTCTTCTGGATTTTGACGCCACCGGATTTTGTCGCCTCCGGATTTTGACTCCTCCGGATTTAGACGTCTCCGGATTTTGACGCCTCCGGATTTTGTAGCCTCCGGATTTTTTGTCCGGATTTTGACGCCTCTGGATTTTGTGCCTCCGGATTTTGTAGCAGCACCCTTGAAACCAGTTTCCGATAGTATTTTCTTTACCCTTGGAGGCAGTCAATTGTATGTGGACACCCCACGGACGAAACACGAACGCGTTAATGTTTGCCTTTGGGACCACCAGATTAAAAGTTCTCAAAATCCGCCTGGGCACTAAATTTTCAGCCAAGTAAAATGGTTCGCCTCCCACCACAGTCTTTTGCAAAAACACGCAGCACAAATAGTCGAAATAGGTTGCTAGGTTAGTCCCCAAGAGGACATTGGAATACTTCGAGGATGAATCCCGCTTGCGCAAACTACAGACGAACCGGATGCAAGCCTTTAAAGGCTTATTAAGAATCTCTATGACCGAAGACTGCAGATCTCCTAACACGTGTGAGCAGCACACGAATCGCGGCATCAAAGGAGATTTGACGAACAGAAGTTTTACATTCCAAGGAAGGTAAGCGGCATGAGCCCACAGGCTCCGAAGACCTGCGAAGACCTTAGCCGACACGGAACACTTGCGGGTGCCATTTCATCGCTTCGTCTATGAGAATCCCAAGATCTTTAACTGTTGACCCGTACGTTATAGTAGTTCCTTCAAACACTAGTTGGGGAATGTTCGAAGCCCACTGATAATTTGATAGCTTGTGTTTTCCAAATATTGAGCAGCAGCCTATTTGTCTTAGCCCAGCGGGAATCTGAATTCTAGTCTGCGGAGATATTGCCTACATCTCGTTCGATGAAATCTTTGAGGACGGATATGTACAATTGGACATCGTCGGCAAAGAGGTGACAGCGTGAATTTTTTGATGACTGTGGGAAGGTCATCAATAAACATTGAAAACAGCAGAGGACCGAGTATAGACCCTTGAGGAAGGCCAAGCATGATCTCAGAAACCCATTTACCACTACCTTCTGATGCCTGCCCTTAAGGTAATCTTCTACCAGCCTCAGAGCCGATCTAGAAAACCTAAAACGTTTAGATAATTTGTCGAGGAGCAGATCGTAGCTGACTGAGCCTTCGAAAAATCTAATATCGTAGCCAGCCCTTTGTACAAACTTGCTCTGACATCATGCGTTATTTTAAGTAGGGCCGTAGCCGTACTGTGATTTGACCGAAAGCCCGATAAATATTTTTAATTAGGGTTTCTCCATTCTCTAACAATTTTAAAATGTTCGCGCTCTATAACTAATTTCCTTTACACGAGCTTTTACCTTGTAATTTCATATCTGTTTGTTTAGCAATGCGGAAAACAGAGGTCATCACATTCTATGCGGATGTGGTAGCCTTTATAGCGTGTTAGAGTTCCATTTTTTCCTACATGTGTCGTAAGAGACAAATATCCCTGACAAATGTGTTTCGTTGAAGAAAAATGTCCCTCAGGGAATGACTCGGGATTGAGCTAATGTTTTTTAGAGATTTATTGTAAATAGCTAGAAACATATTTTGAGTCGAGTTTTATGCTAAATTTGCTTCAATTCGCTCCATTTGCTTTTATAACGTAAACTATCATATACAGTAAAAATCGCGAAATTTTTAAGCTTTCCGTGTTACCTTAAAATTTAAAAAATTGTTCTAAAAAACAAGAAAAATTACAAATAGCGGCAACGTAAATTACTAGTTTTGAAAAACCAGCTGTTCAGCTCGTTTAAAAAAAAACAGCTGGTAGTTCACAGCTAGTAATTTAAGATGACGCTGATTGTATCAGTTTGTTCGCAAATTTGTCGGTTTGAAAGATCTACACGGACTTTTGTTCGTCGCAGGGAAATGTTTTTCTAGACAGAACGATCTTTCATGTGATTCGCCCACTTTGTTGAGAGTTCTCAATATTAGATTTGTCGCTGAAGTATCACCAGCGCTACGGCACAAAATGAATGTCCCTGATGTAAGCACAAGAAAATCAGGTCAAAATTTGCGTTTTCATTTTTTATATCATGATCTGGGTCACTGAATGTTTATTTTACCAAGATCTGGGTAATCGATCCAGATCTTGGTAGATCAACATTCATCGATCCCAATTTTGATATAAAAAATGAAAACGCACTAACTTCAGGGACATAAATTTTCTGATGATACCTCAGATGAAGCTCCAACGAAATATATAAATATTGTGAATTTTCAACAAAGAGGTAGAATGAACGCATGAAAGATCGTTCTTTCTAGAAAAAGTAGCAGTGAAATATTTTTTCCGAAAATGAAAATCATAATTTTCGTCGTTTTGTCCATGGTTCTGGTTGGAGGTGAGTTGAAAAGCATTTAGTTTTGACACTTTGTTATAGTAAATCATACGTTTTAGCCTATGCACAATTGGGATATTGTCCATGCCGAAATTCTGACGCTCCATTACGTATTAGCGGCTACCCGAAGGTCAGAGATTGTTTTTCGTTTAAAGCTACTGGTCTTTGCAGCGGTCATCTTGCTAAACCAACTTGTGCAGTTACGTGCGGTAAATGCAATCAAATTTGGCCTCAAGATTGTCCTAGAGGAATTTAACTCGTTTATTGTTTGGAAATAAAAACGTTCGATTCAAAAATTAACCTTCTGCTTTGCATTGAAAAAACTATTGAATGACGTGGGTGGTAGGCTCCGTCTCGGATCGACAATTTCCACGTCTTTTTCGAAACATTTTCACTACGAACTAGTTAGGGTCCTTAATCACGCTACTATACCACCCGATACTACACGATATTTGGTGGTTTTTCATGCATATTTCTCAAATGATGAAGTTGTAAACCAAGCCAAACTTTTTTGTCCATGAATATATTGGTCTGAGGCCCCTCGTTTAGGCCTTAGGCTGGTCCTAATGTCGACCCCAGCGGTGCAACAAACTCGGAGGAAAAGTACACCCAGGCCCGTGTTAGTGCACCCCACTTTTTATAAGTGCACCACAGTGAAACTCCATGGCATACCGTCCCTTCTTTAAAAATTGTGTCATTACTGCGGTATTTCAAAAGTTTCATCCGTGGTATTTCAAAGTCGGCGCAATGTCTCTACAACATATCAAAATAGTAATTTTTGATACAAGTTACATATGAAGATAGTTTAACGCACTAGATGTGAGAACACAACGTGTGCGTTAAATTACCAGCATACGCAACGTGTATCAAACAACATTTTTTGCAATTCACCGACAAAAACGAGATTTTCTTTTAATATAAAAATTCAATTCCAGTAGTGCGTAAAGAAACCTAGAAAACTAGTGCGGCAAAATGACTTCATGCGACACCGAAATGACGCACGAAAAAGCGAGTTTTTGTCGGTGAATTGCAAAAAAAATTTTGTAGCTAGGCCTGACAAGAGTCCGACCTCAGAGCCTTATGACCCCAAGTTCCATGAACAAAAACGATCGCCTCAAACTATCTCTACTCATATCACCTGCCTCAAGTTAGTAGCTTCAGAAGATACGGGAAAAAAATATTTGAGAAAACATTTGGAAAACACTGAGAAAAAAGTTCGGAAAAATTTGAGTTTGCAAGCTTCATTTACTAACAAACACTAGCACTAAGGGGCCATTCAAATAGTGCGCACGCGAAAAATTGGCCTTTTTTGACCCCCCTCCCCCCTGTGCACGCTTTCGCACGCTTTTCGAAAGACCCCCCCCCCCCCTAAAGTGCGCACGAAATTTATATTCACAATCCACACCATATACGTTTTCAAAGCGAAAACTGCAAAAAAAATGTCTATAGAAACGCATTGGGAGAAAATATAAACGCCAGTACCTAAACAAAAGATTTATTTTAAATCGGCTGCTCTCTGAAAGCCTGGATTAGATTGGAAATAGTGCACTACTACCGGTTGAAAGTCTTCTGCATCTCCAAACGAACCTATCCGCAGCTAACGTCTCCCAGCTACTTTCGTCAACCGATTCGGGATTGGCATAGTACATGCTTCACATGTTTCGATGTGTTGTGGTTAACCTTTTATGAGATGAGAAAAATGACGAGTGTAAGTATATTATTGACACAATTAAAGAAATGGACAATATTCTAGGACC
The DNA here is from genome assembly GCA_029228625.1 of Pseudolycoriella hygida. Taxonomy (NCBI): domain Eukaryota; kingdom Metazoa; phylum Arthropoda; class Insecta; order Diptera; family Sciaridae; genus Pseudolycoriella; species Pseudolycoriella hygida. The sequence continues at coordinate 146,931,819 of CM055404.1, forward strand.
ATAACTTTCCAAGAACCTCATTTTTGGCTTAGAATTCAATCCGAATTCCAAGAATGGCTATGTTAATGCTTTTAATGCATAGCGAGCGGTATTGTTGTGTTACATTGACGTACATCGCCAATGTATACATAAAATAAATGCCACGAAATTGCACGAAACTGTGTAAACTGCACGAAACCACTTATAAGCTGCACGAAACCATGTAAATCTAGTTACTGTGTGAGGTATGAAACGCTCTCATCGTACTAAACGAAAAACATGGCCGCTTTGTTGTTGTCAAAGCGAACGTGTGGAAAATATGTGAAATTTTTTGGTGTGTTTTCAACATACCGCTCGCTTATGCATTAAAATTTTGAACTGAATTGGCTATGATATGCAGTTGTAACACATCTGCGATTACGACACCTCGCCTTTGGCTCGGATATCGCAAACTTTCGCAGATGTGTTACAACTGAATTACATAGCCAATGCAGTTAATAACTATTTTCACTTTACTTGTATCGTCCCATCTTGTCCCTTTGCTAATTAAAAGGAAAATAAATCTAAACAGATCAAATATCACAAGAGTGCGCACGTTTTCAGATGATACCCCCCTCCCCCTCGCACGCTTTTGCACGCTTTTCGAAAAAACCCCCTCCCCCCTTAGATGCGTGCGCACTATTTGAATGACCCCTAACACTAATACACTTACATCAAAATTCTAAAAAATAATAGGAGAAGGAATCGATAACTGGAGAAAGTGGACACTGCTTCAACTAGAGATGTGCGCCGGACGCAAAATATCGGCGGCGGCGGAAGTGTGTTTTTCGAAACGTCGGTGGCGGCGCAATCGGTTAGACGAGATTTTTTTTTCTTCGGCGGCGGCGGAATTTTTTTTCCGAGCCTCGGCGGCGGCGCACTCGGCTAGCCGACATTTTTATTTTCGTCGGCGGCGGCGCAATTTTTAGCAATATCGGCGATCGGCGCGGCGCAAAAAAGTGAATCGTAGAAATATTTTTTTTTGTAAATTACGACGACGTATTCGAAAATATCCTTGAAGACGACGACGAAGGATTTACCGCTGTTGAGAGGTTACCTTTAAGTGTAGTAGCACTATCAAATAACCCGGATGACCCTTTGGAAGCTATTGACAAGAAGCAATATCATACCGTTAAAGGACATTCAAAAACTCGTTGGCACAGCATCCAGATAATGTTAGAGAGTCTCGGTTCTCAACGGGTCGCTGTGAAAAAAATGTTGTGTCTTCTTGAAGAACCGATGTCAATACACATCAACGAGTGGGACACAATCCAGCATCTGGTAGGTTTTTTAAAAAAAATTCGAGAATCTGTGGAAATCTTTTCGTTTGAAAAATGGCTCACTCTTTCAAATGCATTGCTATTTCGTATAGAGATTGAAAATTCATTGAAATCCGACCAAAGAGACAGTGAATTAATAGCGTCATTGAAAGTAAGGATGGCAGCAAACCTTGATTACAGGTTTCCAATCACGCGCGAGATATTGGTAGCAACATTGCTAGACACGCGGCTCCAAAACTTACCGAAATTGCTGTTTGAGCTACAGAAAAGAAAATCCTCTAAACTCGAATTTCTAAAATCAGAATGTTTGAAAATTGATCCGCCCGAAAAGACTTCTTCGCAAAGTTCTGTAAGGCCAGAAAAGAATTCAAAGAATAGACAATCAACTGTTGCTGAACGTTGCAGCCAAAAATGCATATTCCTCTACCGAATCACAGGCGAGTGGTCAAGTCGATGAAGAAATTCACAAATATTTCTTGACTGTCATCCCAAAAGACGATATTGAACGATTTGACGCTTTATTATTTTGGAAGAATCATAACAAGTCCCTGCCGTATCTCTCAGAGCCAATAAAAAAATATCTTTGTGTTCCAGCTACGAGCACATCTAGCGAACGTGCATTCTCGTCAGCAGGGTTAGTCGTTAATGCGAAGCGCAGTACTTTGGGGCCGAACGTTGTCGATATTGATAGTTTGATAGTTTTAGATAGAACGAAATTAGTGATCATTTGTTAAATCGAAATCTGAGAGTGAGATTAAATGGATTAAATAAAGAAATATATAAAAATACATTGTGACAAAACTGGCTCTGTTTTTATTCGAAAAAAAATATTGCGCCGAAATGATTTGTCGGCGGCTGGCGGCGGCGCGACGTTTTTTTCAGCGTTCTCGGCGGCGCACTTTTTAGGCGCACAGGTCTAGCTTCAACTGATTTTCACCAAACTTTCTTTTGTGGTTTCCTCAGTTCGATATTTTTCATTCAGCGAAAAGGTTTCACCGACACCCTTTTGATCACTTTTTCGACCGTATCTTGAAAAGTTTTTGATCCAGTTTGACACAAAGATTTTGAAAATCTCTAAAACATAATTTATCATGTTGACATACGGCCGGACGGACAAATTTTTTTAGAAGATTTCTTTTAGGCCCCAAAGCGAGCCCCTCGACCCCCCCCCCCTCCCTCCCCCAACTCCTGTAACAAAAGGCTTGGTAAACGCCTCGGTAAATGAACGAAAATGTGTAAGTCGCGTCGCACGGATCTAATAAAACAATAGAACAAAAGTATCGTATCATTAATCAGCTAACAAGATGAAATAATATTAAACAATTCAAAACAAGAGAAATCAGGATGAATACAGCTGAACTAAGACGAATAGCAACATAAAATTAATGTAAATGTTGCAACCAGAAAACAAGAGTCGTAGAGGTTACAGATTAACGACTGATAATAGAATTTTTTAAATTCTTCGTCATTGCAGAAAATTGTTGTGTGCTGTCAGTAATTGTGTGATAAGTATCCGATTTTCGATTAATTACGTTTAAGTGCATACTTAAATGTAATTAAATTATGTGATAACAGAGACGTTAATTACTTTATTTACGAAATGAGATTTCATGACAACACAAATGTCAGACAGATTACACTTTCAAACAATTAGATTGCAGTTTTTTCCAATATTACATTATTCGGAATTTAAATCGTAAAATCACGCTGTATTTTGAAATGAATCACGTTAGCTAACACTGACATACACTTAATTAGTAGCAAATTCTTGTAGTTTGTATAACTGTGTAAATTAATCGAATTATTTTATGGACTAAGCGACAAAATTGACATGTCTCGCCTGCAGAGTCTATAAGCGCAGTGGAAAAGTCTCTTCTAGGGACCTACTTTTTTTTGTACACAACTCGAGTATAAATCCAGGGCCGGACTGATAACACAAAACCCCATCGGGCTAAATTTTGATAAGGCCCACGAAATGAGTTTTATGAGGCCCGAATCGGGCATGGTTTTTGATCGGGCCCACGTTTGAAAATCATGAAGTCTTGTGTGAAAGTACAAATAAAATCAATTAAATACACAGGGCATAATTTCAATCACTCTCACTGTTGCATGTCTCGGCTCTCGCTTGAAATGACCCAACAGGCAGCTTTTCGGAAAAATTTAATCTAATTACATGAGTCTCATTTTTCGCTCTCAAAAAGTTGGTTATAGCGCAAACGGATCGCTGTCGCGGAAGACTGACGAAGCCGGTCGAATTCCTACGTGACTAACATAAATATCTCTAGGGTGCCTTATCGCATCGGCTACCATCAGGCACCTCATAGTTTTCGCGACGGTTGATGTTCAACTTTTTAATGACTGTCTCGTTCAAGGGATCCCACGACCCAAGTGATCCAACTATGAACGCTTCCACTTCGCAACCGTAACCCTGACCTCGGAAGTCGTGTACCAAAAAATGTACTAGAGACCAAGACTGGAAGAATCGGAAACGGGATGTATGTAAGATTCATACAAATCGATCGAAGATTTCATGAAATCACTCTTTAAGTTTTTTGTTTGCATTCTAAGAAATGTTGCAAGAATTGAAAAAGGACCATCTGCCCGAACGAAATTTTGCTGGTCGAAGAACGCAAAAGACCCATCGGGGAATGCCCCGACCACCCATTAGGATCAGTCCGGGCCTGTCCGATTTTCAAAAAAAAAAAAAATTTACATCGAAAGGTCTAGGAATGTCTCACATTTTATGGAAGAAAGTTTTTTGATAAGATGCCCTTGGACTCAGTCAGGACCCTGAAATTAGGTCCAACGTGTTTTTGTTTGCATAAATCGGGCAAATCCTAACCGATTTTGTTGATTCTTTTTCTATTTGACGGGTAACCGTGTACCGAATTATATTCATAAACAAATTTGGGCGTGTGCTTGGGGCTCAAGTGGACCTCTGATCGGTCCTAAGGTCGGCCCTAACCAAAAAAACATTTTTTTGTCATATTGCAGAGCAGATTGAGGGAAACATTTTCGTCGGAATAATTTCAGTTTAGGGGACCTATCTATTTGAGGGGGGGGGGAGTGGGAGGGAATGATAGGCGACCTCCCCCAGATCACAAATATCAAAGTTCAAAATTTTATATGTACCGAAGCTTCATAAAATGACAAGAAAATAGTGTAAGGGGCTAATTAAAAGGTGGGGATGAATGGAAACCACAGTATCAACTTCAATAAATATCCGGCAGGTGGCGTTAGCAACACAATAGAAGAGAATTCGACGCTTTACCTGTGTAAACATTCGCTAAGTATGCACTTACCCAGGTTTGAAGTCATAAAATACTTCGCGATTGACGAAGCGAGGAGTCCCCACCTCAATACAATAAACGGCCCTTTTCCTTGTAAACAGCCTCCACGTGGCGTATCCTGGGTAAGTGCATACTTAGCGAATGTTTACAAAGGTAATGATAGGGGACATATAAAATTTTGAACCGCTGTAACTTCGAAACGGAGCTCGAGCGCCACCTACCGGTTGCATATTTGTGATCTGGGGGAGGTCCCCTATCATTCCCTCCAACTCCCTAACTAAGAGAAAATTGAGGCGAACATTTTTGTCTAGTTGGAGATCAATTTTGTGCTTTCGTGAGGGTTCTTTTACACCGTTTCTTCGGACGGGTTTTTCAATATTGCCCTCTCGGCAATTTCCAATACAATTTACTGTGGACGTAATTTCATACACTTAAGAGTTAAGACAATATTGACTTAAAAACGTTCGAGTCTTTTCGTAACATCAACTCTGTTTGCCACATCTATTCTGATACGTACGGGTCCCTTCATATGTTTTTTCTTTTGAGGTATGGTCGGGAATTGAGTTCTTCCGGTGTCTACGTGGTACGGAAGGCAAAAATATTAGACATGTTTTTTTTACAGAACTTTTAAATTTATCATGGAGATGGGAAGCCTAAATTCGTTCAAATGTTCAAGCACGTTGTTTGGAGAGAGATAGATATATTATGTCTCTAGCTCTTATCAACGCGCCGCATCATTCTTTTTCTATGGTAAGTGATCACCGAAAAATAATTTTTGATCACCAGAAAATTCACTTATGATTACCACCGCCAAAAATGTTTGGAAATACATCTGACCCCAAAAAGGACTGTTTCAGTTTCCTGGTGATTAAAATTGTGTTTTCTGATGATCAAAAATTTATTTTTCGGTGATCAACGAAGACGTTTCAGATTAACGTGCGTACCTAGCAATGCTTTAACCGCACGGCACTCATATTCGAGGAATTGGGTACGCCCAATTAGCGCGAATTACCTCGGCCACTCTCCCTGAAAACGGATGTTTAGTGCAAACCTACAAGACCTATGTAAGGCCCGAGATACTATCACCTCTCTACTGTATTTTCGCCAACCTGGTTGTCCAGGAAGGACTAGGTGTGCAGTCACGTAAATTCAACATGTGAACTGCTAGATTCTATCTACTACCTACTGCTATCTACCATTGCCACCGCGTTGCAGAGCCTCTAGGCACCTCAACCAAACGTTGGGACCAGGTGACACACTACACCCGTGGGCCCCCACATTCGGTAAGGGCTTTCGCAGTAAGGCTCTTAACCAAACCACTTCGGTAGGAATGTGCACTCATTCCTGGTATCGCTGGACCAGCTCAGGAAACCATGGTGTCGCTACCCACCAGTGGACCAACGGCCGTTGGCGACCACCCCTACGGTATTTTGGGTGATCGGATAAACATATGCCTTTTTCTATTGTTATGTTCGTTCGTACGGAATACATTTAAAAGTTTTTCTTGCCCTTAAGCAGAGATAACAGCCGCCCAGTTCGAGCTGAAGTTTTTAGTACACTCTAATTTCTCCACCGCGCCGCTAGGCTGGGACAATTTTTTTAGAAAAGGACGTAAAGGACAAATTGAGGACATAATTTTAGGCAGGTCCAAAAAATTTTCGGTGACAATGACTACAGAAATGTAACACCACCCGCCGCAGAGCCTCCGATTTCCTCCCAACATAAAAAATTTCAATTGTCAATTGTCATTACTGCGGAACACAAAGGTTATATACATAGTTTAGAAGTCATTTTTGTACGTAGTCATTAGTCGATCGGTAGTTATTTAAGGAGTTGAAATGGTGGTAGTTATTTTTGTTAGTAGTCGTTTTTGTTGGATATCGTTTTTATCGGTAGTTATTTTCACCTTGAGCCAATTTTTCTTACTAAATGTACGAGAGTGTGTTGGCATCAAGTAATGACAAATGAGGACAAAAGTTACTTAAATCAAACGTTAAGTCTGCTCCAAACGCTCTCGCGTTTATAGTAAAACAGTATACGATTGAAGCATACAATATAGATGTGTTAAGAAGCCCTTGCGTATAAACGTATGTACACATCTCGTTTCATACTTCATAGTATTGTTATGCATACTATTATTTACAAAGCACATTGTAACTTGATTTTATGTAATATTTTCCCCAAAAGTTTGTATAAAACTACTCACCAAAATAGATTGCAGAGTGAAGAAAAATAAAATTACTATCGATAAATAGAAGAATCTCGTTTTAAATATTTATTAGCACATGGACAAACACCCATCGCATGTACGAATACTCTCCCAACCATTGCGGGGCCACTTACTGAACAAATTTTGTAATGTACTTTCAATTATTGAGCACATGTTTTACGTTTAACGCGACAGACATAATGTGTTTCATTGCTCTACAAAAAATGTTAATTAAACACGATAATAATTAATTATTTGCATTCCTCATTGTGTTCTGCATTATCGTACACTTCACCTATAGTGACAGTAATTCGATATAAATATTGTAATGAAAAATGCTGTGAAAACCGTTTGTTTCTGCTTCTACAACCATCTAAGTTTTTGTAACGATCTTAGCGTATCTTGTGTGTTATCAAAACATCGTTTCCGTTTGGCTATTGATAATAAAATGCCGAATAGTTTTATCTATTTTTGCAAATATTTTACAGAACCTCTATTAATTGCGCATTATTTAAAGCACATCTCTGAGTCATTTTGGAGGATTTGCTCTCAGTCAACAAAACTAATTTTCAGAGCAAGAAAATCGTTTAAGTCGTTTTTGGCTCGAAGATTAGTCTTCAAAATTGCTCAGAGAGAATCATATCAGTTAAATTAACCTCACGCTTCAACAAAGGTGTCGACTTATATTATGGCTATGTGGGGATAGACAAACTCATCAATCTAAGAATTCGTTAGTTACAGTCATGCATTTAGAACTTCACTCATTTTATGAGATACCAATCCAATTTATGTAACTAGTCGAAACCCCCTACGCAGGCTTTATCATTTTCGCATTCGTTTTAAATAATGATGCGTAATGCTATTATGCTATTAATGGTATTACCGCTAACTAAAATAGAAGTGGGCACGAAAGGCACTATAAATCAAAATACTTTCTTTGCTGCAAAATAACTCCACTTACTCCGTATTCAACGTTCCCCATATTCCAAGCTTCCCGTATTCAACGTTCCCCATATTCCAAGCTTCCCGTATTCAACTTTCCCCGTATCCAACGTTCCCCGCATTCAGCTTCGCCGACCAAATCTCTAAGACAACATCTTGACTGACTTTTAGCCGATTTTCAATTTTGACCCGTTTTTTACCCATAACTCCTTTATTTCAGAACAATATCCCACCCTGAACATGTTTTCTCGACGTTTTGGATCATCCGCGACAACATATCAAAAATTATTTTTTCAGTAATTTCTGGGTAGCGGAGCTAATTTTCGTCCATTTTTCCCTCCTTTGATCGACCCTGGAGACCAAACCGCTCAACCGATTTTCTTAAACTCGGTTCCGCTACCTTCACACCTTTCACCAACCTTTCATTTGACACCTCACTGGCCTCATTCTGGCAACTACCCGCCGAGATATACCATAAGAAGTGCTCCCGTTTTGGACAAAATCGCTAAAAAATGGCCTATATCTCGGGACCTGGAAACTTTTCCAGCCAACATTTTTCAGCAATTTCGTTGCCCCAAGCCTCCACTAACGATTGGCACTCAAAAATTATCTCTACTTTATCCAACAGCGAAAGTTCCCCAACAACAGAGTGCTGAAACCCCAAAATTTGAATAGTTTTCGTTGCCTAGCTCCTCCGCATGAAGTCGGATGAAAAAATTTTCTTCCACAAAGTTGTAGGCCATCAAAAACTCTAAGACTTTTCTTCGCGAACCAAATCTCTAACACAACATCTTGACTGACTTTTAGCCGATTTTCAATTTTGACCCGTTTTTTACCCATAACTCCCTTATTTCAGAACAATATCCCATCATGTTTTCTCGACGTTTTAGACCATCCCCGACAACATATCAAAAAGTATTCTTTTTTTGCTCCTCAGTTTAAACGCAAAAATAACGGGATTGTGACTGACAGACAAATAAATAAATAGACACATAAACAGACAAACTTTAGATGTTTATATTTAGTAAAGTAAGGAACAAAAATTCCTCCTGAGTCCAAATTTTGTGTTCTATGAAAGGCCACTGCCGTTCCTTACATTACAGGCGTCACTGTTTGTATAGAAATGGGCCATATGCGAAAAAAAAGTTAACATATGCGCATGCGAGCAAAATGCTGTAATTGTGGTAGAGCAAGTATCGTTCTCGAATGTATTGATGAATCTTAATTTTGTTGGATGAATTGGATTGGCATCTGATAAAATGCGGGAAGTTATAAATGCGTAGCTGTATTTTTTAAGTAGGAACACTAGCTTTGCTAAATCTGTAATTTTGTGCTGCAGACAAACAGAATAAAAGGATATAACTGGAAAAAAATATGAATTTCACAGACCACAAAACTCTTATTATCACCTAAATGAAAAAATATTATAAAGATCTCAAAAATGATAACGGGGCTGTCTGGGACACATTTAAGAGATGGCGTGCGCTGAGTCTATACCATGGACCATACGACAATTGGCTGGATCATGAAGATGCTGAGATCTCGTATTGTCAGTACTTACCTCTACACAGTCAAAGTGACAATTTACCCACGTAAAGGGTGCCCTCAAGGTGGAATTCTACCCCCTCCCCCATTCTCTACTGCCTGGTCAAAGACAACGCTACTCAAAGACTCCGGCTACTTTGCGCAGGCTTTTGCTGATGATCTGATCATCCTTATTTTGGGGAAATCTCTGAGCACCGTCTGTGAGTTAATGCAGTCGGCGATGAATTTAGTACAATAATGGTGTCTCAAGAATAAGCAAAGGAAACCATGTTATTCACAAATAAAAATCTGATCCAAAGATTCAAACCGCCAACTTTTTTCAATGTAGATATTCAACTGTCTAATTCAGTAAAATATCTGGGCGTTTGGTTACATCCCAAGCTAAAATGGAACAATCATCAAACAATCTATTCAGAAGTCAATAGCAATGCTGTGGCAATCTCGAAGAGCAGTTGGAACTAACTTGGGATTAAGCCCAAAAGTCCTTCACTGTCTTATGCTGCGGTTATCTGGTGGTCGAGGTGCAGGTTCTCCAATACGCAGCTTAAGCTGACAGCAGTACAGCGTTCAGCACTTACGATGATTACTGGAGCCATGAGTTCAGCGAATATCGAATACCGAAACGGCACGACACATCCCCGGATTTAAATATAGAAGCATGGTACTCGGACGGATCGATCAGAGGTTGTCTCTCTGGCACTGGCTTCCTTAGCGAGGCCAACGGATCAGAAGTCTCTCTACCGCTCGGCAGATTCATTACCATATTTCAATCGGAAATCTCAGGTATTCTGGGATGCTGTCATGAAATCAGAAAGAACACAAACTCACATCAGCCAGTGCTCATCTTCACAGACAGACAATCAAGTTTAAAAGCCCTAGACAGTGTAGAATTTAACTCTTCCCTTGCTCTGGAATGTCGTGACATAATTCAATCAATCGCCAATTAGCGAGAAGTCTCACTTATCTGGATTCCAGGCGATAATTCGCCGGGTGTTAATTTCAATTTTTTCGGGCGTTAATTCCCGGGCTATAATTCCCCGGGCGTTAATTCCTCTCCGGGCGATAATTCCCCGGACGTTAATTCCCATCACCACTCGCTCACCTCTAGTGTATATATACCTGACCTACAATGAACTTCTAATTCCTCGATGGTCTTTGCGTATGGGAGAGACAATAGGATGGAATCATATGAAGAACCAGATTTTATTTAGTTATTTACGTCACAAGGACAAGAGCCGAAAGTGCTTTTCCGAGTGACATATTAAGTTTCGCATACTTCATATTAGAGCCGAAACTAAAAAAAATGTCAATTTTGAGAGTCGCCCTCAAAACTGACATGTTTACTGACATGTTATATGAATCTCTCGTCGTGGAAAGATATCCATTTACAATCGTGCATACGGACTACGTATCTTTTCATATAGACAAAGGGAAAATAGTTACTGGTTTATTCTTGGATCTTTCCAAGGCCTTTGACACTGTGAATCACATGCTGTTACTGAAAAAACTCTCTGCAGCTGGTATTAGGGGCATAGCTCTTGATCTCATTTCCGACTATTTAGAGCGCAGGTAATTAACGGGTGGTTGTGAATGGGTATGATAGTCTTTGGGAGAGTTTAACTCTGGGAGTTCCGCAAGGTAGCGTTCTGGGACCGCTCCTTTTCTTGATTTTTATCAATGATTTGCACCGCCTTCCCTTGAAATCCCAACCGTACTTTTTTGCAGATGATTCGAGTGTCTTCTCCTCTTCTTTTTGTTTTGCAAACAATATTGAAAATATTAACAATGATCTGAAGTTACTGTCTAATTTTTCTGACGTTAATAAGCTTACGTTGAATTTGAAAAAGTCCAACGTTGTGCATTTCAGATCCTTTCGTTCAACAATTGACAATTCTCTAAAAATTGAATTGAATGGGAGTGTGATTAAGCTGTTGATTCCGTTAAATATCTGGGCGTGATTCTGGATAAAAATCTGAGTTGGAACTTTCACTTTACCAACCTGTGCTGATCGAAAATCTCGAGAGGAAGCAGAGGGCCGCTCTTAGAGTTATCAACAGGCTTCCCTTTACATATCTGTTGGCAAAATGTACAAATATGCTGTTTGTAAGTTTGTTTTCGGTTCTACTAGGGGTCTATGTCACCACACTGTAGGATTTAGTAGGCCTGTACATGGCTATCCCACAAAGGGGTCGAGGTTGTTGAATGTGCCATTCTCGCGAACTGCTTCGGGTAAACGTAGAGTGACCGTTGCTGGGGCAAACTTGTTCAACTCCATTATCACTTATCCTTATCACTATCACTCCCTTATCACGCGCTTATCAATAACACAAGCTCAATTTTGTCGTTCGTTAAAGTTAATACTATTACAGAAGAAATAGTAAATCTAATGCAGTGTGGCGGCTGGATGTATCCCGTTTACTGTATGCTTGCATACTATAAGTATATGGGTAATGGACTGCATCTGGTTGCCATTCGGCTAGCATGGTAGTTATGACCTGATTGAAAAGTAACGGTCGACGTAAATGAAGGATTACTCCGCAACTTGTGTTTGAGTACTTCCTTTTAATGTATCCCAACTTTTTTGGCTTCACCTATTGACCGATTATTGGTAGATTTTGATTTTGATTTGTTCCTTTTTTTTCTGCTAGAACGTCAAGGATGGCGCTGACAACAGTACGACGGAGCTCGTGAACGATGACAGCCCCAGTAATTAATCGAATGCGGATCACAATGCAACCATCGGCATAGAGATGTCATCACTTGGTCGCCGAACTGTTGGTTTTCACCTTCCTCCCGGCGTAGAAAAAACAACTATTCCGAGCCATGAAGTAAAACTTTAAGTGGAATTTCTTCAAAACACCCAATTGCAAATTGAGATTTCGATTGTTAGTTTGATGAAACAAAGCTTAGGCTTCCAATCTGACAGGCAGTTGGGGAGATATATTTAATTTTGTCAATAAAATTCTAGAGAAATATAGGCGTAGAAAAAACAACTATTCCGAAACCTTAACTCATCAATGTACTATAGAATTACTTAGATGTAAGAATGTATATGTGAATGAAGCAAAGCAACGTAAATATAACTGAAATTAATTGTAAAAAACTGAAAAAGATGTAAAAAATAACCATACGAAATAATAATAACAATAATAATGTTCCTTAAAAATGCTACATAATGGAACTTAAATGATTTTTTTATTAAGATGTATCACATGAATGAATAAAGATAAAGATGAAGATAAAGACATACCTCTTTAAAACTAATAAAAATAACTTCGAAAAACTTCCAGTCCTTCCCAACAGAGTGAGTAACGAGGTGTTCATTCAGACTAAATCTGAATTATAAATTTCATAAAGTAGACCAGATTATAATAACTTTCGTTTATATATTAGAAACCGCGTATAACTTACGGCGCATTTTAAGCTGAAAAAGTGAAAAACAGAATGCATACAAAACATAATGTCAGTTAATGATAAAATAATAGTAGGTCTTGAATCACACAACATTTAGAAGAGGAAGGCGTCCATTCACTTCTCTTTCTATTCCTCTTTCCTTTTTCTACCTTACGCATTTCATTTTCAAACATCTTTTTGACTGCTTCTAATTGTCTTTTATTCTGAACAACAAAAATGTCGTCCATACATCTTCTATAGAAGTCTGTAGAAAGTACATTTGAACTGGAAAATATTTTGTTTCATGCATACTGTTGCTAACTCTCCGTACGCCATTACTTTTTGCAGGATTACACCGCACTCTGTCAGCCATGCCATTAGCAATCTAATCGAAAAATCAATCGGTATGCTTGAATACAGAGATGTTACGTCCAAGGAACCCATCTCTTCCTTCCTTGCTTCGCAAATTGTGTTCCATTCAGTACCGATTTCCCTTTTGTTCTCGAATGTGCATTGAAAATGTGTCTCAATCCCTTGCTATTACTTCTTTGGGTGCGTGGTAGTGCGACGCTACTGGTCTCGCTTTCATGTCACCCTCCTCATCCAATTCTTTATGCGTTTTAAGTAACACATATAAGCATGGGACTTGTGGATTGCTACTATTGTCTGATGAATAGTGATGCAAACCAGACTCTATACAAAATAAATGCAAGAGACCCGTACGCATCAGTGTTACAAAAAGACACGAACGTATCTAAGCAAATTTTGCCTTAACTCTTAAGTGTTGGCGACATGAAACTGGATTGGAAATTGGAAAAAAGGCAATAACGAAAAACACTTCCGAAGCAACGGTGCAAAAAACCTTTACAAATCCCTAAAAACCCCAAAATTGTAAAAACAATTTTAAAAAAAGTTTGCAAAAAAAATTATTCACACAAATATTTGAAGTCGTCCCAAAGTTCGCTGAGCCTTGCACAGAAGCTGGTCATACAACCTAATCGAAGAATTCGAACATTGACTCTAAATAACGTGAGCCCTGCTGAAGAGCTAGTACAACACTCAATTGAAACGAAATGATTCGAGCAGAAATAGAAAACGAAGAGCAGCTGAAAGAAATTGAACGGTTTTCATGACAAAGCGGCCACGTCATCCTCACTTTGCCGATATCATCTTGTCAAGGAAAAACAAAACATCGACAGGGTACGATCATTGAGTCATTTTGAGATTATATTTGTTCTAAACATGTTGGCGAATTATTTCAACACATTTGCTTAGGTGAGAATTCATTTAACAAACACAGGGTCAACGTTACTGGGTAATGTTCATCCGTAAGGGTAACTTAAACGATACCTCGAACCCATCGTAAAATTTTCTATCTGCTTCAGTTCTCAATGTTTCGTCGACTTTCTCTGCAAAATATTGACAAATTTGTTTTGACAAAAATGACTCAATTCTTTTGGACGAACGCAAGCAACACTCAGTCACATTGGACTACCAAAAAATCATAAATCAAATGACGCATTGCTTAAGTTGGAATCATCTACAGCAATGAAACTCACGCTGTATAGTGATGTAATTTTTTTAATGCACAAGAACTTCACAACTACAGCTTTCGATTCTTACTTGAGTGAGTCGTAAGACATAATTGTACATACCACAATACATAATTACATATTTTCTATTCCTTCAAAGTGAAATTGTTATGTCTATTTGTCTTTGTGGGTTTCCTGATGCTTTTCCAAATACTTTTTTTGCGTAAAAGATTTCTTACATTGTAGACAAGCGTAAGATTTCTCTGTTCATTCGGTAAAAGTTTCCTGCTACTCACCTAAGTGGGTCAGCTGATGCCGTTTTAAGTTGCAACTTTGTGTAAACGATTTCTTGCATTGCGTACAAGAATGCGGTTTTTCTCCTAAAACATTTTTTTATTCTTTTGTTCATTGGATAGAGTATCGTAAGTACAACTCACCTGTGTGGGTCATCTGATGGATTTTTAGGTTGCCAATTTGTGCAAAAGATTTCTTGCATTGCGGACAAGAATGCGGCTTTTCTCCTAAAACATTTTTTTATTCTTTTGTTTATTGGGTAGAGTATCCTAAGTACAACTCACCTGTGTGGGTTATCTGATGGATTTTTAGGTTGGCAATTCGTGCAAAAGATTTCTTGCATTGCGGACAAGAATGCGGTTTTTCTCCTAAAACATTTTTTTATTCTTTTGTTCATTGGGTAAAGTATCCTAAATACAACTCACCTGTGTGGGTTATCTGATGCCTTTTTAGGTCGCCAATTCGTGTAAAACATTTCTTGCATTGCGGACAAGAATGCGGCTTTTCTCCTAAAACATTTTTTTATTCTTTTGTTCATTGGGTAGAGTATCCTAAATACAACTCACCTGTGTGGGTCATCTGATGCCTTTTTAGGTCGCTAATTCGTGTAAAACATTTCTTGCATTGCGGACAAGAATGCGGCTTTTCTCCTAAAACATTTTTTTATTCTTTTGTTCATTGGGTAGAGTATCCTAAGTACAACTCACCTATGTGGGTCATCTGATGGATTTTTAGGTTGTCAATTTGTGCAAAAGATTTCTTGCATTGCGGACAAGAATGCGGCTTTTCTCCTAAAACATTTTTTTATTCTTTTGTTCATTGGATAGAGTATCCTAACTCACCTGTGTGGGTTATCTGATGGATTTTTAGGTTGGCGATTCGTGCAAAAGATTTCTTGCATTGCGGACAAGAATGCGGCTTTTCTCCTAAAACATTTTTTTATTCTTTTGTTCATTGGGTAAAGTATCCTAAATACAACTCACCTGTGTGGGTCATCTGATGCCTTTTTAGGTCGCCAATTCGTGTAAAACATTTCTTGCATTGCGGACAAGAATGCGGCTTTTCTCCTAAAACATTTTTTTATTCTTTTGTTCATAGGGTAGAGTATCCTAAGTACAACTCACCTGTGTGGGTCATCTGATGGATTTTTAGGTTGGCAATTCGTGCAAAAGATTTCTTGCATTGCGGACAAGAATGCGGTTTTTCTCCTGAAAATTATTTTTATTTTTTCGTTCATTTGGTAAAAGAATCCTAGCTACTTACCTGTGTGGGTCAGCTGATGCTTTTTTAAGTTGCCAAGTAGTGCAAAAGATTTCTTGCATTGGAGACAAGAATGTGGCCTTTCTCCTGCAAATATCGTTTTTATAATAAGCGTGGTTGTTTTACCTCATTTATTTTTGGTTGACAGGTGGTGCTGAATAGCGTACACAAAGATAAACGGTCACAAATCCGTTTTTTCTATTTTTGAACTTCAAAAATAAAACGACCAAAAATTTTTTATAAACTTAATAAATTAATAGACAAGAAAATGTGATTACTTTAACGATTACCAACTTAACAAAAATGAATATTGATGGAAATACAAAGGCGATACGAATTTTTTATTGACAACAAATAACAACATAACTGCCGTAATTTGCATAAGTAACTTAGTGATCAATAAGTCTCTTATGCAAATTACGGCATAAATAAAACATTTGAAGGGACCCGTACATATCAGAATAGATGCGAAAACAGAGTTGATGTTACGAAAAGACTGGAACGTATTTAAGTAAATATTGCGTTCACACTTGCGATTTGTGGGTTCTGCGAGTTCTTTGAGATCTAAAACCCACACCCAGTTTTAGTGTTGTCGCTTTTGGCTTTTGCTAAATGTATATCGATAATGCAGTTTCATTGAGTTCGTTAATTGGCGCATTTTTTTTTTGTAAAATTCAAACGTTCTCAGACTTAAAATTTTTGCACATTTGTTTGATGACTCTGTTGTTAGCAAATTTCGGATCGATATTTGTTTCTTCGCATTATTTTT
>CM055404.1:146955230-146970472 GCA_029228625.1 Pseudolycoriella hygida
GAGAGTGACATGTCAATGAGAAGAAATCAATAAGAAATCTCGTCCAGTTTCACTGGTTTTCTTTTAAACAAATTAAAGATTACTCATTATTCTCGACACATAAGAAACAACGAAATTTATTCGAGATTCGACACTGGTTAACGAGATATAATACACACAACAATACAAGAACTCTTCAATTCACTACTCAGGTTTAATAAAATAAATACACAAAATATACGAAATTATTACACAGAAAAAAAAACTACTGTACTGTACACCGGTTATTTTTTACTTCTTGTCTGTTTTATTTGTATTATTAATGTGGCAGCGAGAAAACCATCAAGAAGATCATACCCAGGTTATAATGGTGACCTCGATAAATTTCGCTGGGAGACATTATAGCAAGTGTTTTCATTTTTTTCCGCTGTATACATGTACATACAACATAAATTTATGGCATATTTTTGTTCACAAGAAACTCTTAATTGTTCGATGAATCGCAATTCATGTGGTCGATGAAATTCATAATGGAAACAAAAGGGACAAAATTTTCAATTAACTTTAAAAGTTATGTTTATGACGTGTGCTCATTGCATCAATAACTCGCTGGAGGTAGTGCGCATTTTTAAGGTCACATTTGAAATTTAGGTGGAAAATGATTAAGTCAGAGTTCAAGCATTTAGGATTTATTTCGTCTACCAACTACCAAAGTAGAAAATAATATTTTTCAAGAGTAATTTAATTAAAAAACACCTACTTATACACGGCGAAATACTGATTCGTTTCGCTAAATTTGTTCTCTCGTACATCGCATCGCCCATTCCTCACGGTAAAACATTTGAAACTTTTGATAATCATCCGGAAGTAAAGAATAAATGTTACCTGAAAGATGGAGACGAGCAAAATCGGTAGTTTTTGAGGAGATGTCACCGGAAAACATTTCTGTCTACACTTGCAGAAGACCCGAGAGTTTGCTCATGGTTGTGACATTGAAATTTACTTTCTTTGTGTTGATTTTGAGAGGAGCAACTTTTTTCCAAAAAAACCTACGGGTTCCACAGCTCACTTTAAATCCAAATGAGATGTAGAAGTGGACCCCAGAGGCCCTTTATGCACAATCAACTTTTTAGCAAATTATTCGTTCAAAAATGTTTCAAGTTCTCAGAAAATCCAAGAAAATTGGAGAAAATGTTTCCAATTCAAAGGAAAATCATCAAAAATCCTCGAAAATCCCTCATAACGGTACAGAAAATCATTGGCAATCTGCTGAAAATCTTTGTATTTCATTAGAAAATCCATGGCAATTCTTAAAAAATTCTTGGAAATCCTTAGAAAATCCTTGGAAATACTCAAAATATCCGTTTTCTTCTTTTAGAAAATCAAAATACATGATTATCTGCCCCGATATTAACCTCTATGCCTAAGAATTTTACTACGAAGTCACAGTCCGGTCAAAAGATGAATCCTTTCAATTAATTTCTTTCACAACAAGAGTCATAGTAGAATAATCCGGAGAAGGTGTGTGATGTTAGTTGCATTTAAATTTTTTTTAGCGCGAACATGATCTAATCGTCGCGTTGGTGTACCCATCGAAGTATTTCTAAACTGACAAGTGAACAATTTATCATTTTCAACAAACTCTGCCCTTTTCGGATGTTTAACGATTTTATTTCACACGTTAATGCTTGCAAATGAAGTGAGAGTCAAGATAAACATTTTAACCGCGTGATATTATGACCCAATACAAATTAACGAGTAATTTGAAATTTCATCTATTTCTTCGCTAATGACTTGAACGCACTTTGATTCCCAAAATTATGTAATAAATCATGCTGTAAATGCTCCATACATTACTCATTAGATTGAGATTAACACAACTTAATAAAATCCTGTAATGAAAAATTCATTTGATTTTTACGTTTGTTAGAATTGATGTTCAGCTCAAACGACGACGCATAGTTTTATTTTAAATTCATTAATTTCCAATCAAAATCTTCAAAAGACCGTTAGCTAGACACATCCAAATTTAAATGCCATTGAAACGATATCACAAGCCAAGCAATTATTTAGTTAAAATGGAAGCAAAAAAGCTATTTTATAATCAAAGTCCGTTCATTTTCAGTTTTTTTTGTATTATATTCAGATGAACAATAAAAATTCGAATAGAAAACCTCCTTCGTACAACATCAACAGCCAAAAAATCACGTCTCTATTGACTGCGGCTTCATCGAGAATAAGAGAACTGGAAAGTTTGCTATTCAGATGCAAACAACAAATAAAATAATAAAACAACCAAATCATCGTGTAGTGCCAGTTCGACGAGCTTATTGTTTTATTATAAAAAAGTGATTCAAAAACGTTAAATGTATTGACCGATTGATACAACTTTTTAGAAACTTTTTCTGATAACTCTTTGCAACGGTTTTCTATTGTTCATTAAAATTAAGTTGTAATTAATATCTTCTTCAAATACTATTGACATTCAGACATTTAGCATTGTGCTGCTGTCCTTTATACCTTAAAATGGTTTCGTTATGAACGGTTAAAGAAAACCCATAGTTCCATATGTCAGGAGACTGTTCTGTTGATCAACGATCTTTTGTCAAAGGTTTCTCTCTACTTACTTCTTTGTAGAGATTTTACAAAAAAATGAGATTAATGAGAAAGTCTGTCAAGTTGGAATCAAATAGAATTCTCGCTTCTTAGTGATTTACTATTGATTTACAAAAGTGAGTCGAATGTATTGAAATATTCCCCTCTCTCCAATGTTGAAAATAGAGCCACAGAGAACTGAGCGGAGAGAATCGCAACGACTTAAAATTGAACCAACAGTTTTCATCCCGTGGGGGCCTTAGTGACGGAAATTGAATGTATTGTGGGAAAATATGACTCCGTCAAAAGTTCGAATAGCGACAAGTTGAGTAAAAAACCCACTCTATGCATCCAAGAGCTCGAACCATTTGGTCAAGACGGACGGACAAAATAAAATTTTGGTTGTAGATTTCTCTTATTTCGACCTGGATACCAACTCCGGAGTCTGAATTTGATTGGTTACAAACGTAATAGCTCCATATACTTCGTATGGGCTTAAAAATCATGAAAATTGAACAATTCGAGCGACAATTCAGGTCATTTTCAATTATCTAACGCTCCATACATTCGTAAAGTCAATTTATATTTTTTAATTGAATCATTGTCGCCATACGATTCGTTAATTAATTTAATTTTTATCTCACCATGTCCCAATAGAATATATTTTTCATGGACCCCTCCTCCGGTCGATTAATGCAACTTGTGAAATTAACATCTAAAAAGCTACTTTCTATTTTTCTTGTTAATGATTTAAAATGACAATGTACATTGATTGTTTAAGACGCATATCAAGATAAAAATCGATTCAATCACACTCGGTGTACGATTAAATGATAAATTTAGGTAACTGAAACTGAAAAGGAATGCAACAAGAATTTATAGACACTTAAGACTGATATATGCCTCACCGAAAAACCTCACCTTTATATCAATCACATGGATCATTAAAGAAAACTGTGTGTGTTTTTTTAAATCGAAAATATTTTATTTTCTTCGCCGTACTCATACGAGATTCAACAAATGGCAACTGCTATTATAGCCTGCGAGATATTTTATGCAATAATTGGTTATAAGAATCAAGTAGTAATTATCGTGTACACAGAGACTGTCTTTTTTGTAATCTTTGCTTTTAAACTACGACCAACGTTTATTCGGAAATTTTTTACGCAATTTATTGTAATAACAAAGAGGTTGATGCCAAAGGTTGTTCGTTTAAATCAAATTGATTGATTTGGTAATAATTATACATTTTGCATTCAATTTGCTGGTTGGGTGTTTTGCATTGGTAAATAATCAAGCGTTAGAAGCAACTTATATGTTAGAAGTTTCTTCCCACAACATCAGTAAGATAATTGAATTAATAAATAGGGCATTTGAATAGTATGATGAATTTTTACGCTATCCCGTGCTGATGAGTACACCGAGGGCGATTTTATGCAATTCGCACCTACACTCCCATGCTGAATAAGTAGTTACAATTGCAAACATAAATAATCTCCACACCAACTGAGAACGGTAATAACTTTTTATTAGGGTTCTTAGGAATATAGGTAAACCAGTCGCAGGGAACAATGTCTGTTATAGTCTCTGCTGCATTTTCTTCTTGTGGAAGGGGAGTAGTGTACCACCATGTTTCAGCGCCATAGACACCTCTCCCACCGCGCTACTTCCTTCCTTAGGAATATCAAACCCGGTACCGATGTACCAGTCGCTATGGACCAATTAGGTGAGCCTGTTGTTAAACACCCCCGTGAAAAGTAGGGAAAGAACGCATATATTACGGAAAACCTTTTACTTCTTTCTGAGGAAAAAGTGTAATGGTTGAGAGCATGCCATGAGGAAAAAGATATTTTCTGATAATCTTCTAAAAGTAGGTCTAGGATTTTGGAATTAGCATCCATTAATTGATCAAACCATCTCTTTGGCGGATGATAGAGTTGCCTGGAGCAGTACTGTTCATCACTAAATGATTGCATCATTAAGATCTACCAGACAGAACCTGGTAACAATGGTGATCATTGCGATCCTGAATATTCCTGCAGCATCGAAAAAGAGACGGGTTGCTATATTATATGTAAGGCAGGTTCGAATGATTTACATGATGAACGGGAACAGAACAAAGGATCAGTAGATCTGTGTCCCCCGACCATCGCAACCATTAAATCATTAATATCTAACACCGAACGGTCTTTAAAGTTCTATGATGATGATGGTAATGATGAAGATAATATCGATGTAATTCGAAATCCGGCAACCTTAATAACATAAAATTATTTACCAATTCCCCAGCGAATGCAAATCATTGATCTCTCCAATGATTCACGCATATTTTATTATTGTTATTACTATACCAACGAACGCATTTTACTCAATTTCCCATCAAAACAATAAAAACAAATATTTTATTGAAAACGTGTGTACTTAACGTAAGCTTATTACATTCTTACCGAAAGATATGCAGTTGGTGTGGGTGGAAAGTATGTGGGTTACATGTGATTTTTTCATAATTTAGAACACCATTGTTGTGTGTACAACTAAGAAAAGTAAAGTTTTCAAACAAAATTATATGTTTATTACGTTGATCGTGTAGTCAACTTCCGTTTCTGCATAGACATCTTTTTTGAACGTTTTTTTTTTCACTGGTCTTATACCTTTTGTCTAGAATTCGGACAAACAAGCCATTGCACAGACGTGTCTTATTCAACGATGGTGCGTGCGAGATATTAACTTAGTTTTAGGTGATGTAATTGGAATCTAATAAGCGACAGATTTAGATGTTATGAAAAGACATTCTAGATCACATAGCTTAATTTTCGTGGAAAAAAAAGTGAAAATTTTATAAAACAATGCAAATTATACTTTTTTGAGTAAATAAATCTTAATTAGCGGTTCGCTTTATTCGTTGGGTCGTTTGTTACAATGGAGTTAATGAAATGATAGAAGACAAATTAGACATACAGTGAAATTGTTTCCTATGACAACATTAAATTATTTCTAGAGGTGAGTTCGAACTTGGTGAAAAATTCGAAAAACGTCGGCCAGCTTACCTACAGTATTTCGTTAATTTATCACTCGCTCATTTATACTCATTCATTGTTTATTAACGGATTACGATTTGTAATGAGTTGGGGGATGAGAACGCACGCACGCTCGCGAAAATGATTCACAACCAAAGCCAAACTTAGAGAACGAAGTTTTCTATTTATTCATTTCATCAATGGCCGAAGCCCCCTGACTAATTACAAGTATTAAGTATTAACAAAAAACATAAATTATGAGTAGATCCGGAAGTGAGCTGCCGACCCAGTCGACCCGTCGGAGTCGATAGTCACCACTACTCATCGTCATTCTTTATTTATTTATAGTTATACATTTAAAAGTTTAAGTCAAGTCCAATCAAGTACCAACGCCTCGTGTAGTCAATGGTCCACCTGAAACAAAAAGGATTAGTGGAAACTAGTCGTCTAGACTAGCTGTTTATGCACAAGTCGACGTGACTTAGAGTTTCATTTGAGAGTCGTGAGACCCGAGTTGACTAATCAGCTTCTGATTAGAGTGAGAACCAAAGGTTCAGTATAAATGATGAGATGATATTGACATCGATTATGAAATTCTGGTCTTACCATTCAGTTTATACGTAATTTTTAACTTCTTGATAGTCATCTTGAACGATTCACCACGATTTGAAACCACAGTAGTGAAAAGCGGTTGAATGCCATGCACATGTTATTGATTGGCTCATAAAGACCATATTTCGTCCTGTGTTGGTCGACAACGAGAAAGTCATCACCACGAGTGTGTCTAGAATTTCGAACGACCTTGCTTTTAATTATAGGTGCGTCGATATTGCCATTCATCAATTCGGATACAAAAAGTGCGCAGGCACTGAATCTGCGTCGGGCGAGTGTTTCAATGTTGATCCATTCGCATCTATCAATATACGGTGGGAGCTTGTGATTTTCGTCCCGTTTAACCGACCGCCTCAGAGCGTACATCAAAAATTTTTTCTGAACTGATTCAATTCTGTCAACAAATGTGTCTTGGTAAGGATGCCAAACAACTGAAACATATTCTAAGTAAGAACGGACATATGCAAAGTATAAACTTTTTAAAGTTTTAATATTCTTAAATTCCTTACAAGTTCTCATAACGAAGCCAAGCATTGAGTAAGATTTTGCAATTATAAATTAAACGTGTTTACTGAATGTCAATTTTCGTACGTACTTTAAATGGGGGGAGGGGTGGTTCTGCAAAAGAGTACGAAAACAAACGAGCAGGAAAGAGCGGCGGGGAATCAAAAAATCGTAATTTTCGGCTTACGTACTTTGTGAATGGTTCCTTATGCTCAAAGTTTTCTTCTTTAAAAGAAATGCTTCCGATTCTTTAAATAAAATTACGTTGTGTGTAAAAAATGGCGCCACAAATGCCAGGCCCAACGACGTAATAATTTTTCTGTACTTTCAGTTTTTACTTTACTTTACTTTTGGTTCTTCGTGCGAAAATTGTTTTGAGTTTTAAATTTTTGCGTGTGAAAACTGAGTGTTGGAAACTTATTGTGCTGCGCTGGTTGGTCTGGCATTTGTGACTTTTTTTGGGCTGTGGGGACTGCTTCACGTCCTTCGCTAACGCTTTGCGCCTCATAAATTTCTATTCTCACAAATCTAAGCAATTTACGGAAAACCAAAACGGCCTTGTGTTCTTGGTGTAGCATGTGACTTACATTGCAGCGAAATCTAAAAAATAATTGAGGAAAATTTGACGCTTCGTAGTGGAAGCCTTATGCGTCACTTTTTTGCAGATGCTTTCTGCGTCGTCAACTCCATCTTAAAACTGAAATTGGATGCTCAGCTAATGCTAAGAGTTGTCTCAAGTTCTTCATGTTCTCACAATCTGAGTTCTATGAAAAGTTTTCGTTTACTGACGAAGCAGCACGTAAACTTGCAAAAATGTTTTCATTTTTGGTTTTTAGCTTTGACTCAAAAATCCTTCGAAGCTCTTAAGATCATGTTATGAACATCGCATTTATTTTCCGTGAACTCAACATACCTGTAGCACATCAGCGTCCATAGTAAAATCCATGTCCATGTCAAAAGAAACAAAAATCAAAATAAATTTTTTCTCGTCAATACAACTCGACAGTGCACACAACACAAATATATTACAATGCTTGAAGAGCAACAATGAAAGTGACATATCGCATTTCAGAGCGTGTATAACAGACGCGGGATGTCGTTGGCAATCTCATATCCAAATCTAGTACTTTTACATACAATGTTAAACTAACGGATCATATATTTCTGACCCAGTCTTCTCTGTTTTCGGGTGGTAAGAAAGTGTTTCAGAAAAAATTCAATTTGATCGGCAACAAAAAATAGTGGCAGGAAAATGCAGTTTACTGAGCCCGAACAGAAGTCGATGTTCAACTAATAAATCAAAATTACCTACCTGAAATTAAGACTTGATCGGCATCCTTCGTTACAACCTGTTAAAATGCATAACAAGAAAAGGAAAGTCAACTGTTTCAAAAGTTTTTGTGTAATTTCCTGCCGTAAAAACTGCCGTAATTTGCATAAGAACCTTAAGAGCACGTCGCGAAAATGTGAACTGTCAAATTTGCGATGTTTTTTTTTAAAGCAGAGTGCTTCATACATAACAAATTATTCAAAATTAAACTCATGTACTGTGAGAGGATGACTCTTACACGAATAATAGATGAATCAGAATTCAAAAAGTTTGAGTAAGAAGGTTGAAAGTTGCTTTGAAAAATCATAGAATTCGAAGTGGATTTGCGATGTTTTTTCTGAGCAAATTTGTACTTTCATACTTGAAGTTTTTGAATTCTAGTTGATCTATTATTTGAGTAAGAGTCATCTTCTCAGAGAACATTAGCTTCTAGTTTGAATAATTTTTCATTTACGCAGAATTCTGTTCTGAAAAACATCGCAAATTTGACAGTTCACATTTTTGCGACGTGTTCCTAACTTTTAAAAAAAAATTGCGCCAAAATCAAATTGCATACGTTGCATAAGAAATTTAACTCGAAATACAAGTGTACAAAATAATTTGCAAAAAAAAACTTTATAATTTGCAAATTACGGCTTTTGAAGCCGAAGAAGCGAGTTAATGAAAATAATGTACGTTTCATAGTAAATAATTCATTATTCCATAGCCGACGGCAGCCATGTTTTTAGCAACCACAACAAGAAACACTTGGTCGACGTGTAATGACATTTTCGACATTCCAGCATTTTAGTTCGAGGTGGAAAGTGGTCGAATTCTTCCTAGAAAATGCTCAGTTTAGTCCGAAGATGTTTTAAGCGACTATCCGAGGGGAAGATAAACTTAAATTTAGGTGCAAGAGGATTTTTCCAAGGTAGGCAACGTTACCGGTAGTCCATCAAAGACTCCAAAATGGTGAGAATTCGTTAAGCCTCTAGGATTCATTAACATTCCGCCATCGCCTCCCGGAGTTGGCAATGTTCCCGGTATTCCATCGAAGCCACCAAAGTGGTGAGAATTCGTTACGCCATTAGGATTCACCAATATTCCGCCATTGCCTCCCGGAGTTATCAATGTTCCCAGCAGTGTTGTATTCGCTAACCAATTTTTTTAGCGACGCTAACGCTAACGCTAACTGAAAAAAAATGTTAGCGTCGCCAACGTAATTCGCTAATCAGAAAAAATTTAGCACGCTAATAGCGGTCGCTATTAGCGGACACTAATCGGTCGCTGGACCGAAGTGTGTAAGCTCTCTTGAGGTGTTACGAGGTTTTTTCGACTGATACGACTCTTTTTAGCAGTAACGCCAGCCCAAAGAAATTCGTTAATGAACTGCAGTCAAAGTAATATGGATTAATACAGCTCGAAGGGCTGAACAATTTGTCCACGGTAATGTTCCTCCTATACCAGTAGCGTACTGAATATTCTCAGTGAAGTATTTTCTTCCACATTAGAGGCTATCAAAATCTACACACTCTGTTTGTACTTTCTAAATGGGGGGACATCCAAAAATCACGTAAGCAGTTTCTCTCAATTTTCTGACTCCCCTCCCCCTTTGTTATTTCCGACCCCTCTTCCCCTCTACTGTTGACGTCATTTATATAGGTCCTCTGTATGTAAAAAACCAGTCTAGGTAACTATCATACGTTGCTCCTCAAGGATTACAAAGTGACTATTTGTGTAATGTGCATATAGCCAAAGTGTGCGGAAGAGACTGTTTGCACAATGTGCGGCGGCACTGATTTTGTACAAAAAACATTGCGTAAATTAAATATTATTCAAAATGGAGCAAATTGTTCTGTATGATCTGTACTTTTTGAGCTTCATTCAATTACATAGTTCAGCTGATTTTTCCTTTTTGTTGTTAAATGTGGCGTTTCATTAGTCATTGTCGTTTAAAAGGTTGATTCACTTCGGAATCAGCTTCTTCTACACTTTTTCAATTCATCTAGTACATTTTCTCCATTTACTGAATCAAAATCAATCTTATAAACGAAAACGACTATTGAAGCGCAAATTCCCTAGTTCCGTTGGCCTCTTTGTAATAATAATTAAAAATTCTACTTAGAGAAATGGTTTCTTCTAGAAAGTTATAGAGTTTCATCAGGAGAATTTTTTTTGGGATCATAAGAAAATGGCTGCCAGCTGTTCCGAAAGTAGCCGAAGGTGACATGAAGTGTTCCAAAGGTAGCCGAAGGTTACACGAAGTGTTCCGAAGGCAGCCGAAGGTGACACGAAGTCTTCCGAAGATAGCCGAAAGTGACACGAAGTGTTCGCAAGGTAGACGAAGATGATACGAAATGTTCCGAAGATAGCCGAAGGTGACACGAAGTGTGCCCAAGGTAGCCGAAATTTTTTTTTGAAGAAAATTTTTGTTGGAGAAAAATTTTTTCTGAGAAAACGTTTTGTTGGGGAAAAATTTTTTTTGGAGAAAACTTTTTTCTCTGAGAAAATTTTTTTTCTCAGAAAATTTTTTTTGAAGAAAAGTGGTTTTTGGGACAAAAAATTTTTTTTGTAGAATTTTTTTTTGGAGAAAAAATTTTTCTGAGAAAGATGTTTGTTGAGAAAACTTTTTGTTGTGGAAAAAATTTTTTTGGAGAAAAGTTTTTTTGTAGAAAATTTTTTTTGGAGAAAATTTTTTTGGAGAAAGTTTTTCGAAGACAATTTTTTTTTTCGGAGAAATTTTTTTTCTAAGAAAATTTTCTTTTCTGAGAAAATTTTTTTTCGGAATTTTTTTTTTTCAAAAAATATCAATGTTTTCAACAACTGAAAACTTCCAAAACGACTGATATCACAACAAAAACCTCTGAAAAGTTAGAGTGTGACGCAGTCCGTAAGTCCGCTTCCAAAATTAATGATATCGCTTGAGGTGACGCTATCGCTGATAATACGCAGAAGTTTGTTTGAATGGAACGTTGTGTTCAAAGTATTAATTTCCTGAAAAAGATACAGCGCATTTTTTAAAACAAAATTACGTTGTGTTTAAAAAATTGCGTCACAAATGCCGGACCCACAGGCGGAATAATTTTTCAACCCTTTCAGTTTTTACACGCAATAGTGTCACCTCAAGCGATATCATTAATTTTGGAAGCGGACTTACGGACTGCGTCACACTTTACCTTTTAAGAGGTTTTTGTTGTGATTCTTTTTTTCAGTCGAAATTTCTGTTAAGTGTAAACTCCATCACATTGTGTAAATTGTATCTTCCATATACTTTGGCTATTTGCACATTGTAAAAATAGTCTCTTTATAATCCTCAGGCTATTTGCACAATGTGCAAATAGCCAAAGTAATGGAATGTACTGCGAGCCTGTTCTTAAAAAAATATTTCTATTTCACTTTCTATTCTTACATAGTGCATGATAACATGAAACAGAAGTACTGTTGCCCTTCATCACATTTTTGTGACCATACATAACGTATAACGGTCCACGAGAAAACGAGAAAAATGATTCACTTGTTGTACGGAATGTCTCATTTAGCTAGAAATAGAAATGGATAAGACGACGTTGTTGAGTTCAATCCGGATGAACATGATTTTCGAAACTTTTTGGGATTTTTTTGGAGGTTTGAAAGGGTGTTTTACACCGTTGCGTTGCTTCGAAGGTGTTTTTGAACATTGCCCTTTCGGGGCAATTTGACCAATGTCCAATTTCATTTCGAAATAGTTGGCTTTGCTTTACTCATGCATCCAATTTTAGGACGTGCAACGAGATTGGCCTGCGCTTGCGGAGGTGTAATAAAACCTTAACTTTGTATCTATAAGAAATCCTTGTAAATTGGATAATCCACAGAAAAATGCAAATTAAACATTGCATTATGCTTCTTATGATTATAATGACTATTTCATTGAGAAAAGAGCGAAAGTGTTCGAATATTTTAAACTAATTTACAGAGTACATCAAATTTGTTAAGTACACAAATCACCTTTAAATAAATCCAAAAAGCATAACAACAAGATTTAATTCGTATACATCATCATCGATTAACATTTTTCAATGTAACATGATGAAAAATATCCATCACTAGATTGCTGTTTGCGTGGAATTGTGCAGAAGACGTATGAGCTAACGATATGTAGAACTTGAATTATCTAAGTAAAAAAAACTAGCAAATATTACGAAAATGTAAATAATTAATGTTTTGGACAAATATTGACACAAATGTTAAAATACCTGAGATATAGGCAGATTATACATTTTTAGGCTCGTACGTAGAGGGAAGTGCTTCGAAAGAGGGTCTTATGGGTTGACCACTACGTTTGTAACCAGGCGAATTTTGATTCAATGGTTTGTTAGTTTTTTTTTTAAATCTCAACCACCGCTGCAAATTTTGGCGCAGATTGTGAAGCTTTCATAAACTTTTATAAACAAAATTTCTTTAAAGTTTCACTAATGTTTAATTAGAAACATTTATTTGGAATTAAAAAATTGTTTTATTTTTCGCATTAAGTGACTAATCAGGTATATTTCAAAATTATATTCGACAATAGTAATTTTTGATACAAGTTACATATGAAGGTAGTTTAACGCACTAGATGTGAGATACGAGCCGAAGGCGAGTTCGGCAACACATCGTGTGCGTTAAACTACCAGCATACGTAACGTGTATCGAATAACGTTTTTTGTAATTCACCGAGTTATCAATTCTGAGTTATCTAACATCTCGGAAGCAAGTTGTTTGTGTCAATGGGCAAGAAAGTGATATGCTCAGTATAATTTACGGGGTCTGTCAAGGCAGCCCGCTAGGTCCCCTGTTATTTTTAATTTTTATTAACGATCTTCTAAACCTTCCACTTAAATCAAAGCCAATCCTATTTGCCGATGACACTAGTTTTTTTCACTGCTTCGTTATGTATGTCCTCCAATGTTATCAATATTAAGCGCGATCTGAATGTGGTCCTTGCGCTAAACATCGAAAAATGTAAAGTGATCCATTTCAGGTCTTTCAGGAACAAAAATACTCCGCTGCCTGAATTTGTCTTTAATGGGACTGTCGTTCCAACCGTCAACTCTGTTAAGTTCCTAGGAGTGGTCCTAGTTGAATGCATTAATTGGAATGAACATGTCACCAAATTGTGTAACACTGTTTCGAGCCTAATTGGCGTCATTAAGAGGCTTAGCGCCATACTACCAGTGGGAATACTGAAAAAAACTTTATTTCTCATTAGTGCACAGTAGGTTAACCTATTGCATTGGTGTGTGGGGTGGTGCTAACAGAACGTTGATAGATAAACTTGAATTGCTGCAGAGGAGGTCATTGAAGATTGTGCACAGGGTCTGATGCAGGTACCCGACAAACCTGTTATACACCAAACTTTGCCCGACTCTTTTATCAGTTTCCAACTTGTATAAATTTTCGGTGTGTAAATTTGTATATCAATCCGTCAACGAACTTTGTCATCACAATATAAAATTTGTTAAGGCATCACATTCTCATGACACCAAACTTGGTTATGTTTCATGGAAAAAGGATGGAAAGTTCATGGATTTTTATGTAAAATTTAGTTAGATCATGTACAAAAGATGGATAATTAATGTAACAACGATGAATTTCGCTTTTTTACATCACAAATTGGAAAAGGATTTACATAATTTTTTCATTATTTACATAAATTTTCCATTAATGTAGAAATAATGTAACATTTATGTAAATAATAAAAAAATGTTGTAAGTCATGTTAAAATGATGAAAATGCTTTTCCAATTTGGGATGTAAAGATGATGGAAAAATAATGAAGCAAAATCCATCGTTGTTACATTAATTATTCATTTTTGTACATCTTTTTTACATGATCTACATAAATTTTACAATTATTCCACGAAATATACACAAATTTTACATTATTTTTGCATTAAAAATACAATTTTGCCGAATATAATTTTGAATTATACCATAGAATAGAATCGACAATAACAGAAATTATCATCGCAAGTTGTTACAAATGCCAGCTTCTTCTTAACTGAGTCATGAATGATACGCTGATACACTGATACGCTTGGTGCTTCTAAGCTTACGAGAACGCTCGTTGGAAAATAACTGCCGCTGCCGATGAAAAATTTGGCATGCGCCGGCGCCGGTGGAGCTGCCGAAAAGAAAACTGTAGCCGATTTAAGACACAGCCGATATCCTAAAAATATTACAGCCGCCCGCCGCCGTGAAAAATTTATCGGTGCACACCTAAACCCCGCGAATTACGCAAGCTCTTCAAGTTTTTAAATGAAAGGTATGTACCTCAAGGAACCATCAACAAAAATTTCGCGAAAATCAGGTGGGGCGTTCAGGCTCTAGGGTATACAGTGTGGGCCTAACTCACGCTACGCAACCTTACACGACAGTTCGTGGTTTTCCATGAATATTCCTTTAATGATGAGGTTTTTTGAGTGTTGTAGAGAAAATAAAGGTGAACTTGTTTGTCCATGAAAGTGTAGGTCCCACCTGCATCGAAATTATGCGGGATCCTGGATCCCGGGACGTTTTTGGAAAAAAAAAAATTGAATCCCGGGAAATCCTTCGCCCAAGGTGAAGGATTTTTTGCATTTCGACCGGGAAATTGTACCATGGAAAATTTTTTTACTATACAGCAATTACCTCCGCGAAACGAAAGCCACCGTGAAGTCAAAAATATCAGGAAGCGGGAAGTCGAAAGCAGAAGTCGAAGCCACCGGGAAGCGGGAAGTGAAAGCACCGGGAAGCGGGAGGTGGTGGCTTATATAAAAAGCAACGAGAAGAGGGAAGTCAAAGCCACCGGGAAGTCGAAGCCACCGGGAAGTCGAAGCCACCGGGAAGTCAAAAGCACCAGGAAGTCGAAGCCACCCGGAAGTCAAAAGCACCAGGAAGTTAAAGTCAACGTGAAGTAAAAGCCACAGGGAAGTGAAAGCGACCGGGAAGTCAAAGCTACCTGGAAGTCAAATCTACCTGGAAGTCAAAGCTACCTGGAAGTCAAAGCCACCGATATACTAAGGTCGGCCCTATGTATGTATACTGTGTTGTAGGGAAAATTGAAGGTAACTTTTTTGTCAATGGAAATATAGGTCCTAAGATCGGCCCTAATCGAAAAAAAAGTTTTTGACTTTTGACTTTTTCAGTATTTTTTTTTTTTGAAAATTTTCTTACAACAGAGTTTGACGTTTCTTAATGTAAATTTACAATTTTTTTTTTTAATTTTAA
>CM055404.1:146970972-146999439 GCA_029228625.1 Pseudolycoriella hygida
TTTCTTACAACAGAGTTTGACGTTTCTTAATGTAAATTTACAATTTTTTTTTTTAATTTTAAGGGATTTTGTGGGTGTTAAGAAAGGTTTCTACACCGTTTCTTCGGAGGGGTTTTTCAATATTGCCCTTTCCAATGCAATTTCCAATCCAATTTAATGTCGACGTAATTTCATATAGTTAAGAGTTAAGACAATGTTTATTTGACGTTCGCGTCTTTTCGTTGCACCATCTATTCTGTTTGCGTACGTTTTATCTTGCGTACGGGTCTCTTGTATATATTTTTAGCATGGGGAGTTAGCTGACGAAGCTTTACTCACTTAAGTTGACTTAGTTTTCGAATGATTGAATTTGTTTTTTTAAGGATGACGTTTTTTCTCAAAATTCGTATAAATATCTGATTTGTGAGTATTTCTGAATTAGTAGGTCACTAGCCGAGCACAAATCTTCTTGGACTTTTTTGGATTATAAATTATACCAAGTAAATAGGTCGGTGAATTTGAAGTGCAATTTTGTTTAATTTAATTTGACAATAATCTTAAATTCTGAATGGGAAAGTGAAAAGAGTCATTCATTCGACTAATGTGTGTGACTTGTGTGCGTGAGTGAAGCAGATATGAATTTTTACGGCAAACTATAGGAGACTTATTGAGGAGCAAGAAATATATGTTGACAAATATACATGAGGACTTCTCAAAACGATCTTCTCTACGCATATGTGTTTCTTGTTTTCATGAGAAAACTCAGCAGAATCTAAATTATTCAATTAATCAAGTTGATACGTTTGAATGTTCACTGATAATTCACTCTGTGGTAACGTACTGGCTTTCCACCGAGAATATCCGGGTTCAATCCTTCTGTATGTCGGATTTTTCTTCAACTTGTTGCATTCCTAAGCATAAACCCAAGTTTCTAAATTTGTATAGTTGTGGTGTTTGGTGTCCACGAAAGTCACAATGACGACCATACCAGACATGACAGCCGAACGAAAAATTTCGGCGGCGGCTTCCCGAGAAAATACTGTACGCGGCGGTTAAAACGTCGGCTCAAGCCTAAAACGGCGGCTAGGAAAAGAAATTTTGAGTTGGAATTCGGAAAAAAATTGGCGAAATTAAAAAAATATTTGTCAAAAATAGCAAAATTTCCAACCGTTTCCAAGTCGGATTAAGCCAACGTTTGAGATGCCTAACGGCTGGCGACTCGACTGATTCAAAAAGTGTCGGTGGCGCTCATGTCTGCGCCGTACCGATGACGTCACCAATACACGACGAAATCTTTTGAGCCTATCTTAAGGCGTAAATACAATAAACCAGATAAATCTTATAGGCCGGGTTTGCAATTTAGGTTAAGCATGTGGTCAACCTTACGGCCTATAAGCAAAAACATTGTTGGGAGAACCTCCTAACTTCCTAGTTTCGGTGCTAGTATATCGTTTGTCAAACAATTAGGTCGTAAACTACATTACCACACCGTTGACATCACAAGTTTACACCATAATACATTCAAAGAGCTTTCGGAGCTTTCAATTTCAATGTCGGATGTTAGATTCTTAAAATTTTCATGAAAAAACAGGTTCATAAGAACACTGTTTTGTAAGAACTGACTTTCAATGGAAAAACTAGGGATGTGACTTTTCGAAAAATATCGATAATGATTATCCAAAAAATAAATCGATATTTGATAATCAAAGTCATTATCGATATTTAATAAATATCGATATATCGATATATCGCTATTTCAAAATATCGATAATTATCAAAATATCAATATATCGAAATGTCAAAAATTATCGAAATGTCGAAAAGTAATATCGACAATTTGTGTTAGTTCCGAGCAATTTCGAACGCCCTGCGCGGACATAAAGTGAAAAATGTAATCCCTAGGGAGGCAAATTTTACTTTTCATCTCGAGGGCTTTTGTGAACTTAGTAAAGTAAACTTTTCCTCCCGACGGATCACATTTTTACTTTCTGTCCGCGTAGGAACCGTGAAAATACCTATCCCGGACTATGGTGAATACTTGGCTAAATTTGTTTTTGTTTTTCGTTGCCGTGTTATTAAAATAATTGAAAATTTCGTGAGCTTAGCGGCAAAATTTGAAACGAAAAAACTTATAGTTTCATCCGTCAATCCTTGCTATATTTCGGACGTATTCCATCCTTCATCAGACTCCTAAATTTATACAATTCTTCGTTAACCAAATTGCATGTACAATTAAAAAGTTAGTGAGACAGATATAGTATGTCTCTTTCTAACTAAACAGAAATAACAGATATTTTTTCAACGGGTTTGGTAGATTACGATTTGTTTTGTTTCTTATAATAGTTATTTACATAACTAGGGACGAAAAGTTGAAAAGTCGAGGTTTCGTGTGAATTTTGTTGATCCGAGGCGAAGCCGAGGTCAATAATCACACGAAAGCGTGACTTTTCAGTTTTATCCCGAGTTATGTAACGAATTTTTCATGCTTCATGCTTTCATGCGGTGCGAAAGTAAAAATTGCATCCCGTGGGACGCTTTAGCCCGAATAATTATCACCATGGGATGAAATTTTTACTTTCGCACCGCATATAAAGCATGAAAAATATAATACACCACTCGGAGATACTTTCGTACCTCTCCCTTATAGTGCAAATAACTATTACATGCTGTGGACGTCAAAAGTTCCTGCAACTCGTTGTAATGAACGACTTTCGACCCGACCTAAAGGATTTTTTCAACGCAATCTACTGTTTTTCATAACTGTGACAACACGAATTTGGTCTAGAAACTATTTTTTTCATGCTTGCTACCAGGGACGAAAGTTGAAAAATGAAAGCCCAAGGGGCGAAAGCGAATGTCCCTAGTAGCAAGCATGAATTAGTTATTTGTGTGTCTGTTTTTGACGACTGATTTTAGGCAATTTCGCGTGTTGTAGACCTGCTCCCTTGTTGCGTAAATAACTATTGTTAATTTGTGACACGTAGAATGCGTTTTCATAGTGTTCTCTCTTCATTAAAAATAAGAATTGAAAATGCGCTGAACTGAAAGAAATGGAATAAAAGTCACTACAGTTCCATTAGCAATGAACGGTGCAATAAAATTTCAAATCGTCAATAATTGAATTTTTGATCTTAATCAGAAACCATGTTGACTTTTGTGAGCGTATTACTGTTAGCTGCTGTTTCGACCCAAGCAGCACCTCAATTTCAACCAGCTGATGCAGCTCAACAATCGAATGTTCCATTAGTCACAATTCTTAGTCAAACAGATTCCATTGGCGCCGATGGAAGTTTTAACAACAGGTATAAAGTACTCTTGGTGAACCAACCACAATCTAAACTATTCAAATTGTAGTTTCGAAGCATCAAATGGTATCAAGCAACAGAACACAGGTTTTCTTAAAAAAGCTTTAGTTCCTCAAACTCGCGAAGATGGCACAGAAACCGGTGAGAAAGTTGAAGGTGATGTGCTCGTGCAAACGGGATCTTATTCATTTACAGGTAGACTAATATTGTAGTTGTGACTATTTAATGAACTAACTGACTTGGGAATTTCTGCAGGAGACGATGGTGTTGTTTACACAATAACTTATATAGCTGATGAAAATGGGTTCCAACCACAAGGAGAACACATTCCAACACCACCAGCTATTCCGGCTCAAATATTGGACTCGCTGAAGTTATCTGCTCAAGAAGCATCACAATATTCAGCAGGTGCTGCAAATCCATCTCAAGATATTCAAAATTAATTAATTAATTCTTACGAACTAATTTATTGAATTCTTTTAACTGCCACAAACTGTAAATTGAGTATATACATATAATTTGCACACAAATAACAAGGACACACACTTTTATTTACATCTTTTTTAACTTAATCTTGAGATTTCATTGTGTTTGGTTATGGAGTAGGTTACAGGTAACAACACACGCGCTGAAATATCTCAGCACATCAACCGCACTTAATAATATTGATGCACGCTGCACGCAGAAATAAATTGTTGAAATGAGGAAACTGAGCTTTACTGCCAAGAAGCAAGTAAGCTGTAAGAAGCTTTTTTGAGCTTTCATTGTTGAATTTTTGGTCGATCCAAGAAATTCAATGAGAGGGATACGTAAGTTCCTCATCTAACATCATGAAGGAATCATGAAGCTCAGAAAAGCTTTCTACAAGCCTACAAAAATTGCATACGCCACAAAATTCTAAAACTCGATCTAACTTTTAACCAATACAGCAGAAGCTTCGTATTCTCGTCAAAATGAAAGCGAACCAGACAGTGAAGTCGATATTCCAGTACTTCAAAAAAACACAGATGATGACTTGGAACAATCTGTGTCACAAGGTACCGATGCCAGTGTTTTAGAGGAGTAGTGATGTGTTTCAAATTTATGTTGTGCTATTTATGTGCCTTTTTATAAATAATAAACATATACCATTCGATCGAAGGAATTTGATTGTTTTTTTAAATACGATGCGAAAACGTTTTATTTGTCGAAGAACAACTTCTGTTTTGTTAGATCAAATTAACTATAATTTGACAGTTCGCTAAAAGCCGCTGGATTGGTCGTCCATAATATTACGTGCACAAAACATGCGATTTTTTGTCCCCGCCCCCCATTATACCTAAAAATGTATGAAAAAAAATACGGAACCCAACGACGAAATAATTTTTCTGAACTTTCAGTTTTTGCGCTGCAATAATTTGACTTTTATTTCGTATTGCGTTGATTGCTCAAGGTAAATTAAAATTTTTGCGTGTAAAAACTGAAAGTGTTGAAAAATTATTCCGCTGGTGGGTCCGGCATTTGTGACGCAAATTTTTAAACACAACGTAATTTTGTTTTAGGAAAAGCGCCGTAATTTTTTCAGAAAATAAAACTTTGAACTCAAGATTCCAAACAAGATTTTGTGTATTATCGCGACAGCGTCACCTCAGGCGGTATCATTAATTTTGAAAGCGGAATTATGAACTGCGTCACACTTATGTATTTAAGAGGTTTTTTGCTCTCAGTCGTGTTTTTTGAAAAAAAAATTCTACGAAAAAAAAGTTTCGTTGAAAAAAAATTTCTTTGAAAAAAATTTTCTCCGAAAAAAATTTCTTTGGAAAAAATTTCTCAGAAAAAAAACTTTCCTTTGAAAAAAGCGGATTTATGAACTGCGTCACACTTATGCTTTTAAAAGGTTTTTTGCCCTCGGTCGTGTTTTTGAAAAAAATTTCTACGAAAAAAAGTTTCGTTGAAAAAAAATTTCTTTGAAAAAAATTTTCTCCGAAAAAAAAAACAAAAACTTTCTTTGAAAAAAATTTCTCCAAAAAAAACTTTCCTTTGAAAAAAACTTTTTCTACGAAAAAAATTTTCTGCTGAAAAGAAATTTTCTCCGAAAAAAATTTCCTGCGAAAAAAATTTTCTTTCAAAAAAAAAAGTTCTTTCCGAAAAAATTTTTCCACGAAAAAAAATTTTCGCACCAATCTCTATAACATTTTTGAGTATTCACAAAATCCAAGATGGCGCTGCTTTGACAGCTGGTACACAAAAAATTCTCCTGATCAAATTCAAAAACTTTTCCGAAGAAACCAACTATCTAGGTATTATCACTTCAGAGCTAAAATTGGAAAACTCCAAGCATTACCTGAAAAACTGTCAAAATTGACCACTTTTCCACATGCCACGACTTATCCAGAATTTTCCCGGAAAAGTGGCCTATGAAAATTTTCATTTGGGGCCGAGACTGATGTTCAGTGAAAATTTCAGGAAGATCGACTGCCTCGTTCACACAAGAAAAGATGATGCAACCATATTCACACATATAATAAGAACGTTTCATGGGCTTGGTGTCGAAATAACTGGAAAAAAATACCTAATGGACAAAATAACTAAATCCAAAATAACTATGAAAGAAATAACTATCCTCAGAATAACTATACGATGAAACGTCGAATGGACGAAATAACTAGAAGCATTAATGAAACAAACATTGCAGGTGTCATCCTGCACGGATACGATCATAGGGCTCTGCCCCAAACCCCTCTATGGGCTCTGTCCCTAAGACCCCGCAAGGGGGTTGTACCCCTTGACCCCCAATTGCGGGGGTTGCCGCCACTCGACCAAGCTTTTTTTTAATTTTTTTCACGGCTCACAACAACTTCCACTATTACCAACTTTACGCACTCACAAAGTCTAAAAGACGCCTCCATATATGAATATCAAAAACTCGTCACAAATAACTATCGTCATAAGAACTAAAGGATGAATCGTCGATGGGACGAAATGACTGGAAGCGTTAATCAAAAAACCATGGAAAAATATAAATGGACAAGTATATTGCTCTATAAATCGTTAGGGGGCTCTGCCCCCTAGAGCCCCGTGTCTGCGGCATCCCGCACCTACGAACATGGGGCTCAACCTAAACCCCGCTATGGGATCTGCTCCTTAGACCTCGCAAGGGGGTTGTACCACCTTGACCCCCAATAGCGGTGGCTGCCGCCCCTCGACCCCGCTTTTGTCGTAGTAGCAGAGAAAGATGATATTAAATGTCGACACGAACATCATGTTTGTTTTCATTGTTTTCTCAGGACAATTGCTGATTCGAATACAATTAGCTGAATAGTTATTTGTGCACCTTAGTAATATGTGGCGCTAGTTGTTTTGACTGTTAGTTATTAGGATGTGTAGACATAATTGGAGTTAGTTATTTTGGCCTATAGTTATTTTTGTATAGTTATTTTGACCCGATGCCCGTTTCATGTGAGATTTAAATTGAGTCGCATGAACTGTGAGAGTACAATTCGCAATTCATGCATTTTCGAAGATCATTCGGTGTAGTGGTTAGCATCGTTGATTGGGACGTTCCGTGTTTGATTCTCAAACGTTTTTTTTTAATTTAATATTTCTAGTCCGGTTATCTATTGCCGTAGACAGCGGAATTTATCCCTGCAGACGGAAAAATTCTGTGAATAATGCAATAAATACTCATTTACCATCTTAAAAAATTGGCATTTAATGGGAGACTCAGCGTCAAATAAAATAAAAAAGTTTATACAATAATGAGAACAATAGAAAAATCGACACTCCATAGAAAAATGACACTTTCAAACCTCGATATCTCAGCCAATTTCCAACCAAATTTGATGAGTCTGGGCTCGTTGGAAAGCTGCTGCGACGTAAAAATAAATTGAAAGGGGAGGGGGGCAGGGAGAAAAAACTCAAAAGTTCGCGTATCATGTGAATGTTAAGTTTGGAAATATTCATTCTCTCATTTCAAACTAGACCTGGGCGCCGGCGCTCAGCCGCGCCGATCACCGCCGAAAAAAGTCCAAAAAAGTGCGCCGCCGCCGCCGAAAATTTAAAATTTGTCCGCCGATTGCGCCACCGCCGAAGTCAAGAAAACACTTGCGCCGCCGCCGCCGCCGGTGTTTTTCGTCGGCGCAAACTTTTTAAAAATCAGTTCAGTTAATGTTGATATAAATATTACATTGACATAGAACTTCTTCTAGAAAATGACAATTGAAGTATACCGAAAACAACGTGGGGTCAGGCATTCTGAAATAAAATAAATAGCCGATTACGACCTATTCTGGGTATCCAGGAAATTAAAAGATATCCGATGATTTTTATACATTTTTTTCAATATTGTTTTGAAGAAATAAGACATAATAGTTGACGTTAAAGAAGGAGCTGCGAGGAATTAGCTTTCGAACCATTGAATTAAGTGGTTTGATTTTTCTTCGAAACGAGAAAAGAAAACATTTGGTCTTGGTTTTAACTTATCTCCAGACCGGAAAACGGGCGAATATTTCGTTCTATTTAAAACTAGAAACCTGTTCATGTTCGATATTGGTTTCTTCAAATATCTGCAGTGAAGGGTTAGTACGTATTGAAAGTCCGGCTGGAACGAAACCGGTCTTGCTGGGTATATAGTCATTGCAATTAACCGGGAAATCAATAACCGCGGTTACGGTTAACCGGATACGAAACAAAAAAAAAATATAAATCTATACTTGAAGTCCTTTGCAAATAGAACGTTATACCTAACGAAAATTTCATCGATTTCGATCGATCGACAATTTCAGTTGTCGGAAATACAAGCTCATTTTGGCAAAATTATTTGGGGCCATACGTCCGTTACTACATTTTTTTTCATACAGAAAGTAAAAGTGTAATTCCTGCTGATGAAAATTTTACTTTTCATGCTTGCGGGGAGAAAATGACGATTTTCTCCTTTCTTGATCGGTAAGAAAATGAAAGTTGTTTACCCGTAAATGGCGGAGAGAAAGTCTTTTTTTCAAAAATTTTGTTTGTAAATGTCTCTGGTATTTAGATAGAAAATTTGCTAATAAGTGTCAAATCAGAGGTGTGCAAGGAAAACAAAACTTGTGAAATTGAAGTTTGGGATATAGGGACTTTTATAAATTATAGGCATGGTTGTGCTCGCTAGTCATTTTTTTTTAGCGACGCTAATGCTAACGCTGGTTTCAAAAAATATTAGCGTCGCTAACTGATTCGCTAGTCTAAAAAAAAAACTAGCGCGCTAGTAGCGGCCGCTTCAACGCAATTGTGTTGAACCGCTTCAAATTTTAGCGAATGAATTAGCGAGTAGCGAAATTTTTCCGCTAATCAGATTTTAGCGAGCGCTAGTCGCTAATAGCAAGCAATTTCAAATTTTAGCTAACCCAACCATGATTATAGGAATGAGTTTTTCTCTATTTTCCGGTTTACTTTCATAGTTGCGTGTGAAATTTTGAATCTATTTGCTTGAGGTTGTGCTTATATTCAAAATTTCAGATTTCATACAATTGTCCTTAATATAATTTAAGAGTTGAGTAAGCGTTACGTACGGATCCCCAAAGTTTATGTTTAACTAACCGATTCTAAATGTCAAACTTCACAATCAAGTTACATTACAAGTAAAAATCGTTATTTTCTTTATTTCGCTTTCAAGTTTTTTTTTCTAGTTAAACGCCTGAACTTGAAAATGTTATAAAGATTATTCTGATGATTTTTTGAACAAGGCGTTGAGAATTCAAAAATAAATATCAAACGTATCCTTTTTGAAATTTTAACACTTTAAATTTATGAATGAATAATTTTACCTCAGCGCCGATTTGCGCCGAATGCGCCGCCGCCGCCGAAGAACAATTTTTTTGCGCCGATCACCGCCGCCGATTTTTTTTCGAGCGCCGATTTCAGCCGCCTCCGATGTGTAAGAAAAACACTCCGAAAAATACAGACCGGCGCCCAGGTCTATTCCAAACATAATATTCATATGACGATATAGTGACTTGTCCCAAAGGTTTTTGTATGGCGTTGTTTGAGTATGTGGACTACTTTTTTGAAGTGTGGGGACTGCGTCACGCCCTCCGCTACCGATGCGGGCATGATATGAGTTCACATCACACGGACGGGTAGAGATTTGCATTTGTTCTCTGTGTAGATATGTCCACTCGCTAACGACACTCACCAGAAAATTGATGTAATACTCGAATGCAGATACTAAACTTGACGTTTGCTTGAAGTAATATTCATTCTCAATTATGTACTGTTCATTACATGATAATGTACTCACTCCAATACACTCTCGCGCTTATAGTCAAATTCATTTCTCAACAAGCAACTTGACTACTTTATATCTGTTGCACGTAGCAGGGGCTGCACACACAAGCATATTTTACGTAAAATAATGCATACGAGTTCCAAATAAAATACTGGAGAAGATTTCTTTTTACAATTCAGTACACTCGTATCTCATAAGAAGTGAAGAGCACACACGACAAACCAAAATGTTATCTCACCTCTGAATATAATAAGTCAGTCAGTGATTTCAATTTGATTCACTCGTTGTGTAGTGTTTTGAAGGTGCCGTATGTTTGTTAAGTATTTTTTGACGAATAAAGATATGGCATATGCATTTGTGGTGGCAGTCAGAAGCATTTGATCTCAAAAAACTGGAAAAATGATTTTAGTAGAAATCGGGTCAGTTGTTTGGCACAGAGACCAGCGGAATGGACGAAATTGAGTATCTTGGTCATATACGAAGGCCGATAGTTTTTCGTCTATATTTGCTTAACTGTCCAATATGGAGATTTACCGTCAAGAGCAAAGTTGTAGAGAGTCAAAATTTAGAGAACACGTTTCTCAGGGTTTTAGGGTAAAATATTCAAATTGCGGAATAAAACAACTTCTAGAATTAGGAGTGAAGATACATATCTATATAATTACATCAGTTTGAAGTTTGTTTCTTAAGGCAAAGTGGGTGAGAATTACATTTTAGAGAAAATAGTTTCAGGATTTCTTGAAGAAACTTTCTCTTTCTCAGGGGAGAACATTTAGGCCATCAAAATCAATGGTCTCAGACGTACTTCGGTAGGGCCTCTGACATTACCTTGGACGTTCGAGTCTCTTTGCCACATCTATTTTGTGTGCCACATCTATTCTGATACGTACGGGTCTTATGATGATTATAATCACAAACAGACAAATTTGAAGGTATTTGAAAGTTCAGATAATCTTGTTTTGGTGCAATTTATATGGAAATTCGTGAATTTTACAATGCCTTAATGTCATGGCAAAATAAATATTTTGTCATGACTGTATCTGAGCCAATTTCCAACCAATTGTGATGAGTCTGCTGCTACGTAGTTTTTTTTAAAATAATTTGGACTCAAAAGTTCACATATATTTATGGTTCATTGCCCCAAAAATTTTTTATGAGGTTTTTTGAGTTTGTGGAATTTTTTTTGGGTGTGGGGACTGAGTCACGTTCGCCGCTACCGCCGGCTGCGGGCGTGATGGATCGAATGCAACTAATGCGTCAAAAAAACATGTAAAATCTGTAAAATTAAGAGAATTTTCGTTCCTTTCTCATTACACATGCGTATTCTACATCTGGCACAGTGGTACCAGCTTGTCATTTCTCTGCCTAACGCAGAACTTAAGTAGGTTGGCAATATATTTTTTTCTCATTATCGTTAAGGGTGCAGATAAATTTCATCATCGAAAACTATGAATGGGGACACGTCATTAGATGTACTCATCGTTGGCGCAGGTTTCAGCGGAATTCATTTGCTCCAAAAACTACGCAAACTAAATTTCAATGCAAAAATATATGAAGCCGGCAAGGGAATCGGTGGTACATGGTATTGGAATCGGTTAGTTTTCACTTTCAAATTGAAATTCCTTTTTGACAATTTTGTTTTTGTGCCTGCGTAAAATTATAGTTATCCTGGTGCACGAGTGGACAGCGAATTTCCATTTTACCAATTCACCCAAGACGACATTTGGAAGAACTTCGAATTTACTGAACGTTTTCCAGCACGAGCTGAACTTGTAAATTATTTCGATTACGTGGACAAGAAGTTCGACTTGAATCAATTCATTAAATTTGATGCGAGAGTAACATTCGCAAAGTTTGACGGCTCTGAATGGCTGGTGAAGATTAACAATGATGATGAAGTCGTAACGCGCACGAAATTTATCATACTGTACACGGGTTTCGCCGAGTGCAGACACACTCCGTCGTTCAAGGGTCTCGACAGCTTCAAAGGAGTGACTGTTCACACCAGCCTATGGCCAGAAAACGGATTAGATGTAAACGGAAAGCGGTTAGCAGTTATCGGAACAGGAGCGAGTGGAGTTCAAGTTATTCAAGAGCTCGCCCCTCATGCCAGTCACCTAACCGTCTACCAACGTACCCCCAATTTCGCGCTCCCGATGCAACAATCTTCCATTTCGGATCAAACTAAATGGAAATTTCCTGATGATAACGAACTTCAGGAAATATTTAGTAATACCCGCAGGTCATTCAGTGGAATGGGATTTGATTTTATACCGAAAAATGGAACTGACTCCACTCCAGAAGAGCGGGAAGCAATTTTCGAAGATTTGTTTGAACGGGGCGGATTCTATTTCTGGCTTGGAAATTATCAAGACTTTTTTGTCAGTCCGGAGACAAACGATGCAGCGTATCAGTTTTGGTGTAAGAAGACCCGTCCTCGGATCAATGATCCGGTTAAAAGGGACATTCTAGCACCTGCAGTCGCTCCACATCCATTCGGTACGAAACGGCCTTCACTCGAACAGAGGTATTACGAGGTGTTCAATCAAGAAAATGTTGACATAATAAACGTTCGCCAATCGCCAATTGTTGAGATTACTGAAAATGCTATCAAAACTGAGAAAGAGGGAATGATCCAAACTGACGTAATTATCTTTGCGACGGGATTCGATCAGTCCGGAGCAATTCTCAAGATTGAACTGAGAAATGAACACAATGAATCGATTCAAGACAAATGGAGGAACGGAGTTTGGACCAACTTCGGCATGTCGACAGCGGGTTTCCCGAATCTGTTTTTTACGTATGGGCCACAAGCAGCGACTGCGTTTGCTAACGGTACAACGTGTGCTGAAATTCAAGGTGATTGGATCGTTGAGCTATTAGATCGAATGCGAACCGAAAATAAAACGAAAATCGTGGCCACCGAGGAAGCCGAACCAAAGTGGAAGGATACTATAAACGATATATGGAACCGGAGTCTATTTCCTCTGGCTGAATCATGGTACCAAAGAGCTAATATTCCCGGTAAACCAAGAGAGACTCTGAATTTTGCAGGAGGTGTTCCATTGTACCTTTCCATTTTAAATGACAGTGCTAGATGCAATTACAAAGGCTTCCTACTGTCTTAGCTGTTATTTTTACGTTCATTTGAATTTGTTTGCCATTTTCTATATCTTTACATCAATCGACATAAACCTACCAGTCTGCATAGTTGTGTGGTCGCTGGGTACGAGATACCACAAAAAACAAATCGCTCAACGAAATTAAAGTTAAAAACGTTTTTCTTTTTCAAATAAATAAATTGTGTTACATGCTTTTCATCCTAGAGGCGATACTGCATGAAGAATTAAAGACACATTGATAACTTTATGTTTAAGACACGAATTGTGATCGTTTGAATTTTCGTAA
Source organism: Pseudolycoriella hygida (assembly GCA_029228625.1). NCBI lineage: Eukaryota > Metazoa > Arthropoda > Insecta > Diptera > Sciaridae > Pseudolycoriella > Pseudolycoriella hygida. The sequence continues at coordinate 146,983,909 of CM055404.1, forward strand.
TAGAATATTCCCCACTGGGAAGTGAAGAGGGATTTCTGCCGCCCGCCGTAAGGAAAAAAAAGCAACAAAATTAAACCAAACAATCGCCGAGAAACTTTTGTTTAATTTTGTCGCTAATTTGATTTTTTGGGCCGAATTTCGTAGAAATTCTTCGCTGATTTTCTGAAAGTTTTTTTCTCCATTTGACGGCAGATTAGCCCCAATTCCATTTTTCTTATAATTCGCTCACATTCCCATTTGATAACGATTTTTAAGCAAAATCCAGACTTTTGTGAAAGTGTCAACTGCTGCTTGTGTACGACTGGCAAAGTCCAAGTCGTCTGCAAAGCCCAGAACTTGAACTGTTCCATTCACCAGCGTTTTGTTGGTTTGGATACCAACACGTCTCATTGCATCTTTCCAAAGCCAAGTTAAAGAGTAAGAAGGATAGCGCGTCTCCCTGCTTCAACCCTTCTTTAACAGCAAACACAACTGACATGTTTGGCATCTGGTGCCATCCAATGTCGCTTTCACAAGACGAATACACTTTGTTTCAAAGCCCAGCTCCTTCATCGCCTCATACATTTCAATACGCTTGGTACTGTCGTAAGCTTGTTTGAAGTCGATGAAAAGATGGTACGTCCGGACTTGAAATTCTGTGCCCTTTTGCAGAATCAGACGAAGGGTGAATATTTGGTCAGTTGTTGAGCGATCTCGTCTGAATCCGCTTTGATAGTCCCCAAGGTAAAATAGCACCCTCTAGCCACTCGTCAGGCAACTCTTCCGTGTTCCATATTCGTTTAACTGAATCATACATTACTTTAGACAATTCCTCACCACCCGTCTTCAGCAGTTCTGTTGGTATATTATCCCGAAGCTTTATTGTTCTTGAGTGAGGTAATTGCTGCTTAGACTTCCTCTATTGTTGGCGCTGCTACGATACGACCGTCGTCGTCAAGAAAGGAAACATCGCTATCATCAGTCAAATCATCATCCCCGTTGAACAAAGCATTAAAATGTTCTTTGTATCACTCCAAGACATCATGTTTTGCAGTAAGCAACGTTCCGTTTACTGCTTTGCATATGATTATTCGGGGGTTGAATAATTTGCGCTAAACAATCTCTCTAGCGGAAGTGACGTCCTATCTTGGAGCTCTCTCTTTTTGAGCCGGCGCAAACGCTTTTCCTCCTTTCGCAGTTCTTTGTATCTCCCATCTGTCGCCCCTTTCTGTTCGCTCGTTCTTGTAGTTTCCTTTCTTAATCGCGCAGCGTTTTTACGTTCTGTAACATTAGCACACTCCGCATCAAACCAGATATTGAAGTCGTTAGGGCTCTGATATCATAAGGTGTTGGTCGCTTGTGATTTGATTACTTCACTCACCGATTGCCAGTCGAGAGGAGTATCATCAGCCCAGAATTTATAAGGGCGCTTAGGAGAGGTCTCTGACCCCCTCTGACTGCATAAAAAACCTCGTTATGAAAGGAATATTCACGAAAAAAAAAGCAAATATCGTATTGGGTCGCGTAGCGTGAGTTGGGCTCACACTAAGGACGGAGGGACACTTTTTTTATTGCTGATTCGTCATCTAAGGACGATGATCGGTGCTCCCCCCTACTCCCCGGGTTGAAATTCGACTGGTTACAAACGTCGTGGTAAACGCAATAGACCTCTTTTCGAAGAACTTCCCTCTTCCTTAGGGTCTAAAAACATATGCAAGGGACCCGTACGTATCAGAATAGATGTGCCAAACAGAATAAACATTGCAAAAATACTCGAGCGTATCTTAGTAAATATTGCCTTAACTCTTAAGAGTGATTTTGCGAAAACTTCGAACGATTTCGTACACTTTTGGGACAAGACGTATCGTAATGGATGAAATCAATTTATTTCGAATAATCCAAGGTCACTTAATCACCAGCTTGGTCTCTAAAATCAGTTTACATCACAACATCCGCCCTACCCGACACACTGAACTTCGAAAATTCTACACCAAAAAAGCATCCTCCAATTTCGAACTTCACTCGCCCATCTCGAGAATGCAAGATAATCATGACAAATACTTCAGAACATTCAATATCACCGACCCCAACATGAAACTACAACGATACAAGAATTTAATAAAAGGGCATTTTCCATATTAATATGCAAAGAATTCAAAATTAAATTAATTAATACCAAATATAAATTTAAAATTTAAAATCTAAAATTTATAAATAAAATGTAAAAAAAAAATCAAACCAATTACGAAAGTTAATTAATAAATAAAAATAATAATAAAGTGATATAAAATAAAATAATAAAAACAAAGAAGTAATAATATAATGAAAATTCTGATAAATTGTTTTTTAAAATCTAAAAAATTTAAAGTTAACTTTGATTAAATAATTAATTAATTTTTCATTCAATTAGTAATAAGGCAAATTTTATAAAATTAATTTGTTACTGGGCGCTGTGCCTGTTAATTAATTTCAATAAACAAACAAACAAACAAACAAACATGTCCTACTTTTTCCCAATGAATGTGTCATTCGATTCCTTGTTCTATAGTAAGAAAAGTAATTTCTCATTTTTGGAAAATTTGATATTTTAGGGGAGTTATGGAGTGCTAAGTAAGTGCATGTCAGGGGGTGGTAAAAATGGTTTTTGGCTATAACTCCTGTAAAACGAAATGAAATCAAATGAACTTTTATGGGATGGTAAGCCTCAATGATACAAAGGTTTTTCATCATTGGATTCTTTGGAGCCTTCCCCCACTCCTGAGTTATTAATCATTTTAGGTGAAAACTTCGGGAACGCTTTACTGCTTGAAGCAGCGATGAACCGAAAAACTGAGTATGGGGTGTTCTAGTATACTACCTCTACTGTAAGACCATGCAAAGACTTTCCCGGCTTAAGGCTGTTGCACCGGTCTGTAACAACTTTTGTGAGAAAGGTCAATTTTTGACACTTTTTCTTGACTATTTTCAGCTGAAGAAGTCTGTATAACTGTATATCTGTGAACAGCTCCTTTTCGCATATCCAGCTGCAGATCATGTTTCAAGGCAGTTGTACAGACTTCTTCAGCTGAAAATACTCAAGAAAAAGTGTCAAAAATTGACCTTTCTCACAAAAGTTGTTCCAGACCGGTGCAACAGCCTTAAACCGGGGAAGTCTTTGCATGGCCTTGTAGTATGGGTAGTATACTAGAACACTCCATACTAAGTTTTTCGGTTCATCGCTGCTTCAAGCAGTAAAGCGTTCCCGAAGTTTTCACCTAAAATGATTAATAACTCAGGAGTGGGGGAAGGCTCCAAAGAATCCAATGATGAAAAACCTTTGTATCATTGAGGCTTACCATCCCATAAAAGTTCATTTGATTTCATTTCGTTTTACAGGAGTTATAGCCAAAAACCATTTTTACCACCCCCTGACATGCACTTACTTAGCACACCATAACTCCCCTAAAATATCAAATTTTCCAAAAATGAGAAATTACTTTTCTTACTATAGAACAAGGAATTGAATGGCACATTCATCGGGAAAAAGTAGGACATGTTGTTCCAAATCGTTCGAAGTTTTCGCAAAATCACTCTTAAGTGTATGAAATTACGTCCGCATTAAGTTGCACTGGAAATTGCCAACAGGGAAATATTGAAAAACCCGTCCAAACCAACGACGCTAAAAATCTCTCCAAAGCCCTAAAAAATCCTAAAATTTATAAATAAATTTCCAAGAAAATGTTTGAAGAAAAAATTAGAAACAAATTTTTTCACACAAAAAATTTTTGTTTGTACTAAGGGCCGATCTTAGAACTGACCTTGAGCACTTAGGAAAGGCCTCTAACCCACACTTCCATACACACGCACGCATATAGAAAGCACATTTTATGAGTTTTCAATTGAATCACATTAGCTGCAAGAACACAATTCGCAATTCATGCATTTTCGAAGACCATATGACAGTGGTTAGCATCGTAGGGACGTTCCGTGTTTGATTCTCGAACGGTTTTTTTTTTAATTTAATATTTCTAGTCTGGCTATTTGTCGCCGTAGACAGTCGAATTTATCCCTGTAGACGGAAAAATTCTGAGCATAATGCAATAAATACTCATTTACCATCCCAAAAATTGGCATTTAATGGGAGACTCAGCGTCGAAATAAAATAAAAAAGTTTATACAATAATGAGAACAATAGAAAAATCGACACTCCATAGAAAAATGACACTTTCAAACCTCGATATCTCAGCCAATTTCCAATTTTGATGAGTCTGGGCTCGTTGGAAAGCTGCAGCGACGTATTTTTTTTATATAAATTAAAAGGAATTTGCATTTGTTCTCTATGTCCAATGTCCATTCGCTTACGACACTCACCAGAAAATTGATGTAATGCGCGAGTGCAGATAATAAACTTGACGTTTGCTTGAAGTAATATTCATTCTCAATTATTTACTGTTCATTACTTGATAATGTACTCACGCTAATACACTCTCGCGCTTATAGTCAAATTCATTTCTTAACAAGCAACTTGACTACTTTATAATCTGTTGCACGTAATGTTTACAAGCAGCAGCGGCTGCACACACAAGCATATTTTACGTAAAATAATGCATACGAGTTCCAAATAAAATACCGGAGAAGATTTCTTTTTACAGTTCAGTACACTCGTATCTCATAAGAAGTGAAGAGCACACACGACAAACCAAAAGGTTATCTCACCTCTGAATATAATAAGTCAGTCAGTGATTTCAATTTGATTCACTCGTTGTATGCAGTAAAAGTAAGTATTTTTTGACGGATAAAAATATGACATATTCGTTTGTGGTGACATGTTAGTTAACATTTAAAATTTCGACTGCACCTTCTCGCAAACAATTCGAACAAGAAAGCTCGTCCAAGTTCCAGTCATTGATTCCATCAAAACCAGTCAACCATTTCGACAGTACTGTTCCACAAATAATCATCCGAACAATAGAACCAATTGCCAAATTGGAGTCATACTCCAAATCAAAATTTTCGAGGAGGGAAGGTATCTGTGGTGACACAGAGATCAAGTTTTCATATAAATGTTACCTAAGATCTGTCACCACGCAGTTACATCGAATTCATTGAAATGATTGAAATGCGGTTAGCACCTCTGCAACGCAATTAATTTTTTTTATATTGTCCAGTTCATGGTCACATCAATTTTTCAATTCGTCTCTTTTATGTTACTGGTAGTATAGTGCTGTAACTGACTTATAGCCGTTGGCTTAATAAACAAATAAATAAAAATAATTTTTAAATATATGCCCGAACAGACGAAATCGATGATACTTAGCGTGGTAATAAACCAATGAAATGGGTATAGATATATAGTGATAGAGTGAAGTCAAAGAAGTTGATTCCCTTGGTATAGCTAGGTGCCACTAGATGCAGTGAGGTGCAGCTACGTGCATTGAGATGTTGTGCACAGACGGACGGACGGACACAATAGTACATTACATAACTTCGAGCAAAAAGTATGATTTAGACCCAAGTATTGAAAACTTCCAAAAGCGTAGCAGAGCGCAGTATATACTATTTGCCCGGAGTAAGCCAATTATATCACTCAAAACCACTGAAAATAAGAAGTCGAGTGAAATACATCGACACATTACCACAATTGCGTTATTATGGCAGACTCGACAATAATAAGCGTTATTATGGTGGAGTTGAATAAATTATAGTCGAGTTAAACAAATGTTGTCACTGATTTTTGTGAAGTATACAATAAACATCATTACTGACTGTATATCCAGTCATATACATTTCTAGAAAAGCGTCAGTTAAAGTTCATTTTTAGTGATTGAGATCGAAATTGCATGAAATTTGACGGTGTGTATGCATTATATCAGTATAAAAACTGATGGTGGATATTAATAATAATCTGCCTTAACAACCCATGAAGGGTTAGGGGCTAGATCATTATTATTACATATATTGTGGATATTGTTGTGTTGAAATGCAGGGATACAGATGCAACCCATAACACTTTCCACCTATTTTTTTATCTGACAGTTTAATCGATTGATAAATCGTCAAGTATTACTTCATTGTTAAGTCCACAGTTTCGTGCATAATTGGTCGTTATAGGCTTCAGCAATTAAGATTTATCAGGTTGGGACGACCCACTACTGGGTCATGAAACACAGATCTACTGATCCTTTGTTCCTTTCCCGTTCATCACGTAAATCCTTCGAACCTACTAGTACCAGCGAGTAACTAGTCGAGGACAATTGGTCCTAGCTTTAGTACATCCAGAGGCCTGATCACATGACCACCCAGAGTCCAGAGTCTCAGTTGAGAAAACTTTGGACACTCACAAATTATGTGATATCCGGTTTCGTTCCCGAGACCACAGGTACATTCGGGATCGCTGACGATTCCCATCTTGACTGCTTAGCCCACAGTGCCCGGTAATCGCTCCCACTACTCTTCTTATGCGACTCCGGTCCATGTTCAGCAGTGCATTTATCCACTTGCAGCAATAAACTATCGTATAACACAAATACTAAATCGCTTGATCATAGTCTCGACATGTGAGGTGACCTCGAGGCGAAGTGCAACCCTCGTATCATTCACTAAAACTCGACTAAAATCACGCGATTACAGCCCTTGTGTTAAAATATACTCTATTAATGTTGGACGGTGTCGGGCTAGTTAACGGTTGAACATAGACCGGTATCGCATAAGAAGGGTAGTGGGAGCGATTACAGGACACTGTGGGCTTAACAGACACTTGGCAAAAATGTGCATCGTTAGTGACCCCAAATGCATCTGCGGCCTAGGTGAGAAGACGGGCATTTGTGAATGTCCAAGTTTCTCCTCACTCAGGTGCAGGATCCTGAGTAACTATAAGATCCGACCGCTGGATGTGGCTAAACTGGGACCACTTGTCTTGGACAAGTTTCTAGCTGCCACTGGCAGGATCGAAAGATTTATATGATGTACGGAGCCCAGTTGTAAGGTAATGGACGGTTTAATTCCGAACAAAATATAACTATAAGTAAAACATATGCAAGGTGCCCGTACGCAAAGAAAACAGATGTTGCAAAAAGGCTCGAACTAAATCTCACAAATACTGCCTTATGAAGTTACGTCGACATTAAATTAAATTGGAAACTGCCGAAAGAGTAATATTGAAAAACACGTCGGAACCGTCTGTGAAAAAAAAAATTCGAAAAAAAATGTTCATAAAAAAACAAACATTTTTTGGGGTTACACTACTTTGTATTATACAACAAAATTACACAGCCTTTCTTATCAATCTATCAATCTACATAGCTTTCGGCTTCCTTCGGCACACTTAGTGTCACCTTCCGCTACCTTCGGAATGTTTCGTTTGACCTTCAACGACATTCGGAGCCCTTTGTGTCACCGATCTACATAACTTTGCCGAAGAAACACACTGTCTAGGTGCTCTATTTACGAAAATAGCAAAAAATCCAAGATGGCGTCAGTTTGGCAGCTGGCAGACATTTTCTTAAGATTCCAAAAAGTTCTGCTGACCAATCTCTATAACTTTCTACAAGAAACTAACTAAACTGATAGTATTATCACTCCGAAGCTAAAATTCGAGAATTTATAAAAATTGTACAAAATTGACCACTTTTCCAGAATTTTCCCGGAAAAGCGGCCGATGAAACATTTCATTTGGGTCCGAGGCTGATGTACACTGAAAATTTCAGGAAGATCGGCTGCCCAGTTCTCGAGATCGTGATCCATGTATAGATTATGATGATGATTGGACCCGTACGAAGTACAAAGGTCCTATACGTTTACTACAAACAATTTTATTGTAACATGGGGTAGATTGAGATGGGAGTTTGGAGGATGCATCTATTATCGTCTAGAGATGACGAATCAGCAATAAAAAGAATGTCCGCCCGACCGTCTCCACTTTTTTTACCAAACGGCTCCCATGCTTCAAGTTCGAAGATGAGCAAAATTGGTAGTAGTAGTTTCGGAGATGTGGTCGAAGAAGTGGAGGTCGGACTGAAATTGATCATTTTGGTGTCAAATGAAATCATTTGATCTCAGAAAATTGGATAAATATTCAAATTGCGGGATAAAGCAACTTCTAGAATTAGGAGTGAAGATACATATCTATATAATTACAGCAGTTTGAAGTTTGCTTCTTAAGGCAAAGTCGGTGAGAATTACATTTTAGAGAAAATAGTTTAAGGATTTCTTGAAGAAACTTTCTCTTTTTGATATGGTGCAGGGGAGAACATTTAGGCCATCAAAATCAATGGTCTCAGACGTACGTACGTACGTAGGGCCTTTGACATTACCTTGGACGTTCAAGTCTCTTTGCCACATCTATTCTGATACGTACGGGTCTTTGGTTATGTTTATTAATATGATTATGATTATAATCACAAACAGACAAATTTGAAGGTATTTGAAAGTTCAGATAATCTTGTTTTGGTGCAATTTATATGGAAATTCGTGAATTTTACAATGCCTTAATGTCATGGCAAAATAAATATGAGCTTTGTACTTCTCCGCAGGTTTTTAACACCGTAAAAACCTGCGCAGAAGTACAAAACTCATATTCATTTTGTCATGACCGTATCTCAGTCAATTTCCAACCGATTGTGATGGTCTGCTGCTACCAGGGTTGTATTAGCGTCGCTATTAGCGAAGCTAAAATCTAATATCCTCCGCTAGTAGCGACTAGCGTTTCGCTAAAACCAGAATTAGCGAGACCAAAATTCGCTATTCGCTAATCGCTAAAATGTTATAAATTATCACAATCACAAACTTGTGAAACCTGTGTATATGAGGAAGTTTTCATTTCTCGTTGATGGCGAAAAACTGAAAAGTCGCTCCTTGCAGCAAACCTTAACCAGAAAAGTCTTTGCATATTCTGGTACCATTATAGGTATACTAAGTACCCATATTCTTGGTTCCACAATTGGCTGTTGCTGCAAGTGACGAAATTCGCTCAAAAAAAATCTACTAAAATGGCCTATAGCTCCAGATGGTGTGCACCGGAACCGTAGGCTCCGAAGCAAAAAAATCTTTGCAATACTGAGAACCATAATCGTGCTGAATTTATGAGTTATAGCAGAAAAACCATTTTTAACACCCTGTGACACCTACTCCGCGGCCTCCCACCTTGGAACGAAGTGCAATTTCGAAAACTGAGAAAACGTTTTTCTCTTCATGGTTCAAAGAGTCGAGTGGGTCATAAGTCTCCTTAAACTGTGACACCTTGCCCCAAAATTTACGACTTCGGTCGAAGTTTTCTCAAAATCACTTTAAAACTAGTTACAATTAGTTAGCGCGCTAATTTTTTTATTATTAGCGATTAGCGTTAGTTTAGCTAATATTTTTTCCAATTAGCGTTAGCGTTAGCTCCGCTAAAAATAATTGATTAGCGAATACAACCCTGGCTGCTACGTAGTTTTTTTTTTTAAATAATTTGGACTCAAAAGTTCACATATATTTATGGTTCCTTGTCCCAAAAGTTCTTTGAGGTTTTTTAGGTTTGTGGATTTTTTTTGGTGTGGGAACTGAGTCACGTTCTCCGCTACCACCGCGGGTGTGATGGATCGAATACAACTAATGCGTCAAAAATACACGTAAAATCTGTAAAATTAAGAGAATTTTCGTTCCTTCAAAACTCTCATTACACATGCGTATTCTACATCCGGCACAGTGGTACCAGCTTGTCATTTCTCTGCCTAATACAGAACGTAAGTAGGTTGGCAATATATTTTTTTCTCATTATCGTTAAGGGTGCAGATAAATTTCATCATCGAAAACTATGAATGGGGACACGTCATTAGATGTACTCATCGTTGGCGCAGGTTTCAGCGGAATTCATTTGCTCCAAAAACTACTCAAACTAAATTTCAATGCAAAAATATATGAAGCCGGCAAGGGAATCGGTGGTACATGGTATTGGAATCGGTTAGTTTTCACTTTCAAATTGAAATTCCTTTTTGACAATTTTGTTTTTGTGCCTGCGTAAAATTATAGTTATCCTGGTGCACGAGTGGACAGCGACTTTACATTTTACCAATTCACCCAAGACGACATTTGGAAGAACTTCGAATTTACTGAACGTTTTCCAGCACGAGCTGAACTTGTAAATTATTTCGATTACGTGGACAAGAAGTTCGACTTGAATCAATTCATTAAATTTGATGCGAGAGTAACATTCGCAAAGTTTGACGGCTCTGAATGGCTGGTGAAGATTAACAATGATGATGAAGTCGTAACGCGCACGAAATTTATCATACTGTGCACGGGTTTCGCCGAGTGCAGACACACTCCGTCGTTCAAGGGTCTCGACAGCTTCAAAGGAGTGACTGTTCACACCAGCCTATGGCCAGAAAACGGATTAGATGTAAACGGAAAGCGGTTAGCAGTTATCGGAACAGGAGCGAGTGGAGTTCAAGTTATTCAAGAGCTCGCCCCTCATGCCAGTCACCTAACCGTCTACCAACGTACCCCCAATTTCGCGCTCCCGATGCAACAATCTTCCATTTCGGATCAAACTAAATGGAAATTTCCTGATGATAACGAACTTCACGAAATATTTAGTAATACCCGCAGGTCATTCAGTGGAATGGGATTTGATTTTATACCGAAAAATGGAACTGACTCCACTCCAGAAGAGCGGGAAGCAATTTTCGAAGATTTGTTTGAACGGGGCGGATTCTATTTCTGGCTTGGAAATTATCAAGACCTTTTTGTCAGTCCGGGGACAAACGATGCAGCGTATCAGTTTTGGTGTAAGAAGACCCGTCCTCGGATCAATGATCCGGTTAAAAGGGACATTCTAGCACCTACAGTCGCTCCACATCCATTCGGTACGAAACGGCCTTCACTCGAACAGAGGTATTACGAGGTGTTCAATCAAGAAAATGTTGACATAATAAACGTTCGCCAATCGCCAATTGTTGAGATTACTGAAAATGCTATCAAAACTGAGAAAGAGGGAATGATCCAAACTGACGTAATTATCTTTGCGACGGGATTCGATCAGTCCGGAGCAATTCTCAAGATTGAACTGAGAAATGAACACAATGAATCGATTCAAGACAAATGGAGGAACGGTATTTGGACCAACTTCGGCATGTCGACAGCGGGTTTCCCGAATCTGTTTTTTACGTATGGGCCACAAGCACCGACTGCGGTTGCTAACGGTCCAACGTGTGCTGAAATTCAAGGTGATTGGATCGTTGAGCTATTAGATCGAATGCGAACCGAAAATAAAACGAAAATCGTGGCCACCGAGGAAGCCGAATCTAAGTGGAAGGATACTATAAACGATATATGGAACCGGAGTCTATTTCCTCTGGCTGAATCATGGTACCAAAGAGCTAATATTCCCGGTAAACCAAGAGAGACTCTGAATTTTGCAGGAGGTGTTCCATTGTACCTTTCCATTTTAAATGACAGTGCTAGATGCAATTACAAAGGCTTCCTACTGTCTTAGCTGTTATTTTTACGTTCATTTGAATTTGTTTGCCATTTTCTATATCTTTACATCTATCGACATAAACCTACGGATAGTAAAGTCGCTGGGTACGAGATACCACAAAAAACAAATCGCTCAACAAAATTAAAGTTAAAAATGTTTTTCTTTTTCAAATAAATAATGTAAATGTAAACTTGTCAAAGCTAAAATTTGTAATGGAAAAGAGGCCTCCCAGGGTGAATTTTTATAAAACAAATTACATTCGGCTTGAGAGAGATCTAAAGGAAGTTGACTGGCAGGGAGAGCTTTAGGGCTTAGACATTGACAGTGCGGTTGATAAGTTTTATTCCATGCTTGGACCGTTTATCGATACGATTCCAAAAGTTGTCTTTCCATCTAGGGAATATCATGTGTACTATTCTCAGAATCTAATTTCATTGATCAGGAGAAAAGACAATTTGAGAATGAAGATCAAGAACGAAAATTGAGCTGCTGCGAAAGTCGATCTCGTTATAGAATTTTCAGATTTTAGAAAGTCGGTTAAGGCTGGCAAGAAAAAATGTTTCGATAATTACATCGAAGATTGTGAAGTTAAGATCAAATCTAATACGAAATGCTTTTTTGCTTTTACAAAATCATTGAGGAAAACAAATTTGTTGCCAAACAGTATGAGGTACCTAAATGAAGAAGTTTGTGACAGAGTTTCAGTGTGCAACTTATTCGCGAAATACTTCAACTCCGTCATATGTCCGAATGAGGAACTTATTTTTCACATTTGTTAGGCGAAAATTGATATTTTCTCACCTCAAATGAGGTGCGAAAATTGAATTTTGCATGGGTAGTTTGTAACGGGATGAAAAGTAAATTTTCGCACCTCATTTGAGGTGAGAAAATGAAAGGAGGGGAGAAAATAAATACTTAACATAAAGTATCATGGCCGATCTGTTCATATGAATTTTTTTTTTGCGATGAAGAAAGTAAACCAAAAATAATTAATTTTCGGATTACGATACGGATACGAGCTAAACAAAATGCCAGCACATAGTTTAGGACCACAGGATTACTCTAAAGTAATTCATTAGCTAATCTGGCAAATATTTATCGAGATATAATAGTTTCGAAAAACAACACAGTCGAATGTGTTTTTGAGTTACTTTCTATGTTTTCTGTTAAATTCGTCTTTTTTATGCTTAAATGTGTTAAGTTATCAAGTTATCTGCAATAATTGTAATAGTGCATCTTTTTCGGGAGAAAATATGAATTTTCGCCTAACAAATGTGAAAAGTTTAATTCATAACTCGGGTGAAAATAGAAAATTCTTAACTCGGTTGAAGTCTGTGGCCCTCGCAGAGAAAATTGCAACTTGAGTAAAGTTTGTGGCCCTCGCACAGAAAATTGCAACTCGAGTGAATTGCGGCCCTCGCTACGCTCTGGCCACAAACTTCACTCTCGTTGCAATTTACTCTGCTTGTGCCACAAACTTTACTCTCGTTGCAATTTTCTCTGCTTTGGCCACAGACATCAACCTTGTTAAGCAATTTTCTATTTTCTCCCCTTGTGATGAAAATAACTATTTGATCCATTCAGTCACCAAGCATCATTGGATATGACATTTATGCCGACTGAAGTTGAGGAAGCGCTGAAAGGATTTGAGAAAAATAAAGCTACAAGTCCGGACAATCTTCCAATGATGTTCTTCATGCATCTGTCGCTATCGTTAAGCCTACCGTTGAGTATTCTTTTCAACAAATCCTTGGTAGAGAGTAAATTTCCTTCGAAGTGAAAAACTAGTTTTGTTTCTTCAATCTTTAAAGAGGGGAGGAAGGATGATGTTGCTAATTTTATGTGCTATATCTAAAACATTTGAAAGACTGGTCTTTAATAGGCTTTTCGACAAACTAAAATCGGACATTTACTACTCCCAGCATGGTTTTTTTAAAGGAAGGTCAACTCAGACTAATCTCATGGAATATGTGTCATTCGTTGCAGATGCCATGGTAGGTGGTGGTCAATTGGACACAGTGTACACAGATTTTGCAAAAGATTTCGATGAACATGACCATGGTAAATTATTGAACAAGATAAAATCTTTTGGTTTTTCTGAAAGCGGTTACATGGTTTGCAACCTATTTGCTTCGCAGATCTCAATTTGTCGTCATTGGTGGTTCTAAATCTAGTAGCATTTCACCCACATTAGGAGTTCCCCAAGGATTAGTTCACGGCCCTTTTTTATTCATAATCTTCATAAATGACCTCCTAGAATCACTTTCATCATGTTCTGGTTTCGCAGTGATATCAAACTACATAAATCGATCAGTAACTCCTACGATTGCGAACTGCTTCAGGACGATTTGATAAGAGTTGTAGATTGGTGTAGACAAAATAACATGTCGCTTAACATAGATAAATGTGCAGTGATGCCATCCTCACATAGCCGAGATAAAGTTTTATTTTCCTATTCTGTCGAAAATGAATTACTAAAAAGAGTCTCTGTCAAAACCGACCTTGGCATAATAATAGAGTTGTCGTTTAATGAGCACGTGGACACCATAACCCGTAAAGCGTATAGAATGCTGGGATTCATATTTCGTTGTGGTAAATACTTTAAAGTCAGTCCAGCTTGCGTCTTCTATACTCGTCGTTAGTCAGGAATCGGCTCGAATATTGTTCAACTCTATGGAATCCCTGCTACTCAAATCCAACTGACCAGATCGAGCGTGTGCAGGAAAAGTTTACTAGAATGTTTTATTTCAAATTTCGTATCGCGAATCCGCGTCCGTCATATGATAAACACTTAAAACATTTGGAAATGCGGTCGTTGGAAACTCGACGTCTAGAAAATGATGAAATAATGTTGTACAAATTGATCCACCTCCTCGTTGATTCGCCATTGTGTCGTAAAATCTCTTTCCGTAAGCCAATGAGGACCACCAGACAAAATTCGATTTTTTATCTGCGGAAAATGGCTTCGAATTACGCTCCGATTACGAGGAAAACGCTCCGATTTATAGGATTCAACGTAATCATGATTTGTATTTTCATAATTTAAATGTAGTAAAACTAAATTTTAAGCCGTTCAAAAGATTAGTAAGAAGTTCGTATTGCTGGTGATCTTAGTAGTTTCTTACATTTATAGTATTATAATTTTCTAATATTGTGTTGAGTTTGAATTTGAGTTAAACAGGCCCGTATCAAGGGGGGGGCAAGGGGGGCTGAGCCCCCCCTGAGCGTCTTCAGAGCTCCCCCTGGCGAAACTTAAATGTTGTGAATGTTGCGAAAAAATATAAGTCTTTGACATCATGATCGTTTTCAATACTTGAAATTTTCGCCTGGGGCGCAATCATTCTCTTCTTTTTCAATCTTATTTCAATGTTTTCATTTCGTTATTGAAATAGATTTTGACACTCTTAACGACAGTGGCGGGTTATCGGTCAGATATCAAACAAAAACAAAATTTTCAATTCAATTTTGAAAACTTTGAACATTGAACTCACATTTTTTGAGTTATTATACGAACCAAGAAGAAGATAATTTCATGTGAAAATAAGTTACGAAATTATTTTGGAAAGATGGAAACGCCATGAATATAACTAAATTTTTCAAAACTTTGTCAAAAAAATTTTTTGCTCGCTCCGCTCGCGATTTCTGGCATCGATTCTGTTTCAAAGACGAAGCAGAATTGTTTTTGCGTCCTAAAGAGCTGGAAAATAAACAAAAGTTCTGTGGGTTAGGTACGGCAAATAATTGATTGGTGGAGGGGTGGGGGCGCAGGCCAAACAAAAAACACCTTCTATCGGCGACCCTGTTCTAACGAAAACCCTATACGAAAAATGCAACTGTATTAATGTGAAATGCGCGAAATAAAGATAATGCGCGAAATAACTTCTGCGTATTATCAGCGATAGCGTCACCACAAGCGATATCATTAATTTTGGAAGCGGACTTTCGGACTGCGTCACACTTTACCTTTTAAGAGGTTTCTGTTGTGATATCAGTCGTTTTGGAAGTTTTCAGTTTTTGAAAAAATTTCTATTTTTTGAAAAAAAATTTCTTAGAAATAAAATTTCTTCGCCAAAAAATTGTCTTCTAAAAAAATTTGTCTTCGAAAAAATTTTCTC
>CM055404.1:146999939-147012068 GCA_029228625.1 Pseudolycoriella hygida
TTTTTCTTCAAAAAAAATTTTTCTCCGAAAAAAATTAATCTTCAAAAAAAATCTTTCTCCGAAAAAAATTATTCTTCAAAAAATTTTTTCTCCGAAAAAAATTGTTCTCCAACACCTTCGGCTACCATCAGAGCACTTCGTGTCACCTTCGGCTATCTTCGGAATACTTTGTATCACCTTCGCCTTCCTTCGGAACACTTCATGTCACCTTCGGCTACCTTCGGAACACTTCGAGTCACCTATTCTTCCCACTGATTCATATAACTTTCCTGAAGAAACCAACTGTCTAGTTATTCTTATACAGAATTTAGCAAAAAATCCAAGATGGCGTCACTTTGACAGTTGGCAGCCATTTTCTAATGATACCAAAAAATTCTCCTGATGAAACTCTATAACTTTCTAGAGGAAGTTGTCTGTCTAAGTAGTGT
Source organism: Pseudolycoriella hygida (assembly GCA_029228625.1). NCBI lineage: Eukaryota > Metazoa > Arthropoda > Insecta > Diptera > Sciaridae > Pseudolycoriella > Pseudolycoriella hygida. Next base: position 147,000,368 of record CM055404.1, read on the forward strand.
CATTACGGAACTAGAATTCGAAAACTGAAAAAGTATAATCGAAAATCCAAGATGGCGCCGCTATGACAGCTGGCAGCCATTTTCTTATGATACCATAAAATTCTCTTGATGAAACTCTATAATTTTCTAGAAGAAACCAACTCTCTAAGTAGTGCTAAAATTCGAAAACTGAAAAAGTATAAAAGAAAATCCAAGATGGCGCCGCAGCCATTTTCTTAAGATACAAAGAAATTCTCCTGACCAAACTCTATAACTTTCTAGAAGAAACCAGCTCTCCAAGTGTTATCATTCCGAAGCCAAATTTCAAAAACCAAAAAATACCTAAATTATTGCTTGGGAAAATTCAAGATGGCGCCGGTTTGACTGCTGGCAGCCATTTTCTTAAGATTCCAAAAAGTTCTCCTGACCAAACTCTATAACTTTCCAGAAGAAACCAACTCTCTAGCTATTGTCACTTCGGAGCTAAAATTCGAAAACTCCGAGCATTACCTAAAAAACCCTCAAAATTGACCACTTTTCCACATGCCACGGCTTTTCCAGAATTTTCCCGGAAAAGCGGCATATGAAATTTATCATTTGGGGCCGAGACTGACAATCCCTGAAAATTTCAGTAAGATCGGCTGTCTACTTTTCGAGATCGAAAATTATTAATAGATAGATAGATAGATAGAACATAGAAACCGACAGATCAGAAAAAAAGTTTCCATAATGATGAGAACAATAGAAAAATTTATTCTCCATACAAAAATGTCATTTTCAAACCTCGATATCTCAGCCAATTTCCAGCCGATTTTAATGAGTGAGGGCTCGTCGTAGCTGCTGCGACGTAGTTTTTTTTTTAAATAATTCGGAGAGGGAGGGGGGCGAAGGGAAAAACTCAAAAGTTCGCCTATACATCGTGTCTTGTCCCAAAGGTTTTTGTATGGAGTTTTTTTTGGTTTGTGGACATTTTTTTTGGGGTGTGGGGACTGCGTCACGCCCTCCGCTTCCGCTGCGGGCATGATACTCTATTAAGAATTAAAGACACATTGATAATTTTATGTATAATGGGCGCGCGGTAGCAATGAGCCCGTGACGCAAGTCCACATACGTACAAAAAATTAGGAAATTTTTTTTTCGTAGACGATACAGCTAAGTTTTGACTTTTTTCCCTTGCGACGAGACCTAGTTTTTCGGATTCTACGTAAAATTTTGATTGAAATCGACATTTTACTCATTAAATCTTTTCTTCAAATTTTGCAGGGACCTTCGGGTGGGCATTCTATGCCATTTGAGATTTTAAAAAGGGGGGGGGGGGTAACGTCCTCGAATGTTTTGTATGTTTGTGTGAGTGTGTTCAAAGTATGAGTCAAATATGAGCAAAATTTTTGGACTGTGTTAAGGCCAGGTTATGGTCGGATACGTCGCACAGATGTAGGCGGGCATAACCTGGCCTTAAGATGGAGATAGATGTTTGGTGTAAAAGGAAAAGTTATTGGGTTGAGTGTGTAGTATGTCAGGGTGACCAACAAAACGGCCGACTGTGGTATGGGACGGATTTAGGGGGAAAATTGATTTTTTTTAAATTTTTTTTGTTGAAGATAGATGTTTCGTGTCAAAGGAAATTTTTTTCTGGCGGAAATTTTTTCTCCAAAATTTATTTTCTCTTTTCTTCCAAAACTACTGATATTATCAACAAAAAACCTTTTTAGAAAGGAAATGTGACGAAAGTCCTCGCCCCTTCTTTCAAAACAACTGATATCAATTTGGGTGACGCTTACAGCTTCGAAACGCAAAAAATTCTTTTGAAATATTTTCATTTTTGATTAAAGAAATTCGTCACAAATGCCGGACTCTCCTAACGTAATAATCGCTGTGTTTTAAGTTAAAATCATAACAAAAGACTCACGCGAAATATATTTCGACCAAGTAGCCCACCATCAGTCGCGCGTTGTCGAAGGTACTCAGCATTCTATATGCAATTACATTGTTGTTAATGTTATTAAAATAATGTAAACGAAGTGCGAAAATTGACTCACTCTTTGTTTCATCCACAAGTCATTTTACGGAGCATTTCACTTTTCACATAATTCCCTCGCTCATTAAACATGCGTAAAAAAGTCAATCACAGTTAGATGTTCGTAGCAATTCTTGCAAGTTGAAATAGTCTTTCTTTGATTTTTGCAGTGTGAAGAAGTAATTTCTTTTTATCTTGAACTGAGCAGTTTTAACACTATACGAAACGAAATGTAAGTTTTAGGTGTATGATAAGTATTGGTTCGTTAGAAAAGAGATTTAGTGATTAAAAAATTAGTGAAAAGCTATAAGGGGGGAGGAGTTATGTTGCATCGGAAAAAAATGGGAGGGATGCATCTATTATCGTCTAGAGATGACGAATCAGCAATAAAAAAAAATGTCCGTCTGTCCGCCTGTCCGTCCGTCCGTCCGTCCGTCCATCCGTCTCCACTTTTTTTTCCAAACGGCTCAACCGATCAGCCTAATCTTTTTTTCCCTGAAAGGTACATGCCTCTCAAGTTCGAAGATGAGCAAAATCGATCAAGTGGTTCCGGAGATATGGTCGAGGAAGTGACCAAAAAGATGGTTTTTCGAGGGTCGGTGAAACTTTTTCGCAAATATCTAAGCAAGTATAGCACGGAAATTGCTCAATTTAGTGTCAAATGAAAGCATTTGATACCAAAAAACTTTGGAATTTTTTTTTTTGTTGGAATCGGGTCAGGGGTCTGGGCACTGGGAGCCATGGAATGGGCGAAAATAAATTTCTCTGCCCAAAATGATAAGAGATAGTTTTTTTTTCATTATTTCACACTACCTACGCACGAGATTTACCTTTCCAAGGCACAGTTGTCGAGAATATTTAACATTTAAGCGAACACGTGTTTTCTTTCAGGGTTTTTTGGGCGAAATTATGGCCCCCATCTGGTATATCCATTTCCATCATTGGGCAGGATGACCCAGATCTCCCACCCACACACTATGAGATGTAGAAAAGAAAGTTGTTCCAACGGACAACGTTGTATGTAGACAATAAACTTGAGATAACACGTGGTTCTGGGTTTTTGGGGGAAAAAAAAACGACTTCGTCCTTGATCTAAACTTTTCCGATTTGAATGGTCTGCGACGTAACTTCGGTAGGGCCTTTGACATTACCTTGGGTAATTTCTATGGATCTTTGAAATTCTTACAGTTATAAAAGAACAGAAAACGTTGGATTGTTTGCTTATTTGTATATTTAGGTACGTTCGAGTCACTTTGCCACATCTATTCTGTTTGTCACATCTGTTCTGATACGTACGGGTCTTTGGCTATGTTTTGCTCATAATTTCGTTTCTGTTGGTTGACCAGCTGGTGCACTCATACATAGAAACATAGAAAAAATTTTGCTTCTGTTGGAATTTTCAGGGGATCGCCACTGCATTATATAAAATCACATAAGACACCAGCAGAAAACTCTCCATGAATTGGTTTATCATTTTCAATAAAAACATCATATCTCAATATAACTCCGCATCAGCAAGTTAGTTAGTTTCGTTTATTTGTCATTCATAATTTGTCCGAGTTGAGTACAATTTGATGTTCACAATATGCGACTATGATATATGATGTGATATGATATGCGATATCGTAGTTTCCAAGTGTTTTGTATCACTGCATCAGCAAAAAATTTCAACGAAAAATTCAGTGCGTATCAATAAACATAGAAAATTACATTTATCGGGTATGACATAATTTCTAGTCATCGATTGACTACGAGTAAAGCAGAGCCTATTTTCTGGAATTGAATTCTAGAAAATTTTTATTCAATTTATTAAGCGAAAAAAAGGCTACTCACAATGGCGCAGCCAGTAAAAAAACGATCTTTTCAACAACAAATTGCAATAAATAAAATTCATCTACTCTACTAAATACTAAAATTTCTAGAATATCCTCAACATTCTACAAAAATATTTTAATTTTATAGAATTTTCTAGAACTCAACTTAAGAGGTTAAGAGGGGTCATGCGGTCATCTGGACGGGTTTTTCGATGTCTTTTGAGCAAATTCTATTGCAATTAAATTAGGACGTACGCACTTTTTCGACAATTTTAGACTCTTGTCCCCCTCTGCACGTTTTTTGATACCCCTCCCCCTAAGTGCGCGCGTTTTTGAAAAAAAAAAATTGCCACAAAATATTCAGGTTTTTGGTAGCAGAATGTCGAAAAGTTAGTTAGAAATCACAGCCGATTGAAAAGTCAGACCTCAACGGTGTCGTGTATCACATAGATTGTGAAGAATCTCCAAGCACAATTTTAATGTCTCGTTTCGGTGCTCCATCATATACATCCACCAGTTTCTTGTAAAATAGCTCCTTCACCTCGTTGTCCCTTTCCTCCATAGGTGCATAAACGTTTATAAGAGTGTAATTGAAAAATTTGCCTCTTATCCGCTCGTCAACAGGATTGAAACCAATCACCGGGCTTCTAGCTCTGCCGAAAACCCCGAAACCTGTTCCATACCCTCTTGGACTGACTTGAATACCATCTTTAGTTCGGGGGTATGGAGCAAGAGGGACACGATGGAGTTGTCGCAGGTAAGGAACCGTTCCGTACATTCTTCAAAGATGATAAAAATTCAAGAGAAAACAAAAAAATTAGACAAATAACGCTTAGAAATCACTGTCCTCAGTAGTGAACCCTCTGGATGAGGAGTATTTTCGAGGAAAATATGAAATTCCCTATTCCAATAGTGTTTTCAGACATGTCTTATCATTATATCACAGGAAATGAATCTATTTGCTAACTTTTTATTGCTGATTGCTAAGCTGTTTGCATATGACATTATTTTGCGTTTTTCAGAAGACTTTGATCTTGTCGTGGAAAATCGCTCCTGGATGCTTCCCCTCCTCAGATGGAAAATTGTAATGTTCAGCAAAGTTGTAGGAAATTGAACAGAGAACAAGCCATTTTGACAAAATTTTATCCCAAAACCTTTAGTTTGAAAGTTTTTTAAGTTAAAGTGTAATAAAAAAATGACTTGAGGAAAATTGAGGAAAACTACTAGGAAAATCGGAAAATCTTAAGACACTAAAATAACACTGTGCCTTCTTCTTTCATTTTAGCGTTCATTTGCTGAAAATGGTTTAGTAGTCGCCTCACAATAATTCGCCAAAGTTACCTCTGCAACGAAAACTTTAAAATGGGGTGGGAGATGAAGGGGGGGTTTCTAAAGGTTTATTAATTGTTTTATAATCAGGATATCGATATTAACCACTGGTCCAAACGGCACAATTCTACTATGAAGTGAACTACTTTGATGGTTTTTGTTCTACAAGAACCTCTACTTTGTATAATGGAACGTTTGTATTTTCGTAAATAATTTTCAAAAGATGTTACACATTCTTCTGAGTAAAAAATTGCTCTATGGTATGCCGAAAATGCACCGATTTTTTTATAAGCTTTCCCAAACGTCAAGTAGGCGCCTGCACACTACATTATATTTGTAAATTGGCCGATCGAATATTTCTGACTTTTGAGTTGTCCGAAATATTTTTTTAGGGACTTACATTTCCAGCCAAAAACTATCTCAAACATAAAGTAAATTCATTGTGGCTACAAATGGCATCAGCCAAATTTTTGGCGACTTTCAAGTGCTAGTCAAGTGCTGGTCGTACTTTGTAAACAAAATAATTTTTATAAAAATTTCTGTGCATTTTAGAGGCATACTGTAGAACAATTTTTTGTTTAGAATAATGTTTTGCGTCATAGTTGCCAAAATGCAAACGTTCCATACAGATAAAATCAAAGCGAAAATATTCATGGCCAAATAATTAAAGAGAAGTTAATCGTACTCTATGTTAGTCGGTGAAGTGCGTTCGTCTCATACTTTTGTGTAAATTGTTTCCGTTCGAAAACTTATTTTACCAAAACATTTTTCCGGAGAAAAACGTTAAATTCTCGACAATATCTCAAGACTCGTCAATTGCACGTCTGCGTGCCGGCAGACTTACAAAAATTCGTTTTAAATAATAAAAATATTGTAATATTTGCATGTTCTGGAAACTTTGCACCGTCGTCAATATTCATCAAACTGTTACAGTGAGGTGTGTGTGTTTACTTACAATCAAAGACTTCGTCTTCGTCAACATAGGATGTGTGTGTAGAGTCGTCCAATATTATTATATCGTCATCTATCGTTCTCTTTTTTGCGACTAAGTCCAATATGCCACTATCGTCATTCAACAAATTCGTATGCGAATTCTTCATAATATGGATAGCTTCGTTGTACTCAATGTTCCATGGGGTCTCATTTCTTCTATTAATTTGTATTAATCTGTTAAATCAATCGCATGCTATGTATATGGGCTTAAAAGTGATAATGCAGACAGTTATGTTACACTCTTTTCGGGAACTTCGTTAAACACGTTCTTAAAAGTTCGATCAATGTGCTTTCTATATAAACTTGATTGTTCTCGTTAACCAAAATATCTGTGATTTGCTTATACAAGGACAGTCAGAAAGAACAGTGCAATTAGTGGTTTCGCGTGCAAATTATACAGTTGGACAAAAATAATTGTTTGTTAAAAGGTTAACAGATTGGAACTTAGTACCAGTAAAGACGAGGAAAGTGAATACTATGAATTTGTTTCGGGAAAAATGTACCAAATTCTTTAATCGACATGTTAATCCAACCGTGTAGGACTAACCACAACTTACATAACTAACAAAACAGTTCATTTGACAATTATAACTGACTGCTTGATTAATGTTTTGCTGAATTGGGATATTCGTTGAGTTGTTCAAATCTTATTTAAGATATTTATGTTCATATTTACGTAAGTATAGTTTGGAGTGATTATGTCTAGAGGTGTGTTGTAATAGAATTAGAGCTACTTTAAAATTCTGTAAATACTGTTGATACTGGCGAAATCATGCGCAACTTTTTTTTTAGATTTATCAGTTTGAGACGATCGCCTAGGCGATCTTGAAACACATATTCTAGAATCCTTTGTTTTCTTCCCGGTCATCGCGAGCCTTCCTCTCTCTACCAAAAATCTGTCAAGTGTGACAGGTCCCAGATTAGCGATTTGGGATGGTCTCAGGAAAAATTCTCCGAAGATCTTGCGCCTCAGCTGAAGGTGTTTGGGGCACTCACAAATTAAGTGTATGCCCGTTTCCTCCACCAATCCACAAGAGCATTCAGTGGTTCCCGAAAGCCTCAACTTGCACCTGTGCCGATTTAATCCGTAATGTCCAGTGATCGCTCCCACAACCCTCCTAATGCGACCCCGGTCCATCACTAGCAAGTCATTAGCCCATTTTTCGTCAGGCCTCGGAAAGAAGCGCTTCGTGTGAGCACCTCCGTCATATTCCTCCCATCGCTCCACGTGTCCTCGCCGCACCCAGTTATTTAGCGCTTGCGCACACAACGACTTGGGTATTGGCAGGTGGGGTTCGGCTCCCATTGATATAGTCGTGGACCCTATTCTTGCAAGTTCATCCGCCCTTTCGTTCCCCTCTACACCAGAGTGCCCAGGTACCCAAACCAGCGTGATCCGATTGCTCGATCCCACATCGTTCAGATACTCCTTGCACTCTTTGATCAGTCTAGAGGTCACCACGGGCGATACGAGTGCCCTGATCACTTCCTCACTATCTGAAAGGATGAGGACGTCCAATCCCTGCGTCCCCGTTGGCAGTGCTTCTCGAGCTCCCATTAGTACCGCGAAAGCTTCTGCTTGAAGAACATTGGTGGCTCCCCCTAAGTGGAACTAGTTACCCTGCACAGCATTCGGATCATATTTTCCAGCCCCTGCCCCTTCGACTGCCTTGGATCCGTCTGTAAATCTAACTTTCTTTGGTTCATTACTACAAAAATATCATTGACGTACAGACGCATCAAAGTTAGACTGAACACTAAATGAATTATCAGACTTTTCATTATCAACAACATGAAATATGTTCACTTTAATATTTTCTTTTGTTGAATTCTGGGAGCTGCGGGAATCGTTAATAACTTTTATTTTTTGTTAATATTATCAATCTGCGACGAAAACACATATGAGCAAGTTGTAAATGTAACCCGTGTTATGTTGTGAAAGTTTAATTTTCTAAACATCACACACTTTAATAAAAGTCATAAAATTCGAAGGATTTTTTAAAAAGATATTGTCGTTTTCTGTGCCTGACATGAGATTCGCTGACATTCGGCGACTGCTATCTATGGTGTGGTCATATTTATAGTTGAATTTGTTTTTCGTTGTTAAAATAACAAAACTGAGTATGTGAAATGTGAAGATTTCCATGAAAATGTTAAAGAAAGCAACTTTCATGCAAACTGCCAATTTTCTTGTGTATAGTTAGTATCTTTTGACCTCTATCGGCCCACTATTATCTAGTAGTGAGCTAAGTTTCAATTAAAGTAGTTGTGAGTAACCTAAAATACAAAATTAACCGAGAACTGTGGAAATGAAAAAGATTTTTGCTTACATTTGGTGAATATTTCATGAAAATATTATCAAATGTGAAATCTGTCTACTTTCAAACGGCCTATTTTCTGGATCTATGTGACTTACGTCAAAAGCGACTTCTGATTTGAAAAGAGCATACTGAAATTGCTCAGAAGATGACATAAATGCGACCTTTTGAGCTGATTTTTTTGATTTTTAGAGATTTTTGGGATTTTTTGGGATTTTTTAAGATTTTTTGAGGTTATTACGGATTTTTTGAGATCTTTATAGATTTTTTTGGATTCATTGGGAATTGAAAAGAATGTGATTTTGGATATGTATGTAACAAAAAGTGTCTTTCATTTGAATTTTTCATTGAATGTTTTAACAAGGTTACTTAATAATAATAATAATAATCTGCCTTACAACCCATGAAGGGTTAGAGGCTAGATCACTGTTTACTAGTTTCGCTGTTTGTGGTTCTACTTTTTGAGATCCTTTCATTACCGGAAAGTTTTACTGTGTCAGTGTTAAGCTGTGCGACAAACCCAGTGCCATATATGAGATGTAACTATGAGCGAAACTAGTAGGAGTAGAATACCGGTTCTCACAACAATGCCTTTTCCGGTAACCCGCACGATGGCACTAGGATTCAATCAGATTTGTTTTGTTTACGAATCTAACAATCGGTACAAATCCGTCTGCGGTTGAGTTTCGAACTGGCACTGGCAACTCGATCTCGTAGTAGCAAGCAGACGTGTTAATCACTGCGCTATCGAGTTACTTGTTATTGTCAAAATATTATTATGAAAACGAGGTTCAGGGATCGTTCCTTAGTAGCGAATATTATTAAACTTGTGTTCATTCAGTAATTTTGGTTGCAAGCGGCCTTCAGTACTCCAATCGTACCACACGCAAAGTACGCCTATCGGTTTTCCTGATTGAATGAATGCAGCCGACTTTGTGAAAGAGGTTTCTTTAAAGTTCCTTCCATTTATGAAACTAAAACTGAGCACATGACCAATTAGGGAAGAGATATCTATATTAAAGAGACATCAGTCACCAACGTTTATGTGATCAATTTGAGTAACATCTGTAACAAGATTGTCTCGATTGTGGATGGTTCGTTCTATATTATCAATCAAATATTAGACCCAGGCCTTGTCATAATTTTTTTCACGTAGTCTAAATAGTCGATCACTGCTCACTTTGGTTTTATTGTTATTTAAGCACCAAACAATAGCGGACTTTTGGACTTTCTTTTCGCGGCCAGTGCTGCTAGATAAAATAGCGTATATGTCGTTCTCTTTCAAATTTAAAAACTTTTCAGAATAATCTTTTAGTAGCAATTCACCTGTGATACCAGATAAAACATGTTTATCCTGTTGAATCTCATCCATATCACCATCGTCAGATTGATAATCACTTTCGTAACTGATATCGTTTTCCCTTTCGTCTTCATCGCTCATGTTTTCATAATGAAAATCTTTCTCGAATACTGTAGGAGTGATTTGGCAGTGAAAATCCAATTGATGCAATTTAATTCCGAGACTTTGCATATCACTTGACACTAGCAGTTTCAATTTGTTTGATGATTTCTTCCTTAGTAAGTATCGGTGTCGGTTGCGATTGGTCCATATTTCTTTTTTTATAGAAGCGTGGAAATTGTATTTAATCTGAGTAATTGTTAATTATATCGACTTGTAGCTGGATCTTGTTGATTCTGTTTATAAACTCCATCATTGTGAAATTAACTACGTTAGAATACATGGACGAGAATAACCTTGCCTGCCTGGACAGCTGCTCACAAGGTTGACAACCCTGTTAATATTGAAATTACTCATACTCGGACTCATAGCTACGCGAAAGCGAACTCGCAAAATTTTTCCTAATATGGCATCTCCGAGATTGATTCATAATTCATACTTTTAACAGGGTTCAAAAATCAAAATCAAATAAAATTTCTGAAATCAAATCAAAATTGATCATCAACGAAAAAAGCGTGATCATCAAATCAATTGATTTTTTTTTGTGGTGGTCATCATTATTTCTTTTTACCGTTTGTTATGACGAGAATAATGAAAATTCCAAGTTTCGCGAAAAATACATTTTTTCAAAAATCATGATGATCACTATAAAAAAATCAATTGATTTGATTATCACGCTTTTTTCGTTGATGATCAATTTTGATTTGATTTCAGAAATTTGATTTGATTTTGATTTTTTAACCCTGGCTGCAAACTTGACAAAAATAAAATAAAACCTTTCCCGATGAGGTATAATAAAAACACATCAATTCGACTCAATGATTGATATTTTCATATATCGATTCTTTGGTAATTATCGATACTTTGAAAATCGATATTTGACACCAAAATTTTTGAAAATCATACGGTAACGGAGAAATAAGAACCAACAATTTCTGGGAAATAACAATGACATGTTGATTGTTCTTTTGCAGAATGTCGGTTCTTGTTTGTCCGTCAGACACACATTATCATTGATCACTAAATGTAAATCCGGAGCAAACAAATATTCTCCAAATTCGTTCTGGTCTTCTTCTTCTAATTGTAAATAACATATATTGAGAATGCAATGCCTAATAGCTTCAACGCAGAACCATTATCTAATCCGTTAATTGCCGTTGTAATACAAATACAATTTTTGAGCAAACTTTTCAAATTGCTTGTAAAATTACAAGAACAATTTTTATACTCAAACGTATAGATCACTTTTTTGAATTATTGTTTTTGTTTTATTTGTGTGGTTTTGTTGTGTTTCTGAGATTTCTGAGATTTCTGGGATTTTTTGAAATTTCTTGGGATTTTTGGGATTTTTTGAGATTTACTTGTGATTTTTGGGATTTTTTGTGATTTTTTGGGATTTTTTAGGGATTTTTTCGAAGTCGGTTACCCCTCGGTTTTGTTATTTTAACAACGAAAAACAAAGCGAATCTCATGTCAGGCACAGAAAACGACAATATCTTTTTAAAAAATCCTTCGAATTTTATGACTTTTAATAAAGTGTCTGATGTTTAGAAAATTAAACTTTCACAACATAACATTTACAACTTGCTCATATGTGCTTTCGTCGCAGATTGATAATAATAACAAAAAATTAAAATTATTAACGATTCCCGCATCCCCCTGCATTGAACGCACGCGTGTTATATGTGAATTCAAATTGCCGCCCGTTTGGTGAACACATCCCATCCCCTTTGACTTTTAAAAGTCATAAATTTCATAATAGTGTTCAACGTAACTTTGAAGCGGCTGTAAT
>CM055404.1:147012568-147035826 GCA_029228625.1 Pseudolycoriella hygida
ATCTCATGTCAGGCACAGAAAACGACAATATCTTTTTAAAAAATTCTTCGAATTTTATGACTTTTAATAAAGTGTCTGATGTTTAGAAAATTAAACTTTCACAACATAACATTTACAACTTGGTCATATGTGCTTTCGTCGCAGATTGATAATAATAACAAAAAATTAAAATTATTAACGATTCCGGCATCCCCCTGCATCGAACGCACGCGTGTTATATGTGAATTCAAACTTCATCCCTTCCCCTTTGACTTTTAAAAGTCATAAATTTCATAATAGTGTTCAACGTAACTTTGAAGCGGCTGTATCTATAATAAAGCCTTGGAAAATTTGGATCTTTAGACATGTTGGTTTCAAAGTCACTCATAAATAGTTCAGCGATGAAACTTGACAATGAGTTACCAATGCTCGTGCCTTTAACTTGTTTATAAAATGACCCTCTAAACAGAAAAATGTGTTGTTGGACCCGTACGAAGTACAAAGGTCCTATACGTTTACTATAAACAATTTTATTGTAAAATGGGGTAGGTCGAGGTGGGAGTTGGGGGGATGCATCTATTATCGTCTAAATATGACGAATCAGCAATAAAAAAAATGCCCGTCCGTCTGTCCGTCTGTCCGTCTCCACTTTTTTTTTCAAACGGCTCAACCGATCAGCCTAAACTTTTTTTCCCTGAAAAGTACATGTCTCCCATGATTCAAGTTCGAAGATGAGCATAATCGATCAAGTGGTTCCGGAGATATGGTCGAGGAAGTGACAAAAAACATGGTTTTTCGAGGGTCGGTGAAGCTTTTTTGCAAATATCTCAGCAAGTATAGCACGGAAATTCCTCATTTTGGTGTCAAACGAAAGCATTTGATGTCACAGAACTGGGAAAAAAATTTTGTGGGAATCGGTACGGGGGTGTGGGCACTGGGATATATGGCCCAATCCTGGTATATGGCCACTTCCATACTTGGGCAGGATGACCCGGATCTCCAGAACTGTGACGTTAGAAAGTTAGTTCCAAAGGCCAAGTTGTAGAGAATTAAATTTAAGCGAACACGTGTTTCAGGGTTTTGGGGAAATATGGTCCAATCCTGGTATATGGCCACTTCCATAATTGGGCAGGATGACCCAGATCTCCAGAACTATGAGAGGTAGAAAGTTGCTTCCAAAGGCAAAGTTGTAGAGAATAAAATTTGAGATAACACATGTAGAGGAAAATGGCTTAATCCTTGGATATAAGCTTTTCTAGATTTGAATGAGACGTACTTCGGTAGGGCCTTTGACATTACCTTGGTTAATTTCTATGGATCTTCGAAATTCTTACAGTTATAAAAGAACAGAAAACGTTGGATTGTTTGCTTTTTTGTATATTTAGGTACGTTCGAGTCACTTTGCCACATCTATTCAGTTTGTCACATCTATTCTGATACGTACGGGTCTTTGGTTATGTTTTCATACATAGGTTAGTTAGGTCCACGTATGCATCCACTAATTTTTCGTCAATTTCATTTTCAGTAACCCATTTTCTTAAAAGGGACATGGAGTACGGGATTAGGATACTCGGATATAACGAAATGACACCAAATGACCTCATCTCCTCACTTCGAGACAACTTAACTCCATCAACCATATTAGCGAAATCTATACCATTTTGTTCTGATTTGTTTGGTGGTGTCAGTTCGGTAGGGAATTGAAAATAACAGATAATTTTTTGGCTATTTTTTCTGACGGAGCATTAACATTGGACGCCACTGGTCCGCCTTTGTGGTCACCGTCTTCATCTTTATCTTTATGGTATTTTAATAACACGTATATAAACATGGCACTCTTGGATTGCTGACTTTCCAATACCTAAGTTCTTTTTCGGGAATATTGAACAATACACTCGCATGACAGACTCGCAAACAGATTCTTTGCTTTGGTCATTTTGAAATATGTTCTTAAAATGAGTGCGCACGCTTTTAACTTACCCCCATCTTTGAACGCACGCTTTTCTAAGACCCTCCTCTTCTCTCAGCCGCGTCCGCACTGTTTGGATAGTCCCTAATTGATAATTTGCCTCCCTGCAATTTCTTCCTTAATCCTTAGATGTCAGATATGTGTACTGCTAACTATGCGATTTAATAATGTTCGGGACCGAAAATCAACAAACGCAAATGCACCTTTTTCTTGATTTGCACTTAGCGAACTTTTGTAATAAATTATTCTTCATCTTCTAGTTCATTTCTAATCCCGAAAGATGGAAGAATACGAAGAATACCCGGTAATGCCAGGAGTATCATGTCAGTCGTTAAGGAAACACGATGGAAATTCTGTGACATGTACACCAATGGCGATAGACAGACGCGATTACTCTCCGAACAATCCAATCAGCTTGCCGCATGAGTTAACTTGCAGCAATTTAGTACATTACACGGAGATCGAAAATGCCGTAAGTATTTGCCATGGTGACGGAAACAAATGCATTTTCAAGGCTAAACAATGTCGGATCACGGACAACGTATCGTTTAATGTATCATGGTGGTCACCACTACCTCCTGAAAATTGGGAAAATGTGATACGCAATAATCTACCGCATGCATGGGACGAATGCGAAGACATTGGAAATTCATCAGTGTTCAGGGGAGCCTCCCTTTGCGGTCCTATCGGAATAATAGTTGAATACGACGACATACTGCATGAGTATGCGAATAGTAGACGAAGTAATGTGTCAAACGTCGAATTGAGAATTCTGGGAACATTTTTATACAAAAGTGAAATTATGTACGCAATATTGGTGTGTATTAGAGGGTAATTTTTCCAAAAATATACGTTTTTGTCAATCAAATCCTATTAGCAGTTCCTATTGTAGAGACGCAGGTGTTCAGAGTTATCCTCTGATAAATGAGGCTGGAACTGAGGCATTTCAACCAAAGGGACACTATTTCATCTGGAAGGTATACAGCACAGTAGGTTTTGGCGACAGCAGACCGTTAGGGGTACGGTGGACGTGGGATCACATTGCATTCGCATTTAACTGCCCAACATCGAAGTTATATATTGAGCCGACGATGTGTGAGATCATCAAAAAGAAATGTACAATATTTAAGCCATTGTCTCGATCAGAACATGGTACGTTTCGAAATCCAGATGAAATGATTGCTTCAGAAGAGCTCATCAATTGGTTAGATAACGTCCTCCGGTGAAGAATTTCAGGTAATTTAAGGCTCGATGCTTTTTAGGGTGGACCAAATTGGAGTCACTTGGTGTGATATATCTTATTGTTTTTCGTAAATATTTTCTTAAGGGGCCATCTCTAAATGACGTCCAGTTTTTTTCAGTGTTGCCAGCACATTTAAATCGTTGATAACTCGATAAATGTGCATTCTGGCGAGTCAAACGTGTGTTCTACCCCCCCCCCCCCCCCAATTAGGGAGGTATTTAGAGGGGTACAACACACATTTGAATCACCAGAAAGCATATTTATCGAGTTATTAACCATTTAAATGTGCTGGCAGCACTGAAAAAACTGGACGTCATTTATGGATGGCCCCTAAGAAAGTGATAAGTTAAGACTCGCATCCAGGGGTAACTTGTAAAGAATGTTGAGGAAAGCATCTTTTTGGACCCGTACGAAGTACGAGTGCTCTGCGCGTACCACTACGTTTCTAACCAGTCTATTTGAAAGGGGAAGCATCGATCATGGACCCCAGATGCAGAATCTGCAAAAAAATTCTTCGTCCGTCCGTCCGTTTGCAAACACAATAACTCGAGTAAATGTCCACGATTTTCAAAATTTTGTTCCCTAAGAGGTAGTACCAAAAGCGTTTTCGAGATTGCGTTTGGGATAGTGTTTGGTAAGTGTTTGAAGTTACGTCCACATTAAGTTGTATTGGAAATTGCCGATAGGGCAATATTGAAAAACCCATCCGAAGAAACGGTGTAAAGCACAAAATTGATCTCCAAATAGACAAAAATGTTCGCCCCAATTTTCTCTACAACGTAGCAAAAAACCATTTTTTGGGCTGACCTAGGGCCCTAGGTTTTTTTTATTTAGGCGTATGGATTTTCTGGCGTATTTAGGCGTATGTATCTAATTACAATTAACATTTTACAAACTATACTTTTCAACAAGCTACAAGACTATTTACATCGATTAACACTACATTTAAACAAAAATTATGATATCGTCCTCTTGAGTTCATAAATCCAGGTCAAGCTCTTCCAGCCATTTTACTACCTCCGGTGAAGTCCTGTGTAGAGTTGAAATACCCCCAATGAATTTCCCTAGCGGGCATACATTGACTATGTGATGCATTGACTGAATAATCGAATTGTCGCAGTCACACGACGGTGACTCAATATATTTCCACAAGAACATCTTCTCTCCGCTACACCCATGTCCAGTGCGAATACGGTTTAGCGTTTTCCAGTGTTTTCTAGGCAAAGAGAATCCCTTCACTTGCTCAGTAGGGTCAGCAATCATTGCCTTGTTTTCCAATAATGGGCTGTCACTCCAGAAATCTTTCCATCGTTCTTTGATTGAGAACTCATGTTGTTGAATTTTCAAGTCTTTCCAAATGGGCTTCCTTGAACCAGGTCGGGCTGCTGGTGGATTCAACAGGTCATGTCTTATTGGTGCATCGACCAAACTCGGATGCCCGAAACATTTTGTCCATTCCTTATGAGCAGCTCGTTCTCTTCTCAAGGGAGGCGGTTCGATATTTGAAAGCACGTGGAGCCATGGAATTGGAGTGGACTAAACGGCGCCAGTGATAATTCTCATGGATTCGTTCAACTGAGTGTCAACCTTGTCCACGTGAGCTGATCGGTACCATACAGGAGCAGCAAACTCGGCAGTAGAAAAGACTAATGCAAGTGCAGATAGTCGGAGACTAGTTGCACTTGCTCCCCAATTTGTACCAGAAATTTTTCGGATGATGTTATTCCTAGACTTCAACTTCTGCTTGACGTCTTCTAGGTGAGGTCTGTAGGTCAATGTGATGTGAAGTTTCGTGCCAAGTTATGTAGGTTCGTTGTTGCTGATCATTGCTTGACATTGATCTTTTCGTTCGCCATATTGTTGCTTAGATGGAAAGCACACGATTCCGTTTTCCCCAAGTTCAATCTGAGATGCCACTTGTCGTAATAATTATCCATGACTGAAACGTCATAACTTAAAATATCTTCAGCTTCCTTGAGGTCCTCGGATTGGATTGCTAACGCAAGGTCATCGGCGACCGGAAATTTCCTCGAAGCAGTTTTTGGCATGTCGTTCGTGTACAACTTGAAGAAAAGTCGAAGGAACCATTGTTCAGTCTTTTGTAGCCACTACTTCGGCCAACAATGAACACGCTAAATTATCGGTTGCTAAGCATATTGTTGACTAAGTCTCCAATCTTCCTACTTGGAATCGTCTTCAGAAACTTGACCATGAATCCAAGGCGCCAAGCCGTATCATAAGCCGCTGTCAAGTCTAGAAAAACGACACCTGTTTTTAACTGCTTCTCAAACCCAGCCTCTATAAACGACGTCAGTGCCCCTAAGTAAAGGCGTTGGACACATACTTCCACAGACAAAAATGTTCCCCTCAATTTGCTCTGCACCATATCAAAAAACAATTTTTTTGGTTAGGGGCCGTCCATAAATGACGTCACGCTTGCTATAAAATATGATTATCCATAAAAAGCTCATCATTCATTCAGATCTGCAAATTTCGTTTATAGAACTCTGGCTACCCCCCAAATAGGGGGTATGTTTGGGGGGTAGCCGGAGTCCTATAAGCAAAATCTTTGACCAGTTTGAAGTTACGGACTTTGTGAATTTTATAGCAAGCGTGACGTCATTTCTGGACGGCCCCTTAGGGCCGACTTAAGGACCGACACAAGGCCAACTTGAGCCCAAAATATCTTGTAAACAAAAAAACAATTTTGAAAATCGGAAAAGATTTACTCGAGTTATGTACAAAAAACATGTAGAGCCCTAACAGAGACTCGTTTGTGATGCCCTAACTAAGTCCAAGGACTCAAATCCACAAAAGTTTCTTCCATATATTGTCGGCTATGCCCAGTTCTTTCAAACTAACAAAAATTTATGAAAATCGGAAAAGATTTACGCAAGTTATGCACAAAAGACCAAAAACCACTTAAACGGCAACAGCTCGGCGACCCTTGGGCCGACAGTGCCCAGATTCAATCCCATTCGAGTTATCGTGTTGACGGACGGACGGACGGACATTTTTTTTATTGTTGATTCGTCATCTAAGGACCATGATCGGTGTTAGTTAGTTACCACAAAACGAATTGCAAATCTACTTTGAAAACTTGGAAGTCTGAAAATTCACTTTCTTCGTGTAAACTACATCCTAACAGTTCCTTTGTGTATGCTTTGTGCTAGAAAGACATTTATTTGTAGACACGTATTGTAATAGATGGGTTTTGTGCTTCAGTAGACGATTGCCAAACTATGAAATCGCAGTATTCCGAGTTTGTTAGGAAAATCTCCATCTGGATTTGATAATTATGTTCGTGTTGTTCCAAACATAATTTCAGTTAATAAAATGATGTAACCGTAATGTTACCACCTAATATTCAAAGCAAATCACCAAACAAAGACAAAAATCAAAATTAAGTTCGCGCACAAAGTTTTCACAAAATGACTTGTTTACTTGCTTACATTCTTTCTGTCTCATTTTGACCCCGAGACAAGCTATAATTAACTAGTCCCACAACATTACTGTGAAGTTAGCCCATGAGAGAACCAGCCCATGAGAGTAAAAACACGTAAGAGAAAATGCTCTTCAAAAGTGAACGCATCCATGATATCTCTCTTCTCAATTGCACAATTACAGACGCACACTTACAAAATGGTTACCATCAGAAGGCAGCTTGGACCCATTAGTGGCTATAATAGATCGAAAGCTAATGGTCACATGTATCTCGGATGACGATCCCCAATGAGCCCAAGGCTGCCTTCCCAAGGTATATCTCCAGCCCATGAACCATTACTCAATAGAATGTTAAAAATTGTTCAGGAAGTTTTTCTTCGAGAACCACCAGAAGGCAGCCTTGGACCCATTAGTCGCTATAATGGACTCATTGGGGATCATCATCTGAGATACATGTGACCATTTGCTTTCGATCAACTACAGCCACTAATGGGTCCAAGGCTGCCTTCTGGTGGTTCCCGAAGAAAAACTTCCTGGACAATTTTTAACATTCTATTGAATAATGGTTGATGGGCTGGGGCTATATATTGGAAAGTCAGCCTTGGACTCATTGGGGATCATCATCCGAGATACATGTGACCATTAGCTTTCGATCTATTATAGCCACTAATGGGTCCAAGACTGCCTTCTGGTGGTAACCATTTTGTAAGTGTGCGTCTGTAATTGTGCAATTGAGAAGAGAGATATCATGGATGCGTTCACTTTCGAAGAGCATTTTCTCTTACGTGTTTTTACTCTCATGGGCTGGTTCTCTCATGGGCTAACTACACAGTAATCCGAAAACGCACTCCCTTAACTCCCTACACTTTAGCTATGTATTTATTAATATTCCATGAAATTATTGGATGGTTTATTTATGGGATTTATTGCTATATTTTTTACATTTTACTAATTATTTTTACAATAAATTAAATACAATATAAAATAATAATTACATATTTATATGCTATATTGACGTTAATAAATTAAATATTATTCAAAATGAGAAACAATTTTTTTATTTGTTACTTTGAATGCAACCAATGCACACCAAAAACTAAAATTATTCACTTATTTAACTATAAAATCTTATCAATGCAAATGTTAATTTGAACGAAGTCGATAATTTCCCACAAACACTACAACTTAAATTTCATTACAAATCAATCCAATCAAACAAAGATTACGGATTGATAATATAAGATTATGCACCTCTTGCCAAAATTGTTACTGCGACGTGTGGGCATTGCGAATCGATGTTAGTTAGAATCGATGAATAGTTCAGGAAAAGAAGTGTCCAAAATCGTGGATTTTCGAGGGTCGGTGGAACTTTTTCACAAATATCTCGGCAAATACATCAAGGAAACTGTTCATTTTTGTGTCAAATGAAAGCACTTGATCTCACCCATGGATTGGACGAAATCTAGTTGCTCGAATATATACGACAGAAGATATTTGCTTAACTATGCAATATGTAGATTGGCTGTAGGACAAAATAAGACTTGATGGAATATTTGTATATGAAACACGCTTTTCATATTAAGGGGGGGGGGGCTCTGCTCTCTCACCCTCGCGACTGCGGTGGGCTTTTTTCCGCCTAAGGGGGCTACGCTTCGTTGCGCTCCATGTACTTAACAAACGTTTTCGCTGTGTTTCTATGTTTCCCTTGTATCTTTCTCTTCCCATTCGAATTTGGGTTATAAAAGGCAATGCACAATGGCTCTTTATTTTAGTTCCTCGAAACTCTTCAAATGCCGAAAATTTGTGACCGACAAACTGACAAACTTTTGACTTGAGTCTCAAACTCGGGATTTTTCCCTAACTAGCAAATACCCCCGCCCCTAGGGGCTACACAGACATTAAGCATTCTTGTCCGCTAGGTCGGAGATTTGGGACATTAATACTAAAATGTATGTAAGAGTGTGTAATTTTCTCCGTACTACCGTTTCCACGTACAAACGTTAGCACCGTGCTACTTTTTCTACGTACAACCGTTTCTCCCGTCCTACAATTTCCCCGTACTGCCATTTCCCCGTACTAACATTTCCCCGTACTAACATTTCCCCCGTACTACCATTTCCCCGTACAAACGTTATCATCGTGCTACTATTTCCCCGTACAACCGTTTCTCCCGTCCTACAATTTCCTTCTCACTACTGTTTTACCCGTACTACCATTTCACCGTTCTACCATTTCCCCCGCACAACCGTTTCCCCGTACCACGATTTTCTCCGTACTACCGTTTCCCCGTACAAACGTTATCACCATGCTACTTTTTCTCCGTACAACCGTTTCTCGTGTCCTATACAATTTCCTCCTTACTATTGTTTTCCCCGCACAACCGTTTCCCCCGCACTACTGTTTTCCCCGTACAACCGTTTCCCCCGCACTACTGTTTTCCCCGTACAACCGTTTCCACCGTACTACTGCTTCGCGTACAACCGTTTCCCCCGCACTACCATTTCCACCGCACTACTGTTTTCCCCGCACAACCGTTTCCACCGTACTACTCCTTCGCGTACAACAGTTTTCCCCGCAATGCTGTTTTCCCCGTACAACCGTTGCAACCGTACTACTGTTTCGCGTACAACCGTTTCTCCCGTACTACTGTTTTCCCCGTACAAACGTTATTATCGTGCTACTATTTCCCCGTACAACCGTTTCTCCCGTCCTACAATTTCCTCCTCACTACTGTTTTCTCCGTACTACAATTTCTCCATACAACCGGTTTCCCCCGTACTGCTTCTTCCCCCGAGCTGCCCCACCAATACTGGTGACTACCACTCATAAAACTCTGAGACTTTGCCAAAGAAACCAATGTTCTGTCTCTCATACCTTCCCAAATACTTTCAAAAGCATAAAAATCCAAGATAGCGTCATTTTCACAGGTGGCAGCCATTTTCTTAGGATTCATAAAGATGCTACTCATCAACATCAACAACTTCCCCAAGAACCAAACGCGTACTTTCTAATTCAGAGATAGCAAAAATCCAAGATGGCGTCACTTATGACGGCTGTCCGATCCAATGCTGGTGATTTCTACTCACTAAACTCTAAGACTTTGCCAAAGAAACCTATCGCCCAACTCCCATACATTCCAAGATATTTTTAAAAACATAGAAATTGATCCAATGTCCAACTGCCCGACATTTTCACCAATGCTGGTGACTTCTACTCACTAAACTCTAAGACTTTGCCAAAGAAACCTATCGCCCAACTCTCATACATTCCAAGATATTTTTAAAAACATAGAAATTGACCCAATGTTCAACTGCTCGACATTTTCACCAATACTGGTGACTTTTACTAATAAAACTCTAAGACTTTGCCGAAGAAACCAACCAAAAAAATGTATAAAGAAAATCAATCATCAAGCATCATTTCGTTCCATACAAATAATTCCTTACAAAGAAAATATTTGAATACGCCACATGACTTCATTTCATACAAATAAAAAAAATATTTGAATACGCCACTTAATAAACAAACGTAAATACATTGAGAATATTACTGAATGAAGCCACGTGCATAAAATAGTTTTTTCGTTTCTTCCTTTTTACATTTATTACATTTACACACACACACTCATAACAATATATTCTCCCTGAAATTACTTGAACAAATTTCTCATACAAAATTTCTAATCATTTTTCGTTGTATAAATTTTATACTTCACAGAAAGTACGCAGTTTTAAATGTAGAAATACCACTTTTCAATTCGCTTGAAAGTATCGCCGGTTGGTGATGTCCAGCGCTAAGCGTCGTTGCAAGGATGCGGATGGCGATACTGTTCTTATATGGGAGGCCGCTCCCATAATAAGAGCGCATTATTTTTGTTAGACTGCTTCATTGCGGTCAAAAGGGATTAATTTCGTTCTATGTCTCTAGGTTTCCCTTGTGGTTTTCTCTTACCCTTCGAAATTAGGTTTGCATTGCTTTTTTGGGTTTAAAAAGGAATGCAAAAGGGTTTAGTTCCTCGGAGCTCTTCAAGCAGGTCGGACGTAGATAGATTCACATGCGAATCTTCTTTTGCATTGCCTTTTTTTGAATCATATAAGGCAATGCAAAAGAATCTACTATTGCATTGCCTTTTCTTTGGCTTTCGGCTTATAAAAGGCAATGCAAAACGACTTTTTGCTTTAGTTCCTCGGAACTCTTCAAGCTGGTCGGACGTATGTTGTTCACGCTGGAAATTTGTGACCGACAATTTACAAACAGACAAACTTTTGAATTTTATATTCCCTAATACTATTTAGTGAATTAAGTGTATGAAATTGTTTACGATAATATTGAATCAAATGATAAGATACTACATGTCAATCTCAAGGAACTGTCCGCAGACTTTAACTGGTCATATCACTGGAAATCTGATGACCGACCAAGTTGATTTCCAATATTTGATTTTCTTTCAATGAAAAAACATTTATCAAGATTTATGAAATTTTACAGAGTTAACAGCTGAGAGAGGGCCAGACGGACTGACCAAAATTTTTTGTTTGTGACTATGCCAAAAAAGCTCTAAGTACTAAATTAAAGCTTTTATTGTATACGAGACGATAATTCTCTCGCTAAACGCCAATTTTTGAGATGGTAAGTGAGAATTTATTGCTTTCATTCTCAGTATTTATCCTTATAGATTCTTATGTCTAGCGTGATACATAACGTCAAACTAGAGAAATATGTACATAATTCTTGCGACTTCATAAATCGGACTTCCTTCAGCAAAGCAATCGGACTTCTTTTCTTGTACTTTTTGACGCTTTTCAAATTTTTCAAATAGGAAGAAATAAGTAATTTTTGGTGCATTCGCTCGCTCGTAGAGTGTAATATACACTTGAACGGTTATTCTCAACTTATCTCGTGAATCGATAATCTTATATTACGTATTTCAATGTGAAAATTCAAAGCTTTTGAAAAGTTTTATTCCATTGTGAATATTCTTTTTCATTACTTCATATATTGTGAATATAACGCGTACCTCATATATATTTGAACATTCACACGAAAATCAGTATCAAAATTGTAAAGACGTTTTTCTCGTAAAATGTCAAATTGTAAATTATTCTCTGACAACACTAAACCACTCGTCTCAAAATGCTTCGTCTGTTACAACACAGACAAACACCAGTGGTAATACAAATGTTTAATTCAATCGAAGTTTTCTTTCAAACAAATTAATTGTTTGTGTTTATCAAAATGCATCAGATATGCCAGCTTTAAAAAGACATAAGCTACCCGATAGAACATCAAAACCTATCAATTGTTTTTATTTGTTATTTGCCTTTTAGCAAGCTACCAATTCATTGAAGCTTTTTACCTGCATTTATACTTCATTTTACAAACTGTTTTAAAATTCAGTCTTCACGTTATCACGTGCTTTTCTTTCTCTGCCTTTTATTTCTATTTAAGTCGTGTGAATGGAGTGTTTCTGTTTACAAACGTCTGTATTTGTAGTAGAAGTTGCACAAAGCGTCTGCAGAGTGGATTATATAGAAATTGTTGTGTCGTCGCTGAGGATTTTTTGATGTTTATGTTTTTTACGAAAGAGACGGGAAAATTCTTTTTTTCTTCTGTGAGCAGAGAAATTTATTTCTCTTCACTTTTCGACGCTTAGTCATAGATAATACAGACTTGTTTGAATTCGTTCGCAATCGAAAGTAGAAAGATCCAGACATAAAAGCTGTCTACAAAACGTCGGCAGCGGCTAGTCGAAAAAAAAAGTCGATGGCGGCTAAAAGTCGACTTAAGTCGGTGGCTGGAAAATCGTAACTTTAAGTTGAATAAACAAGCTAATTTTTTCCCTCAGGTGCATAATAGTAGATGCATTTGCTGTCGATGTGTTAGTAGTACAGAAGTGATTGAGACCGTATACAAGTCACAAGCCAACACACCTGAAAACGTCTACGGTTAAACTAACACACATCCAGCTCATGCATATAGACGTGTGTATAAGCAGTGATACTAACAATCGGAGCTTCGCTCCTCTTGCATACATCCCGCTTATTTATTTGATTTATTTTATTTATTGGACCCGTACGAAGTACAAAGGTCCTATACATTTACTACAAACAATTTTATTGTAACATGGGGTAGGTCGAGGTGGGAGTTGGGGGGATGCATCTATTATCGTCTAAATATGACGAATCAGCAATAAAAAAAATGTCCGTCCGTCTGTCCGTCTGCACTTTTTTTTCCAAACGGCTCAACCGATAAGCCTAAATTTTTTTTCCCTGAAAGGTACATGCCTCCCATGATTCAAGTTCGCAAATATCTCAGCAAGTATAGCACGAAATTCCTCATTTTGGTGTCAAATGAAAGCATTTGATGCCACAAAACTGGGAAAGTTTTTTTGTGGGAATCGACATTTTACTCATTCAAATCGTTCCAGTGGATCCGAAGATATGACCTTCAGAAAATCGTCTTTTTCCATACTGAATATGCTACTTCATAGAAGCCAAAGTTAATGGAAACATCCTAGTTAGTGGGTTAGTTAAGTAGAGGGTTAGTTAGTTAGTTCCAGAGCCATTTGTATGAAAACCGACTTTTTTGGCTCGTGCTCGAAAACGGCTCGATAACTTTCCTTGAAATTTTGCAGGGACCTTCGGGTGGGCATTCTACGCCATATGAGATTTTAAAAAAGGGGGGGTACCGGCCTCGTTTGGACGCCAGGGCTCTTAGAAGGCACCATATAAAGCCCATATGTATGTGTTTGTGCGTGTAGTGTGTATGATAGCACATTTTGTATGAGGCAATGGTTGGATGTTCGAGATAGAGGTTTGGTGTCAAAGGGAAAGTTGTTGGGTTGGCTGTGTAGTGTATCAGGGTGACCGCCAAAAAGGGGAAAATAGGCGGGGACTCAAAAAAAAACTTTTGGTATGTTGTAGAGAAAGTTGAGGGGATCATTTTCGCCCATGGAAGTAGTAGCCGCCGCGCTTCGGTTAGGCGGCGGCGGCGGCTAAAAAAAAACTTTTGGAATGTTGTAGAGGAGGTTGAGGGGATCATTTTCGCCAATGGAAGTAGTAGCCGCCGCGCTTTGGTTCGGCTAGGGTTGCTATTCGTCCTCTTTTAAGAGGAAATGTCCCAAAATATATAAACACAACAGGTAATGCAAATCAAAGGGTCACGGAACCCAACTTTACGGTGAATATAATTTTTTTAATGTTGGACGCAAGTCGAATTCAGTTTATTAGGTTGCAACACATGACAAAAATTAATACTAAACAACTTAGTTTGGACAAAATTATTACGCCAAATATCACCAAAATTCACGGATACAACATAACAAATTTTATATTCACCGGAAACCCGTTCCGTGGTTTCTGTTATCCCCTGAGGTTTTGCGTTACCTATGTTGTTTATATACGTTGGACTTGTCCTCTTTTTTCATCAAATTATTCTTTTTGTCCTCTTTCTCACTGAGCTAAAAAATGTTACATGATTCTCACACATCAACGTGAAAATTTGTAAAAAATTTCGCTGCGTGGCTTTTTAAATGTACTGGCTTATGTTACCAGGTTTACATGCAAAATGCCAAGTGAATTTTGATGTCCGCTTGCGTATCACGGTAGAAAGTATTTTCTTGGCAGCAACGCTCACACGTGTGACCCATTCTATTTCTTCCTATTTTCCAGTTCAGAGAACGTCCTCTTTTTTCGAATGAAATGTCCTCTTTTTGAATTTTATAAAATGGCAACCCTACAAATAGCTCCATAAGCTCGGAGGCGTCAATACGACCATGCAACAAATCATATAGACAAATAAGATGCACTGATTAATACGTCTTCTGGCTAAGGTCTCCATGCCAACTGAGGCGCATCTGCTCAGATAAGACGGTAACCGGTAGTCAGAATCACGTCTTACCGACCTACGCAGGGCATAAATCAAGAATTGCTTTTGAACAGACTCAATTTTAGCACTGTACCACGAACAGTAAGGGAGCCTAACTGTGACGGCATATTCAAAAAGCGACCTAACGTCTATGCAGTAATATACTGTATCAAAGCCTGCTTGTTCATTGCCTTGTTCATTGTGTTTGCACTTTGTACACTTTTATCTCTTAAGGTCATTGAACCAATAAGCATTGTATATTGGAATTGACTATTGTGTTATCATTCACATGCAGAACCTAATTTTGCGAAATAATTAATTCAGGAAAAAAATTCGTGAAATTAAGCTTTGGGTTCAGGTCAAATCCGGTTTTAGGTAATTGAGGTCAGGCTCAGGTTGATCTGAAATAGGAGTAATTTATTCCAAATCTTATTTCCTATAAAAGATTACAAAGTAGGCATTCAAAAATATCTCATTATCGCAACTTCGAGCTCAGTCAAATTAAGCGGGCTGCAGTGGATTTTTTAGATAGAAACCAGCACCATCTAGAGCCGATTAGATTAGATATTATTTCTGATTTAAATTTTTCTGTCCTATTGCATTACTGCAAGTGGAAAGAATCTTTATTAAATTATGACAAATCGAAACAATATAGTAACGGGATCCATCAACTTTCGATGAGCTGACTTCGCACATGAGTTGTTTGTCACCACTATGTCGATCCTCTGCAATAATGAAAAAAAACGATGTCTGTCAGTGCGCAGTGTGCGTCATCAAACCGTCAATCGTAGTTTTTTTTTGGTATATTTATTTCTATATACAATCAGTGTCAACGTAAATTACCTCTTGTTAAGTACCAGCTGTTTTGTTCTTTAAAACACAACGAAAAAACAGCTGGTATTTCACAAATAGTAATTTACGTTGGCTCCAATTATATAAAAAATTATGCTGCGGTTCCATCACACTAAAATTAAAATGTCAAAGCAATCGTTCATAGTAAACATTGTAGTTCGTAGTAAAATTCAGCAAATATTTTTTTCGTAGACTTCAGAACCATATTTATACAGCTAAGTTTTGACTTTTTTCCCTTGCGAGAGCTAGTTTTTCGGATTCTATGTAAAATTTTGATTGAAATCGACATTTTACTCATCCGAAGATATGACCTTTTTTCGCTTAAAATTTTTTTTGGCCGGAAATTTTTTTCGCCGGAGATTTTTTTCGCCGAAACTTTTTTTTCGCCGGAAAGTTTCGCCGAAAATCTTTTTTTTGTGAAATTTTTTTCGCTAAAATATTTTTTCGCTGAAAAATTCTTTTCGCTAACATTTTTTCTTCGAATTTTTTTCCCTGAAAATTTTTTTCGCCGAAATTTTTTTTTTGCTAACAATTTTTTCTCCGATTTTTTTTTTTCGCTGTAATTTTTTTACTCATTTTACTCATTTTACTCATTTTTACTCATTTTTACTCATTTTACTCATTACTCATTAAAATCGGGTCAGTGGATCCGAAGATATGACTTTTTTTCGCTGAAAATTTTTTTTGGCCGGAAATTTTTTTTGGTTGGAAATTGTTTTCGCCGGAGATTTTTTTCGCTGAAATTTTTTTTTGCCAAAATTTTTTTCGCTGAAAATTTTTTTCGCCGAAAAATCTTTTGTTTTTTGTGAAAACTTTTGTTCGCTGAAAAATATTTTTTCGTGAAAATTAGTTCACTGAAAATTTTTTTCGTCGAAATTTTTTTTCGCTTGAAAGTTTTTTTTTGATAGAAATCTTTTTCGCCGGAAATTTTTTCTTCAAAATTTGTTTCTTCTTTTTTTCCAAAACTACTGATATCACAACAAAAACCCTTTTTAAAAGGTAAACGTGACGCAAGTCCTCGTCTTTTCTTCCAAAACAACTGAAATCAATTTGGGTGACGCTTACAGCTTCGGAACGCAAAAAATTCTTTTGAAATATTTTCATTTTCGATTAAAGAAATGCGTCACAAATGCCGGATGTAATTTTGGTATTTAACAAAAACAGCCGAATAGATTGTAATAGCACTGACATCCTGACTATGATGAGACGCCCATGCCCGCCTTACCCTAGTTCAAAATCGGAAAACGCATTAGGGCGAAAATGTACGCTAGACCGATACAAAAATGGCTTTCAAGTTTTTGCAACATATGTTTCTCAATGTTGCTTTCAAATATTGTTCTGTCTATTAGGAATAATCCCAGGAATGCGATGCATTAACAATTTTGCATTTGTTTCACTCCTCAGATGATGCGCTTTTGCAACCGTGCAGACCTTATCTTCGGTGGCATAATAAAAATGTAATTTATCTGAAGAACGCGCCTCAGTTATCAGAATGTGTGAAAATGATTTATTTACGATTGAAGTGCTCTTTCTAGTGACGATGATACAATTGTGACAAGATAAAGTGAACAATTAAACTTGAAAGTCTCAATAACGTCATTGTCTTACGACTGTGATAAATGAGGTAAATATTTCTTTGTATGACGAAATAGAAAAACGGTATTTATAGTCATTTTTAAAAATAGATTTCTTTTTAAATGACGAATTTTTAAAAAATATGATAAATTTAGATTCATTCGGACAAAAATAAGTTAATTCTAATGACATTCTTTTGATTGACTCAATCCAGTTATTTATCAGACAAGATTTGATAAGCACACATGCGGTTTGAACATTTTTGCACACAGACCGTTTTATGAATTATTTCGAAGAAGTTTAGAATTACATAACATGTGAGTGTTTGGTTGAGATAGGAAATTTAAGGGTATAAAAGTTTCATATTTTGTCACTTGTCAGCGATGGATGGTTCAATGGAGGCGCTGGCAGTCTATGACGAACTTTGTGAGAAACAGCCTTCATATGGTTCCCAATTGTAGAAGGAAATAGAAAATATTTTCTGCAGTTTCTCCTTGTAAGGGGCTGTTCTAAAATAACGTCACGCTTTTTTCTGAATTTTTTACCCCTGCACCACCCCACCCTCCGTCACGCAAAATGTGTCAAATTTGGTCAAATCTCAATATAAAAATCATTCCCGCCACGTTTCGCTTGAAATTCATATGACGTATAATATTCGCTACTACCGATACGATGACTGTAACAGATTTTCGACACCAGACTGCCTTCTTTAAGACTACTTATACTTTTCACGAAGGCAGCCTGGTGCCGAGTGCATAGTAATGTACTCGCGTACCACTCCAGCATTTTCATAGAAACTTTTTTGGCACCAGGCTGCCCACCTTGAAATGCAAACCTCTGTTTGTTGCAACTTTTCTCCATGAAAATATTCTAGACGACGATAACTTAGGGAACTCATCAGGCACTAAACAAAGGACCAGTCTAGTGCCTACACTCCTTATTTCATCGTCGCTAGAACATTTTTATGAAGAAAAATTGTTACAAACAGAGGCTTCGTTTAGACAACACCACGATAAGATAAAAGTGAAACAAAATAAAAACGTTTGATCTCAGTTTTGACTCCCGAACGGAGGGAGCGAACATTTATTGAACCCGTACGAAGTACGAAGGTCCTCTACGTTTACTTCAAACAACTTGATTGTAGATTGGGTAGATCGAGGCTGAGGTTGGGGGATACATTTATTGTCGTCTAGAGATGATGGATCAATCAGCAAAAAAATGTCCGTCCGTCCGTATTGCTCAACCAATCACCCTAAAAGGTACATATGTCCCATGATTCAAGTTCGAAGGTAGAAACGAGAGCCGCCGATTTTTAGCCTCCCGAAAACGGCGGCTGACGGCTAAATGTGCCGCCGCCGACCATTTTGGTAGGGTAAGTACGGCTAGCCGCCGTGGTGCAATTTGCCCGCTTATAAATCATTGTAAAATATTTCGTAATATTTTTCTGCAACTCAACTTTTCATATTTTATCTTAAAGAAATGAAAATCTTCTTCGAAGCTAGCGTTGGAACTTAATACTAGATCCGTCGAGAAATGAAACAACTATCTTCGCAATGGTACTTTCTTCTTAAAAATGGGTTGGTTGATGTGTTTGTTTCGTGGATAAAAACGGTAATTCACGCTTCACACGCATGAAAATCGTTGTGTTTGCCTATGTGAGAAATAGGAAATTCCACCTCGCGCAATTTTCTCCTTTCGGTAAACCAAATGCTATTTTAAATATCTGTTGATTAATTTAACGAGCACTGCTCACTTCAACCCTTTTTTTAGCGACATCTCGCATTTCCCTAGTGACGAGATGTTTTTCACAGCTCAGTCATAGATCCTAAAGTGTTTTTAGATTTTGACTTACGTAAAAATTTACACCTTTTTCTTGTCAGAAAAAATGAAAATTTGTACTACAGCCACCCGCCGCCAGCCGACTTTTTTCCCGGCCGGCGCGGCGGCTAGACCTAGACGCCGCCGGCATTTTTTCGATGGCTTAGCCGATCTAGCCGCCGGACGCCAGTCTTTTCCCTTCGGCTAGACCCAGCTGCCAATTTTTTTTTCGGCACTCGTCTCTATTCGAAGATGAGCTAAATTGTTCAAGTAGTTCCGAAGATATGGTCGAAGAAATGGAGGTCGAACATAGATTTTTGAGCGTCCGTCGGTGAAAATTTTTCGCAAAAATCACGGCAAGTAAAGCACGGAAATTGCTCATTTTGGTGTGAAATGAAAGCATTTGATCTTACGAAAATGAGAAAAGTGGAAATCGGCTCAGTGCAGGGCCGGACTGATCTAAAGGGCGATGGGCCTTTTGCTTTTTTCGACCAGCCAAAATTTCGTTCGGGGAGATGGCCCTTTTTTAATTCTTACAACATTTCTTGAATGTAAACAAAAACTTAAAGAATGATTTCATGAAATCTTCGAACGATTTGTATAAATATCACATACATCACGTTTTTTATTTTTCCAACCTCTAGTCTCTAGTGATTTCCTGTATTTTTCTTAGAATAAAAGCTTTAAAAATAAGAATTTTGTAATTGAAGCGAGAAAAAGTTTCGCTCGCTCCGCTCGCGATCTTACGACTATAGAAATACAAAGTATAACAAAAAAATATCACCCAGGCCCAGGTTTTTTATGTTTTGTTTGAGAGTAGAATTTTTAACAATTATAATGGGTGGATGACGCAATGACGCTCGAACTTTCCAAAGTCGAAAAAACAGTAACTTTTGTAGAGATGTGCGGGCCGACCTTTTTTGGAAGCCCGACCCGGACCGAACCCGATCCGAAATTAAAACCCGAAGCCCGACCGCCCGGAAAACGCTGGCGGCACGGCCCGACCCGACCCGAAACCGATCCGAAATTAAAACCCGAAGCCCGACCGACCGGGATTTTCTAACCCCGAAAGCCCGAAACCCAAACTCGTGAAAAGTAGTTCGGGTTCGGGCGGGCTTTTTTTCGAATTTCGGGCAACTCGCTCACCTCTAATACATCATTGTTTTGTAGTCGATGTGATTTGAATATTCTAGGGTGCATCATTTTCAAAAAAAAATTTTTGTAGCATTATTATCGAACCCGAATCGTAAACCCGATAAAAAGTAAACCCGAAACCCGCCCGACCGGAAATTTTAAAACCCGAAACCCGACCGACCGGAATTTTCTAGACCCGAAAGCCCGAAACCCAAACCCGTGAAAAGTAGTTCGGGTTCGGTCGGGTTCGGGCGGGCTTTTTTTTCGAATTTCGGGCAACCCGCTCACCTCTAAACTTTTGTGAAGGATCTAGAAGTCGCTAATAGCTGAGGATAACAAAGCAGAATATATGAGGAGGTTTTCCATTTTGGAGAACATGTGTGATTTTATTTGTCAGCATTTGTACGATGATAATAACTTAGTTATAATTTGCACACAGCAAATAGAAAATCTCGTTCATGTTTTCGTAACATCTGAAAGTGCCTTTGCTTTAAAAATGATTTGGAGCGGGGCTCATAGGTTTTACGTGAGATCATCTTACTTAATTCGTCGAAAAATTTGATTGCTTGATTGCCTCATGGTCCCATTGTCTCTACGGGGATTGCTACGAAGTGATCATTTTGGTTAATCAAGGACTGGTATTTTCTAGTTTTCAATATGGGCTTTTTCTTCTGCCGCTCCACCTGCTTTACTGAAACGGATATTGCTTGGCGCTAATGTGTCAGTGCATGTGGCATCCCAAATTAAGCTTCTACCTTTTGACCATGGTATCAATGTCATCCCATGCCTTCTTCTCTCGCCAGTCCAGGGGGTTCCAACTTGATCTGATGCCTCTAACGCCCTTTTGATAATGGAGTTGAGTTCGGAATGTCTTGAATGTCGACCGGCACTTTTTTGTACATTTGAGTCCGTGATGGCCTTTTTTCTGCACTTGCACGCCGCATAGGCATATATGAGGTGAGCAAATGTCAATACCCATTCGTAGCCCCATTATTATCCGGAAAGCGTTGCTATCGAGTTGGGTGCCGATTGCTCGTGACGGTAATGCGTGTAACCACACCCCGGATTCTGGTCGTCGAATCACCAGAAATCTCGCCATATCCGTATCTCGTTCGAAGTGTCAGGATTTCAACAAACGGTCGACTGTGATTGAGTCCCATCGTTTTTGGGAGGATGGGGTTACTGGTTGTATTTGTTCAGTGTGCCACTTTTTCCACATATTTATGCTGTCGTGGTAACCGGCGATGTATTCGATGTACAGCTTGGGTAAGTTTAACATAATATTGACCAACGAAAAACCGAGTTAACTGACGACAAATAAGCGGGCAACTCTGAGAATTCCTATTTTCGTTCACTACAAAAGACTTCATGATCAAAAACCATGCTGCCCTGATTCGGGCCTCATAAAACTCATTTCGTGGGTATTTTATTATTCATTTGGGTCATCAGTCCGGCCCTTCGTCAGTGCTCTGGGAACTGAGACAGATGGTTTTTCGACTATATTTGCTCAACTATGCAATATGGAGATTTACTGTCAAAGGCAAAGTTGTAGCGAATCAAATTATAGCGAACACGTGTTTCAGTGCTTTGGGCAAAAATGGGCCAATCCTGTGATATGAACACTTCTATATAGTGGGCTTACAAGAGAAATTTTCATAGACAAACTAAATTAAAATACTTCTCTCCTTGACAAATCAAAAGCATTGGAATTTTGAATGTCACTAAGACCCTGTTACAAAATTAGAGTTTTTGGACCGGTGTGAAGTACGAGGACCTATACGTTTACCACTACGTTTGTAATTAGTCGATTGAGGGGCGAGTAGGGGGAAGGCATCGATCATAGACTCCAGATACCGAATCTGCGAATTGTCCGCCCCTCCGTCTGCAAACATGATAACTTTAGTAAATTTTGACCGATTTTCAAGAATTTTATCTCCTGAAAGGTAGTGGCAAAAGGGGTTTCGGGATTGCATACAGATGGGTGCGTACGGGTCCCATGCACATGTTTTTTTTGCGTCTTGGTTGGAAGTGTCCTTGATCTTGAGTTGTCGACTAAGAACACAGGTGTCAAACCAAGTTCGTCTATCCTTCAATATATGAATGTATATCATTCCAACAGGATGCATACCTTATGTTAGACTCCAACAAAGGCAATCTTTTCTGTTCCTGTTTCTCCATATCTTTTATATGAAATCTATATTCGACAACTGGAGTTAAGTGCTTGAGTGTTGAGATAATATTCTTCACGGTTTAATGATAGCTTTCGTTTGCGTCATAGAATTAGATAAATGTAGACTTTTTGGTGGAAAATCACGTTAAATATTTTTTTCTTCTTATCAAACGCATATGTTAAATGTCAAATGTTAAGGTTGAGTACTAGAAATTAGCGGACCTTAAACATATCCGCCTGTGAAAAAGTTTTGGCTGCATATTTCAGTACGTACACCGCCCATGCGCTGTCCGTAAATGTCAAATATAATAGTATACTTATACTACAATATGGTTTGGACATTTTTATTTTGACGAGAGGGGAATTTCCACCCCAAGCCGAAGGCGCCGGATGCAACCACACGAGCCAAAATAAAAATTTCCGAACCATATTGTAAGTTATTTTACATGTTGATGCTCGGTAAATGCGTCATTACCTCGCCGAAAGTGACTCGGAAAACGCATTTACCGAGCATCAACATGTAAAATATTGTACGTAAGTGCTTCCAAATTGTTTTTTTGACCATTAGTATTACAGCCTTCGCCTTCGGCTCATGAAGCAACCTTCCTACGAGTCAAAAGAATAATTTGGAAGCACAGACTTAATGTACTATTACTTGCTAAGCCCCGCGAAAATGAAAATTACCGCAACTGTCATGAGGTAATGACTCATTTTCGCGGGGTGCTGCAAGTAAAACGGAATTACTTCATGTCAACTATGGTATCGCCATTTTTCAATTCAAATTCGTCGAATGTCAAAATTTTTGTTCAAGGTGACTCCAGTAAATTGTTAAGCTTCTTCGACGCGCTAGAGGTGGGTGTGTCAACAAAAACAAGTGTATGGTAGGCTGCAAAAATGTCAAAACTTTGCCCACAAGATATTTTTTTGTGCAACGTTGTATAAAGAAAATTGAGAAAAACATTTTTGCCTGTGGAAGTGTGCGTTCGAGGTTCGGCATTTGTGGCGCATTTCTTTAATCGGAAATGAAAATATTTCAAAAGAATTTTTTGCGTTCCGAAGCTGTAAGCGTCACCCAAATTGATATCATTTGTTTTGGAAGAAGAAACGAGTACTTGCGTCTAGTTTCCCTTTTAAAAAGGGTTTTTGTTATGATATCAGTAGTTTTGGAAGAAAAGAGAAAACAAATTTTGGAGAAAAAATTTCCGCCG